>LR812522.1:46392178-46927178 GCA_903798195.1 Danio kyathit | reverse complement strand
TTAATTTAATGTGTTTTCTGTCACTGCTTGTTTAGCCTGCATTGATGCATTCAGTGAAAAACTGCACAATTAGACATTAAAAGATTGTGATCTCAGTTCAAACCCGCGCAACATGAACGATAAATGATAATGATTTGCATGTGTTTATTAATCCTTCAAAGCGCTGCATTCAAATCTGCATGGAGAGAGATTCAGTTTTTACACTTTTTCAGTTACAAACAATTAACACAGAAGTACTGGGAGAACAGTTTATAATTCAGATGTAAACACTGATAAGATTAAAATCACCGTTTAATGAAACATGACGCTGAATGTTTGACGCTGGTGAAAGCAATTACATTGTGTAACCAACAGATGGCGACAAACAACCATCAAAATTGTCACTGAATAGGTTTTCAAAAATAATACACCTATAATGAAACATGAAGTTTTATGTGTGAATTGTTGAATCATTAACTGAAGATAAATATGATCTGTTATACAAGATGTTAAATTTTTATATTTAGCATTATCAGCAACAGTAGCAAAGATCATATTTCGTATTGAATACTTTTCTTTTTTCAGCTGGTTCTTTCTTGATTATTGTTTTTATTAATATTACAGGTTCTAAATTCTGTTTGTTAAAAGCAATGTTTTTTGCAGTAATATTTTTGTATAAATGGAAAGCAAATGATATTTGTCTCCTCCCTTTTTTGCTGATCCGAAAAATGGTTCGATCCGTGACTCAAAAACCATAGTGTGATCTGAACTGCAGATTTGTGATCCGTTACACCACTAATATATATATATATATATATATATATATATATATATATATATATATATATATATATATATATATATATATATATATATATATATGCTTAACTAGGCAGGTTGGGGTAATTAGGCAAGTTATTATGTAATGATGGGGAAAAAATGGCTTAAAGGGGCTGATCATTTTGACCTTTAATATGGTTTTTAAAAAATTAAAAACTGCATTTATTCTAGCCAAAATAAAACAAATCCGACTTTCTCCAGAAGAAAAATATTATCAGACATACTGTGAAAATTTCCTTGCTCTGTTAAACATCATTTGGGAAATTGTTACGGCCCAAAACTGGCTCGCATGACAACATCAAAGTTTGAGCCGAAACATAATGGACACAGACGCTTGAATTAATTAATTTACGTCCCGTCAATAAATCTTTAATTCTCAATAAATCAAAAAGGTTTCAAAAGATACAACAGAATATAAACACAATCATGTAGACAGGTAGGGTAGCTAAGAAAACCGGTCCCTGACTACAACTGCATTAAAATGGACATATCTTACCTATTCCTCCCGAAAAAGGAATATAAACAGGTGAGTCTTCTGGGCCTCTGCTTTCCTTCACTAAACTAAATAAATACAAAAATTTAATGAAAAATAATCCACTACCTGCTACGGAAACAAACAAAGTATCAAAATAAACCAACTAGAAAACACATTGAAAAAGCTAAAGAATCAAGAATATAACTAGAAACAAAACTCTTAAAGAGAGCGGCATGTAGACCGATCCTGGCCTGCGGAGCGCCACCAGCCAGACCGCCCGAGCGCAGGCCAACACCAAGCACAGTGAAAGAGCAAGAGAGAGAGACTGAGCCGCCATTGCCGGCAGCCTTAAAAACAGGAAATCCCGGTGACGTCACCAGCGTCAACCAATCCTGGGAGAGCCGTGTAGAAAACTCCACCTACAACTCAAATAGGCAGAAGCATACAGCCGCAACAAATAAATAAATAAAATAACACAGAACCGCGTAACACCCTTCACCTTAAGTGAATAAATTGTAGAGAAGAAAAAAACATCTTACCTGAAACCAAAACTACAATTTATTCTATTAGACACGAGATAACGCGTCCGCAATAACATTATCCTTTCCACGGATATGCTGAATGTCTAGTTGGAATGTTTGTAGAAACAAACTCCATCTCATCAAACACTGATTGTTGTTTTTCATTCGACTGATGAAAAGTAAGGGGTTGTGATCTGTGTACACAATTAGTGGATACGAAACAGAACCAATGTAAACATCAAAATGTTGAAGAGCAAGTACAAGCGCGAGCGCCTCTTTTTCGATGGTAGAATAACCTCGCTGATGTTTATTAAATTTCCGCGAGAAGAAACAGACAGGGTGTTCGATTCCATTTATATCAGACTGGAGGAGGACTACTCCTGCTCCAGTGTCACTTGCATCAACAGCTAGAATAAACGGAGAACAAAAATCGGGCGCAGATAGAACCGGAGAACTAATTAAAATTGCTTTGATTTTCTCGAAACTCACCTGACATTCCTCAGACCATTCGAATGGTATTTTTGGACTGAGGAGGTCAGTTAAGGGACCAGGAACTATGGAAAAATTCCTCCAAAAATTCCTGTAGTATCCCACCATCCCTAAAAAGCGGCAGAGTTCACAGCGCGTAGTGGGCACAGGAAAACAATGAATTGCCTCCACCTTTGACTCCACCGGTCGGATTTGTCCACCACCCACAACTTTCCCAAGATAAGTCACAGTTGCTCGACCAAATTCACATTTTGCCAAATCGATTGTGAGGTTGGCACTAGACAGACGGTTGAATGTCTCTAGTTGCTCTATGTGCTCAGACCACGACGTGCTATAAATAACCAAGTCATCCAAATACGCTTCGATGTTCTGCAAGCCTTCAATCACGCGGTTTACTAATCGTTGGAAAGTGGCCGGTGCGTTTCGAAGGCCGAAAGCCATTACGGAGTAATTTAGAAAATGATTCGGTGTAACGAACACGGATATTTCCTTGGCACGGTCACTTAGAGGTACCTGCCAATAACCGCAGAGAAGATCAATTTTTGAAACAAAAACTGCATTTCCAACGCGATCCACGCAATCCTCCATCCGAGGTAACGGATAACTATCAGGCTTAGTGAGATTATTTACACGTCTAAAATCAGTGCAAAATCGAAATGTGTTGTCGGATTTCTTTACAAGCAAACAGGGTGAACTCCATGCACTAAAGCTTGGTTCAGCGATGTTATTTTCGAGCATGAAATTTACCTCTTTTTGAATCTGTTCTCGCTTTTCTGGACTTACCCGATAAGCATGCTGTTTTATTGGCAACGAATCACCCACATCAATATCATGCTCAATTAAGGACGTACGGGTAGGAACATCCGAGAATAAATCAAGATGATTTTCAATAAGACTAATCACATCCGATCGTTCAGCAACTGTTAGATAGGAAAGATGAGAGTTAAGGTTTTGGACAATCTCAGAATTTTTTAGTCTTCCTGCCACTAACTCAGGAGCGGGAATCTTCACGTCTTTCTCCTCCAACAACACGCCGTCAGCAACAGTGGGATGCAAAGGACAGATCAATGGTTCAGCACTGGACAGCTCTCTGTGATCAGGAATTTCAGCACCGGACAGCGCTCTGTGATCAGGAATTTCAGCACTGGACAGCGCCTCGTCAGTCAACTGCATCTCTGTGGGCAACACAGTTAAAACAGCAGCATTCTGTCTGGACACATTTGACGATCGTTCAAAGTAAGGCTTAAGCATGTTTATGTGACACAGCCGAGTTTTTTTTCTTTCTGTCAGAGGTGGCAATCACATAGTCAAGTTCACTCACCTTTTCTTTTACTACGTACGGGCCATAATAGCGAGCCTGCAATGCAGAGCCTGATACTGGCAATAAAACGAGCACCTTATCACCTGGAACAAAACTGCTAAGTTTAGCACGCTGGTCAAAACGCCTTTTAATTTTCTGCTGAGATATTTGCATATTCTCCTTAGCGATCTCGCATGCACGGTGCAACTTGGAACGGAACTCTGAAACATAGTCAAGAACATTTTCTGCACTCGAATCGTTAGACCAACGATCTTTAATTAGCTTTAACGGGCCGCGAAATGAATGGCCATATATAAGATCAGCAGGGCTAAAGCCCAATGATTCCTGCACTACTTCCCTAGCCGCAAATAAAACCATTGGCACACCATCATCCCAGTCTTTTTGGAATTCTAGACAGAAAGCACGCAGCATCGATTTTAGCGTCTGATGGAACCTTTCCAGTGCTCCTTGGCTTTCAGGGTGATAACAGCTTGAAGTAGAGTGTTGAATGTGCAGTTGGTTCAGTGCCTGTTTAAAAACACGTGACATAAAATTAGTTCCTTGGTCCGATTGTACAGTGCGCGGAAGACCAAACAGTGAAAAGAATTTGACCAATGCTTTTACAACAACAGGTGCAGTAATTTTGCGCAGAGGGATCGCCTCTGGAAAACACGTTGAGCGCCACCAGCCAGACCGCCTAAGCGCAGGCCACCACCAAGCGCAGTGAGAGAGAGCGAGAGAGAGCGAGTCTGAGCCGCCATTGCCGGCAGCCTTAAATACAGGAAATCCCAATGACGTCACCAGCGTCAACCAATCCTGCAAGAGCCATGTAGAAAACTCCACCTACAACTCAAATAGGCAGAAGCATACAGCCGCAACAAATAAATAAAATAAAACACAGAACCGCGTAACACTCATCTTACGTTACATCTTCTCAGCCAATCAACATGAAGAATGGCTCTCTCTCACGAGTTAACATTCCTGCTGCGCGCGGCCGTGCTTAAGTCAGTTGTTTTCAGGTTGAGGTTGATCGTTTAAGTAGTAAAGTTTTAAAAAGTAGTGCTGAAAAGGAAGGCGAGAAGAACAGGGGAATTTGCCCTTGATGTTCTCGTTTTTCCCCATTCAAATGCATCATGCGAATGTGTTTTTCCAAAGTTCATCGGCTCATTACAGATCCTCTGGATGGGCTCGTGCACACCTCAGACTAGTGTGTTAAAAATTCAGGAGGGTGCACTGCTTTCAAGCCAACCAGCACTATGTTGCGCTCCATGTAGGCATCCAATTTGTACCGCAAAATGAATCCCTCAACATCTGGCAACACATGCAGGTATTCAATGACCGCGACTCGGAGGTGGAGTTTGAACCTTCTCACTAAGGTACGCCTAGTTTTTTTTTTTTTTTTTTTTACGTATTAAGGTAATTTGCAGGTTGTGTCAAAACACTATTTGTCTAGATAATAGCTGTATACTTTCCGTTTGACCAGTGTACGATAATTTTCCCCCAAATACGATAATTTTGAGTTTTTGGTACGATACTTGTGAGGGGGGTTGTGAAGGTCACGAAAAACACGATAAGTGTTTAATACCCGCACAATCGTGTTAAAAACGGCCCAATTGAGCGGGAAACCGCCCAATCTGGCAACATTGCTCTACCTGCTCTTTTTTCACACACACACACACACACATTACCGTCCTCCTTCGAGGACACAACACCAAAATACAAGTCCTTAACAGAAACATTCAAAAACAGAATACAAAGAATGTATATTAAAGAAACTACTTCACATTAGTTACTAACACCATAGAACACAGTACCCGGTTCTCACCAGTGTTATCAGGGCCGGTGCGTCCATAGAATAGTGAGGGCGGCGTCCGCGAACTCCCCCGGTTCTCACTTTCATCCGCGACACCCACCCCCTCCCTCCCGGTCCTCACTTTCCCCAAGTCTCCCGGATTTTTTCTGTGTGCATGAGCGCATTAAAGCAGTACAGTTAAACACCAGCATATTGCTCTATTATTAACAATGACACACATTCAGTATTAATCCACACAGCGGCAAAAGCTGAACCATTCTGAACCTTGACCGCCGCACGTGTGTAAGAACAGCTGACGGTAGCCATAGCAATGACAAACGACAGGATTACAAGCTCACAAACACGTTTAAATCCGCAAAGAAACCGGCATGCATCACGTTTTTAGCGTGGTTTTAGTCGCGATATGTATAAGTGTTATATGTTCTCAGGGCTTACCTGTACTCTGCCCAACGATCACCAACCCCTCAAGTGTCTGCTAAGGATCTCATCCCCCACCAGCCGAAGCCCAGCGTGCCTAATAAACTGTGCTTATTTTGCCCGCACCCCTGGTGTATTGTCTGTCCATTACAAAATGGAGGAAGAAACTAATCCATGAGCTGTGTACGTTACTGATAGTTCCTGTCGAGCTCTGTCAAAGTCTCATACATCAGTAGTCTTTTCTGAAAAATAAACCTCAACCACTGACTCTTCACAGCTTCATCTTTGGGTAGAGAGTATAGCACGAACTTTCCCTCAAACTTCCAATAATATCCAGCTAAGCACAGCGTCTTCATGACTCATGACTAGGCCCACACGGAATCTGCGCGCGCAGAATTCCGCAGATTTTTCACAGATTTTCCGCAGATTTCCGCAGATTTTTAGCCCATCATTAATTCTGTTTATTTTTTTACAGTTAACTATTTACAGTTAATCTAATTGGATTTGCATTTTAAACATTAAATACAAGTTAAAAAGATATTCTTTTTTATTTCACATATTAAGGTTTTAGTTATGATACTCCCAAAATAATTCCGCAGAAATCCGCAGATTTTTACCAAAAATCTCCGCAGAAATAGCAAAAAACGTCCGCAGATTCCGTCTGGCCCTGCTCATGACTTCAGGATCTGTTTGTCTTCCTCTTTTTCTTTGCTGCTGTGCTTGTGGGCGGGACCGCAGGTTTAAATTTTCCCGGGTTTGTGCGCGCAACAATTGGGCGGGGCTTATGTTTCGTATCCCACGTCATGCCGAAGCAGCTCGTTATCAAGTCGATTCATTCGCGCCACTATGAGTCGACTCTTTTTTTTTTTTTTTTTTTAGATGAATCAATAGTTTTAAACACTGTCCATGTTCAGATTTAAGCCTTAGCTGGATATTTCACTTCACTTAGAGCTGTGTTACACACTACATGTAAGGTCATTTTCAAAAACCCATAATAGGGGCTCTTTAAAGTATCATTTATTTATATAAAAAAAAATATTAATTGACGTGTCTATTTTGTGTCTGACACATTAAATATTGCATTTTTAAATACGGATCTGTTCTAAGATGTGCAAACAACAGAATTTTAACACACCTGCAGCGTTACAACAACAACAACAAAAAAAACGAAAACCACTGACTGAATCTTTTTTAACAACAGGCATAGGCTGTTTATTCCAGTCATGCTACTAAGTTTTTTCAAACAAATATGAATTCAATTGCAAGTGTCTTTATTATGACCAAAATGCGTACTCAACCCATGAGAGCTGCTGGCTCCAAGAGGAGGGATTCTAGGAAACCAAACATCGCAACATATGTTTGAGAACTTGGTTGGCTCTCTCTGTTTGTCTGTTACTCTAGGGGTGAAAACCAGAAGAAAGACTAACAGTGGCCCCCAATAAACGACAGAATTCTCTCCTAAATTTAAAGAGAAACGGAGGCCCTCTCTCAGAAACCAGGTCCATTGGGAGGCCATGAATACTAAAGACGTGCTCAATGACAGCAACCGCTGTTTCTCTGGCTGAGGGTAAATTGGGGAGAGAGAAAAAAATGAGTACCCTTCAAAAACCGGTTTACCGTGGCCAAAACGGCCGCATTGCCATAGGATGGCAGGAGACCTGTGACAAAATCTAACGAGATGTGCGGCCAGGGTCTTGATGGCACTGAAAGTGGCTGAAGGAGCCCAGCAGTCACCCCTTCCAAGGCAGTGCGAACCTTCGACTCGATCTCCCATGTCATGGCAGAAATACAAATCTTCTGTGGAACAATGGGTGCGAGGGACGAAACGCGCTCGGAAAAATTGAAAAAACGGGATAAAGCGTCAGGTTTGGTGTTCTTGGAACATGGTCGATAGAAAATGGTAAAATCGAACCATCTAAAACATCTAAAACCATTTTTGCCCAGTCTTGAACATGCCATAAACACTCACTTTAACTGAGGCATGTCTGAGGCCTTCATTTCGGTTTGTTTCCTTTTGGATGAGTTGTCGCTGCACTCTTAGTTTTGGTCAGAAACTTTGCACGACAATAAAAATGTGAACTTTTAGTGGAAATATTTACAAAGATTCAAGTAGAGGACCTAATGCTGAGCACAGTAGCACTCAATGGTTTGGATATTCTGTGTTGGTTTTCATGTCTGCTGTTTTGTGCCTTTAAACTGGTGTTAACTGGTGTTTTTTCACTTTAGGGCTGATGGTTCTGTCAGAAGAGACTCAAGAACTGAATGAAATTGAAGAGAAAGATCAGTATGGGAAACACCCAAATTTAATGACCGATGAACCATCTTCAGTGGCAAAGAACACTTCACGTGAAAGCGCCGAGAAAACCAAACCTTTCCCCTGTCATCAGTGTGGAAAACATTTTAGTCGAAAACATAGCCTTAAAGTTCACATGAGAACTCACACTGGAGAGAAGCCCTACTCGTGTACTGTGTGTGGAAAGAGTTTCACTGCAAAATACGGTTTTAAAATTCACATGAGGATTCACACCGGAGAGAAGCCTTACTCATGTACTGTGTGTGGAAAGAGTTTCACTGCAAAATATGGTTTTGATATCCACATGAGGATTCACACCGGAAAGAAGCCTAACTCATGTACTGTGTGTGGAAAGAGTTTTGGTGAAAAGCAAAAACTTAAAAGCCACATGAGAACTCACACTGGAGAGAAGCCATTCTCATGTACTGTGTGTGGAAAGAGTTTTAGTGAAAAGCAACATCTCAGAATCCACATGAGAATTCACACCGGGGAAAAGCCATTTGCCTGTCAGCATTGTGGAAAAAGATTCAGTGAAATGGGTAGTCTTAAAGTTCACTTCCGTGTTCACACTGGAGAGAGGCTGTATACCTGCCAACAGTGTGGAAAGAGGTTTGCTCAAAAGTCTACCCTTAGGGCTCACGTTATGCGTCACGCTGGAGAGAAACCGTTTCCATGTGATCAGTGTGCAAAGACTTATGTTTGTATACGTCAGCTAAACCAGCACAAGAGGATTCATGCCAAACATAAATATTTCATATGTGATCAGTGTGGAAGGACTTTTAAACTGAAAGAAAACTTTGACCAGCACATGAAGAATCACGCAGAGAAATCTTTCATATGTGATCAGTGTGGGAAGAGTTGCAATACTGAATCGGGATTGGAATCGCACATGAAAGTTCACACTGGAGAGAGACCTTACTCATGTACAGAGTGTGGAAAGAGTTATAGTCATAAGCACAACCTTAAGGTGCACATGAGAGTTCACACTGGAGAGAAGCCTTTTCACTGCCAGTATTGTGTAAAGAGATTCATTACGTCATGTGAGCTTAAATCTCACATGAACGTTCACACTGGAAAGAAGCCGCATACCTGCAGACCGTGTGGAAAGAGATTTGCTCAATTATCAGGCCTTAAAGTCCACATGAGAGTTCACACCGGAGAGAGACCTTACACTTGCTCACAATGTGGAAAGGGTTTCGCCCAGAAACATGGCTTTCATGTTCACATGAGAACTCACACTGGAGAGAGACCTTACACTTGCACGCAGTGTGGTAAAAGCTTTACAAGTAAAGAGAACCAAATTATACACATGAGAACTCATTACACTGGAACAAAACCGTTTGCATGTGATGAGTGTGGAAAGAGATTTGTGTGTAAAACTTACCTGAACCAGCACATGAAGAGCCACACAGAAGAGATTATATGCTTTCAGTCTGAAAAGAGGTTCACTGAAAGGACCCGCAAATTACACATGGCCAAGCAGATCTGTAAGTCTGGCCACAATAACAATCCTCAAGATTTGCCCAAGTGAGCATTTCAGCTTTTGTCTTGCCGATTAATCTAGCAACAAACATCCAATTCTGCTGCGCCTCTTCATGATTTACTCCACTGAAATGCCAGTAAAGACATGGACTGCGTTTAAAAGCGCCCAATACCCCCAAATAGTGCACTATTTGGAGGAGCAGCTATTTCTAGTGCTGTCCGAAATGATAGTGTATGTTCTGAAGTCCACTCAATCAATCCCACAATGCACTGCAATAAGGAGTTTACAACCCATGTATAGTCAACAGCTAGAAATTCCCCATAATGCACTGTGTGAGTGTGCATCAAGGGAATTTCCGCATCTGACCACAAGACGGCATCCCAAGTTTCTAAATGCATTATTATTCACTTAAAGCCACGTAGTTATCGAGTCAGTGCTCCAATTCTCTCGCTCATTTCAGTCACTACTTTAAGTGGACTTGTGTACGGAATGGTGAACGAGGATATAGTGGGTGATCTCAGAGCAGGGCTTAATTTGTGCCGGAACACGCCAAATCTGGCACCTCTGAAGTCTGATCCGGCACCTGATTTTACCAATCCCGCTCCTTAACCGCCCTCCTCCCCTGTCCGCTGTTCACTTTCACCCGTGACTCCCCAACCCTCTTCACTTTTCAGCCCACCCACTCTTCACTTTCGTCCTTCGTCCGCAACAACCCTTCGCCAACCAACCAACATCCTGCCCCTTCATTTTTATGGCAGTAGTTTCCCATTGCTGTTGCTTGTGGTATAATAACTTTTGTTAGATTTGTCCTGGTCAGACCATGTCTGAGCATTGAAACATACAGATCTGTGATTATTCAATAAACTCTGCCCTTTCTTGATTGCCATTACTTCGTCTCCTGCTTCTGCTCTTCATTGCCTTCTTCAGTCAACTCCTATAATAATTCAGTTCTGCATACTGATTAACAGATTTGGGTATTGGGGTGCTCTGCTGTCTCATTTTTTGACAGAATTTACTTATCTTGCATGAAGATTATTTTATAATGAGGAACCAATGAATAAACAATTTTAATCAAAGTAAACTGAACAAGAGCTCTTGTGGGACTCGCCACTTGATAAACACTCGCACTACCAACCTCGCTTTACTCTGACAGCTCTAATCCCTGCCCACACTCGTCACCACTACCAAGTCGGCCAATCACAGCTCTTCCGCTATGTGTCACTGCAACGTGTAGTTGCAGCATTCACAAGACTCCTTGGGATGAATAGACGTGGCACATCGTCACTCAGTCCTCAACTGGCTGAGAGATCTGCTGATGATGTGCTTTGCCTCTAGGCAGACGACGTTGACTCCCCTGAACTTTGCTCAGATGTCTCCTGGTTCTTTCCTTGCCAGCTGTTAGTCCTTCGTCCCCTGCTCCTCTCCATGCATGTCTCTTCTTCTCGCAGGATTCGGCACCACTGTAATGAAGTTGATAGCCATCTGGAAGCAGGAGGCGGAGAATCAACAAACCTCCAATAATTTTAATTATAAAATATACAAAAGGGTGGTAACTACTGTCAAACCGAAAGGCAAACAAAACACAAGCGCGAGGCCTGGTCTTCTTTCGTCTTGCTCTGTCATCACTTCTTCTTTTTTACTTGCGTTTATGTTTAGTCATTAAGCAGATGCTTTTGTTCAAGGCAACTTACATTTTAAGGAGGCATTCAGTGATTTAACAAAAAGAGGCAATACGCACAAGAAGTGCTTATTCAAAGTAACTTGTTTAAGCTCAAAGAATTTAGTGCTAGACTAAGAGTGTTAGATTTTTTTTGAGAGAAAGTGTTGCTACAGGTGGTTTGTTAAGCCCACTTACCTGTGTGAGGCACACTCAGAATTTTTTGTATTTTGGGTTGGTGAGTGATGAGGTGGGGGAGAGAAGAGCGATTTAGGTTGTTGTTTGAAGGATACCAGTGAATCTGCTATTCATGCATGAATGGGAAGATCGTTTCACCAGCGAGAAACATTGAATGAAAAGGTTTTGAAAATTGAATATTCTGTGATGGTACCACAAGGCGGTGATCAGTCCCTGACCAGAAGCTTCTTGAGGGGATGTAGACTTTCAGGAGCAGGTGGAGGTAAGAGGGTGCAGTGGCTGTTCCGTAAGCAATCAGCATTGATTTCAATTTGATCCGAGCTTCGACCAGTAACCAATGCAGAGAGATAAAGAGAGGTGTTACTTGGGCTTTCTTTGACTCATCGAAGACCATTTGAGCTGCAGCATTCTGGATCATCTGTAGAGGTTTAAGGGTCTAGGGAGGGAGACCAGCTAGAAGAGCATTGCAGTAGTCTAGCCCTGAAATGACAAGAGCTTGGATTAAAAGTGGAGCAGCATGATCTGTTAAGAAGGGTCTAAGTTTTCCAATGTTGAAGAGTGCAAACTAGCTAGATCGAGCTGCTGATTATCCAGGATCACCCCAAGATTCTTTATCAAGTTACATGGGGCAATTGCGGATGATCTCAGCTGGATTGAGAAATTATGTTGTATGTGTGGTGTTGCAGGGAAGACGAGAAGATCAGTTTTTGCAAGGGTTTAGTAGTAGGTTATGGTCTTTCATCCAAGCTGAGATACCCTACAGGCAGTTCAATTCATGTTTATTTCTTTAGCACTTTTACAATGTAGATTGTGTGAAAGCAGAAGAGTGGGGTTCCAGTAATATCCATTGAGGAGAGGGTGGACCGTAGAATCTGATGACTCACCTTATCAAAAGCAGCAGACAGGTCCAGTAAAAGCAGAATGGATGATTTAGAACCTGCTTTCGCAATCCACAAGGCTTCTGTGACTTCAGCACTTGCCTCACCGGCCTCGGCCATACCCCCCTCCTGACACCCTTTATGAGCAATAACTTTTGGAAATCTATAAATGTTCTTTGTTGTTTCTTATCTTGACTGACTTGAGCAACCATTAAAAACAATAATTTTGGGATTCTGCCAGTGATCGATACAACCCATTATGCCAGGGGTCTCCTATCTTGGTCCTGGAGGGCCGTTGTCCCTGCAGGGTTTAGCTCCAACTTGCCTCAACACACCTGCCTGGATGTTTCAAGTATACCTAGTAAGACCTTGATTAGCTTGTTCAGGTGTGTTTGATTAGAGTTGGAGGTAAAATCTGCAGGACACTGGCCCTCCAGGAACAAGTTTGGTGGCCTTTGCATTATGCGCTCGTTCCCACTCCCTTGTTTGCTGATCTCCATGACATGTGCACTCCCCCGTCAAAGCAATTAACCATCACTTCCCAGCCTCCAGTCCACTAACCTGTTTTAAACCAGACTTTCATGCTCCATTGTTAGATAGTGCCAGAGTGTTGTCTTGTCTCACTTGCACCTCATGTTCTGACTGTAGCATCCTCTTGGATCCAACTTGAGACAGGACTTTTTTTGAGGTCGCTACATTGAATTTTCTGTTTTTTCCTGCCAAAAATTATTCGAGTATTAAGATCATGTTCCATGCTGTTATTTTGTACTTTTCCTATTATAATTATATCAGAACTTCTTGATGCACTTAATAGGTAGTGCTGTCACCTCACAGAAAGAAGGTCGCTGCTTCGAGCCTCGGCTGGGTCAGTTGGCATTTCTGTGTGGAGTTTGCATGTTCTCCCTGGTTAGCTTGGGTTTCCTTCACAAGTCCAAAAACATGCAGTACAGGTGAATTGGGTAAGCTAAAATTCTCCGTAGTGTATGTGTGAATGAGAGTGTATGGGTGTTCCCCAGTTAAATCATATGCTGGATTAGTTAGCGGTTCATTCCGCTGTGACGACCCCAGAATAATAAAGGGACTAAGCCGAAAACAAAATGAATGAATGACTGCAGTTGTCTCAGGATTTCTTTCTTTTCTTTTTTTTTTTTAAACTGTCAAGATTCCACATTTTCAAAATTATTTTATTTCAGCCAAATATTATCTTATTCTAACAGGTTACACGTCAAATCAAAGTGCATTTATTCAAATTTTGTATGATTTATGAATTTGAATTGCAAAGAAATTCACTTGTATGACTGATTTTGTAGTCAAGAGTCACATATGTGTGTTGGCAGGGCTTTACATTAACACCCGCCAAATGCGGGTAGATTTCAGCTCTGGCAGGTAAGACAGACACCTCCACTAGCCACGTTGGCTAGTTGGAAATCATTTTTAAATTGTAGTTTTAGCAGGGTTTGAAAATAAGCGTGGCCCAATATTCGTGCAAATGTGATCTTAGAATCGAGAAGCAGCACGACTGACAAAAATAACTGTACGCGCGAGCAGAAAGCAGGTAAATACCGAACGAGAGGATGATCACTCACTCGCGCGCACAGCTGATGTAATGCGCGCGACTGTTAATAAGCGCGCGCGCTCCCGTTTACTTGCGCGAAGCAACCGTCACCGTGCCTAGAGCAAGGGCAACTGGTGCGATCGGTTCCCTTTGAAATAGACTGGACAAAGAGCGATGATCGTGCACCCACAGTCCTGCTGCTTTCAAGAGCTCAAGATTAAAACAAAAATACGCATATTCTTTTGTAAGCAGCAGCGGTCACTGCTTTCATTTACAGGCTTATAATAACCGTGCGCGTGATTATCCTTTCATGATCAAACACGGTATGTTTCACCTGCTTTCTTTTGCTTACAGTTATTTTTGTTAATATGGTTTAATTATATTTCTTTATAATAACATTGCTTTAATGGGAGATTAACTCCCCGTTTATGTTAACTGCTGATCTGGGACTTTTAGCCAGGACAGATTACTGTGCTTATTTTAGATACATGACAATAATAATTTTTTTAAATGTATTGTTTTTTTAAAGAAAAGTTTTGTTGAATTAAAAAGTGCAGCTATACAGCTATATTTTCCTTGTTTTGACACATTAAAAAATTGTGACTAAGAAATACTTATTTGGTGTGGTCAGAGATAAATTTGGTAAATCCTTAATTTTGAGCCCTGAAAAGTCATGTGAAATAAAAACTGATTGCATTGCGACACAACCCATTTGCTCATGCACACTGAGCAAGCTAATACACAATACACACAAGAAGTGAAATGAATGAAAAGGCTTGTGGACATAACACATCTAAATCAAGTCATTTTAGCATGGCAAAGTCAAATTTATGCATATAAAATATATTTTCCCAACAAGAAAATTGTGGCTAGTGAAAATGCTGAGTGGCTAGTAATGTTGAAAATCTACTAGCCACAGTGGCTGGTGATCAAAAAAGTTAATGTTAAGCCCTGTGTGTTGGTATTATGTCGAGATGAGGGAACACACAGAGCATGGAGCTTGACCAGGTTGGCGTAGAAGTGGAAGCATTTGGTAATCATTTATAACATGCTGAGGTTTGACCAAAATACAGATACATTTATTAATAAAGCTTATCAACGTTTTTTTTTTTTTTTTGTTGTTGTTGTGGAAAGTTATGAAATCTCACATTGTATTATGAAGAGCAAGTGTTGAGGATGACTCATAAATAATACATCTTTTAAATTATTATTTATAAAGGATGTGTTCCATATATATATATATATATATATATATATATATATATATATATATATATATATATATATATATATATATCAGGTTGTGTTACTAATATAAAGTAAGTGCACAGTATTGAGAGAATGTTGAGCTAAATTTTTCGCACATCGGAAATCAGTCTTACTTCTTCTAGACTCTTATTTTGGTGCTGGTCTCTGACGTCATAAGTCCGCGCCGCGCTCCCGTGTTTGAGGTAAACAAACGGAAGGTTTGTGTTTTGAAACGTTTCAATTCAATTCGTTCAAACTAAATTGTAGTTTATTTTATACGCGATGCTAAACTAATTGTCGTCAAATGTAGCATTGTCAAGTGTAACAAAAAAAAAATAGCTTGTGCGAGTATAAAGTGAAAGTGAGTAACCTTAGCAGCTCTGTATCATGACTCTTGTTAGTAAACATGAATTCAGTCACTGGCGAGTGGAGATGAGGAAAAACTGCTTTTCAAAACTCTGAGTCATTTGAATCAAATGTTTTTAAAATGATTCAATAAATTGATCGAATTACCTGCTAGTCAAAACAGTAAACAACACAAGCTAGTTGTGCCAATTCAGTATTTTCATGAAAGCTCAATATTATATATAATGGTAAACCTTTTATTCTATATATAATTGCTTATTTCTGTTTTTTTCTCTCATCTTAAACAGGGTAAAGTGTCTAAACACAGGAGAAGCGACTGAGATCTGCTCTTTATCATCATCTACTATTATAAAGATGGCGTTTGTTAAAGAGGAGAGTGAAGGTCTGAGGATTACAGAAGTGTTCACACTGAAACATGAAGATCCTGAGGAGCAAACAGGTTAGTTTTTGTAATCAAAGAGTCACTTGATACTCAAATGTTTGCAGCTCCAAATAAATTAATAATATTTTTGTCATGTGGTCTTGATAAGTGTTTTTTTTTGCCATAAAGTGACTCGCATGATCAGACAAACACTAACACTGCCTTCAGGTGAACTTGAGAAAATCCTGCTTACAATTTACACAATGTCACATGTTCAATTAGTAATAATAATATATATCTCAATGTCAAGCCTTGAGTTAATCATACCCCAGGGCATTATCTGTGTGTGTGTGTGTGTGTGTATATATATATAGTTGAAGTCAGAGTTATTAGCCCCCCTGTTTATTTGTCCCCCCAATTTCTGTTTAACGGAGAGAAGATATCTTCAACACAATAGTTTTAATAACTCATTTTTAATAACTGATTTCTTTTATCTTTGCCACGATGACAGTAAATAATATTTAATATATAAAATAAATAAATAATATATAAAAACTAGAAATTTTTCAGGACACTTCTATACAGCTTAAAGTGACATTTAAAGGCTTAACTAGGTTAATTAGGTTAACTAGGCAGGTTAGGGTTAGGGATGCACGGATCCTGATACTTGGAATGGAAACCGGTGTTACGGTTTAACTGGTGACCGTGTTAACTGGTGTCCCTTTCCAGATGTAAGCTATCCACGTTTGCAGATTGGCAGATTCGTCACTTCTTCACAGTAACAAAACATGCCCCTACCAAATAAAGATTCTTATTACTTGGTGTCAGTGTCATTGTAAGCATTATTGATTTTAATATATGTGTAGCAGAACAGTATATAACCAACATTAATCAAAAAAATATATATAACTTTCATGTCATCAACGGGATTCGAACTCGTGCAGTTAAAAGATTCAGCACACGTATCATACACCCATCTAACTGAGCTATTCAGAAGCACACATGAAATGGGTCTGTTTTAATAACTTTATCAGTCAATATATGGTCTGCTGTGGTTGTGAACTCGTGTTAACCTGTTTCCTTCGACTCGTGTTTACATGTACTCGCGTTAACATGTTTCTATAAACTCTCCCGCTGATAGAATAGCTCTGAATGACAAAACGATGCTTCATCAGTTGGTCAAACCATGTTTTTTCATAGTTGGAGACTCATGTGTACCTGTGCCTTTGCATCGTGTTAACTCGTGACCCATGCTCACACATGAACGATTTTACAAAAAATTTACAAAATGACGATATCATTATGCAACATATTATGTCCAATATATCTATATTTAATATACATATAATATTACGCAACATAATATTACTTGAAAATAGCAACATTTCAACGTATTATCTTGGTCACATCTGTACCAAGGCACAAATATGACCATGATTTGGCTAATGGTGGTCTGTGGTAGCTCAGTTAGGTAATAAGTTGATTTAAGACGCGTCTCTTTCCTTTGCGAGTTCAAATCCCATGTATGAGTTTTGCATATCTAGCCTGATTTTTATAATTCCGTTTAAAATAAAATGGGGAAAGACTGCGATTTATAACGTAGGCTATTTAGCGGAACATCGTTGTCATTTAGAGCTATTCTGAGAAAATATCAGCTCGTGTGACTTCGTAGGTTAACACGAGTCAATGGGACTCTGTTATATTCTGATATTCTAATATTCTGTTGCATATAATATATATATATATATATATATATATATATATATATATATATATATTAGATATATTAGACATAATATGTTGCATAATGATATCGTCATTTTGTTCATTTTTTTGTAAAATCGTTATGTACATGTGTGAGCATGGGTCACGAGTTAACACGAGTCCAAAAGCACAGGTACACATGAGTCTCCAACTATGAAAAAAACATGGTTTGACCAACTGATGAAGCATCGTTTTGTCATTCAGAGCTATATTTTATCAGCGGGAGAGTTTGTAGAAACATGTTAACGCGAGTACATGTAAACATGAGTCGAAGGAAACAGGTTAACACGAGTTCACAACCACAGCAGACCATATATTGACTGATAAAGTTATTAAAACAGACCCATTTCATGTGTGCTTCTGAATAGCTCAGTTAGATGGGTGTATGATACGTGTGCTGAATCTTTTAACTGCACGAGTTCGAATCCCGTTGGATGACATTAAAGTTATAATTTTTTTTTTTGTTTTGATTAATGTTGGTTATACAGCAGGGCTATTCAATTAGTTTGCCATGGGGGCCAGTTCATGAAAAGCCTCCCAAACGGGGGGCCGGAGAGATGTGACTTGCAATATAAGCGATGACACAACAGCAATATAAGAGCTCATATGCTGTATTTTTGCTCCTTAACACACCCACATTGACTTTTTCTACATTAAAATGTTAATATGTTGTATTTTAAAACTACATATTGTCACTGCGTTGTACAATGTGGCTTTTTTACAAGCATATCCAAATGTATTTAGAGGCACAAAAGCAGTGCATTGCTTAAATAGGCTTCTTCTAAATTCAAACACATTCATAAGGTGTTTTAAACTGCGTAACAATTAGGGATGCAACGATTATAGATTATAGTCGATTATAGTCTGAAGAATAATCATGGTTTCACAGTTATCACCATTATTATGCATTTATTAAATTTAAAACATGACTAGTTTAGAAAATAACAATAAAAATGCTTAAATATTAAAGTGTTGTTTATTGCTGCTCAGTAACCAAATACAGCACAAAATATTAATAAAACACAAACAATAGTCAATTTCTCTCTTTGGACTTAAAAATAAATGAAAAACTTTTTGGTTTAAACATGAGTGATTATTTTACAATGAAAATAAACGACAGAACAATGAATAAATACATAAAAATAAGAATAAATAAAAATAGCATTTGTCTAATGTTAATTTAAGCTTTATATTAGCTAAGTATTTAAATGAAGTGTTGTTATTATCTGCGTTCATACTTACATAATCATTTTAATAATTTGTAATAATTCATCTAACATATCTTTTGTTTACATTGCACTGAAAGCCACGCACAACTCTCTCCACTACAGCCTGAGATCATTTCTACTGTGTGCCGCGCCTGCAGGGTGCGAGTGTGTCGGTCCGTTTGCGAGCCCTGCGCGCACCGCTTCCAATATGCGCGCGTCTCAATTGGAAATAATGTACTTAATGAAATAATGTACGCGCGAAAAAGACGCAATGTGTCAACGGCTTGCTGCTATAGTTAATCCAATGTGCGTGCGTATTGGCATAACTAGTTGCAGCAGCTTTTTTCCGTGCAACAGAAATGCGGCGTTGAGAAGCCTTAAATGAATAAAAGCGGGGTTAATAGTGAAATCGGCTAATCATTGCATTCCTATTAACGATATCAGTGCATTGTACAATAGGCCTTTTTCTTGCGCCACTCACTTAATGTCAGGTGACTCGCGCTCTGTGCAGCCATTAACTGCAGCTCGTGCTGTATTGAACAGACGCACGTCACTTTAAAACTATAGCGGCCGTTTTTCGACTGAACTAAAAAAATTAATATCTTGGTCACACTATTTGGGGGGCCGGAACAAATTGCCTCGGGGGCCGGGTTCGGCCCGCGGGCCGCCAATTGAATAGCCCTGTTATACAGTATACTGTTCTGCTACACAGATATTCAAATCAATAATGCTTACAATGACACCAAGTAATAAGAATCTTTATTTGGTAGGGGCATGTTTTGTTGCTGTGAAAAAGTGACGAATCTGCAAACGTGGATAGCTTACATCTGGAAAGGGACACCACTTAACACTGTCACCAGTTAAACCGTAACACCGGTTTGATACCACAATTTTTTGCTGGATCTGGTATCGGCCAGCTGGTACCGATCCAAATCCGATCTTGCGCGTGCGCTATATTCTGTGCAATTTGTAAGTCAACAAAAGCCATGAATGTCACCTATTATAAGGCACTAGAAAGTTGTCATGTAGGCCTACTATATACCAAATGTTCTGAAGCCATTCTATAGTTTAATGTGAAGCACAGATGAATATTCAAGTGGTTAAATTCATGTTCAGTTCGGCGCTTCCCGCCGCTGCGCCTGTCAATCATTTTACATTCATTTACAATTTAAACTGTGTGTCGTGTTCATGACAACACAGAAAACTCTCCAAGACTAATTGTTCCTGTTAATATAAATAATCAGTGAAGAAATGCATTTAGTTTTACATTAAATGGGTTCATTTTGAACTGCAACAAGGAGATCATTGCTGTTTCTAAATCATGTTGCGGCATGCACCGCTCCGTAAAATTATTCTGTATCAATAAAAGTTTCTGTTCTCTCATACTTCCGACTGAGTTTATCCTTCTGAGGCGAATACTTTGAGTGCTGCGAATAGTTTGTAAAGCCTGGCTCATTGTGATCAAAGTTGATTAAACTACTAAAAGTGAAACTGACGGGCGCAATATAGATTGTCATTAACAGAAAATTATTTAACCTAATATAGGCTACTCTGAAACTGAATATTTCTCTGTCATTTTATTTATACTATTGTTTTATTTTACAGACCGGTTTGTGTTTTGATTAGGGTCAATAGTGGTAGCCTATTACAGATTTCAAAGAAAGGTCTTACTATTAAAAAAGGAAACATAAGGTGGACCACAACAGATCATATCAATGAATGCTCCAATAATGTAGCCTAGTTTACAGCAACCATCATGTTTTTAGTTAGATTGTGCCGTCTGTCATATACAGTAGGCCTATAGGTCTGTTACTAAAGAATATATATTATTTAGGTTTATCACCAGAACTATAGAAACTTTACTATGTTAATTTAAAAAAAAAAAACGCACAGTATCGTATCGGATCTGTATCGGTAGATACTCAGAATTTTGGGATCTGGATCGGATGGTATCGGTGCATCCCTAGTTAGGGTAATTAGTAGTAATAGTATAACGATGGAGAAAAAGCAAAAAAAAATTGCTTATAATTTTGACCTTAAAATGACTTTTAAAAAAATTTAAAAGATGCTTTTATTCTAGCTGAAATAAAACAAATAAGACTTTCTCCAGAAGACAAAATATTATCAGACATACTGTGAAAATTTCCTTGCTTTGTTAAACATCATTTGGGAAACATTTAAATAAGAAAAAAAATTCAAAGAGTGGCTAATGATTCTGACTTCAACTGTATAGGCTAAGCGCACTGAAACATTACACAAATATGGACAATTCTAACTCAGTTTTTCATATTATGACACAAGTTTGCCTATACTTTGTAGGAAAGAAGTGATCTCTGTGTCTTCACAATGAGCCCAGGCTTAAATAAAGCGTGCTCTGATGGAATGATCCCACACTTTATATTTCCTTGCCAACATTATTAACAGGTAGATTTGCCAGATCTGTGCAGTGTTTTTCGCGCTGCAGAAACGTGAGCGCTAAAAACGCTCAGCTGTGATCGCGCAACCAACTGTCAAAGCTTTTAAAACACAGCACATGCACTCATGCATATTTTCCCGTGACTAACCAACCAATATAGACTTTCCTGTTTTGGTCGACTATCGATTAGTTGACCATTAAGGCCAGTATATACTTCGTCAAGCGCACACATATGCATCGGCGCAGCCTTTGCTGCGGGTGAGGGCTATGCGCCTCTTAAAAAATGTAACGACACATAGCGCAAGCTCTGATTGGTCGGCATGGTGGCTGTGACAAGTGTGGCCAGTGCTGAGAGCCGCGAGCCTAATGGAGCGAGTGTTTACACGATAGTTACGCGATGGAGCTCTAGATGAAAACCTTTTGCTTTGTGTTTACCTTATGGTTAAAATTGTTGCACGTCTGCCGGTTCCCGGACTGACTTTTAGCTACATTAAGGTAGCGTTCAGGAAAAACAAAACACCCACACAGAAACTCGACGCAGAGGAACATGAAAACCCACTGCCAGCTAGCGTTTCAGAAGTCTTATTGCAGAGCAACACAAACAGCATGCGGAAGTGTAAATGCACAGCTACGCGCAAGGCAAGCGCCAAGGGTCACACCAATCACTTGACGCAGAACTGTAAACCAGCCTTTAGTGGGCAGCCCTAGCTACTAAGCAGGTGTTTTTCATGTATTTCCAGTTCTTTGCAAACCTTGTTGTTGACTTGCCCGATCACTTGCATTTGTTTATTAGTTAAAGATCTTGGAAGCGTCATTGGGTCATTACAATTACTTTGCTTTAAAGATAGTAAGAAGAAAACAAAATCGGTATTAAAGCAAAAGATGCAATGGTGCCCAGCGATTCCCACCCCTATAGTGTAATGTAGAGGATGTTATCTCCCTGGTGCTTGAGCTTTAAAAATATTTTGTGTGTTCAACTGACTGTAATTCCACAGAGGTCAGACAGAACTGATGTCAAAACAACACTAGCCACATGATTACACTGGAAAGTCGAGAAGCAGAGTTGGTAGAGATGTATCAGCACCCATACGATCGCTTGGGGAAAAATTTTAAAGCTCTTGAGGGGGTCACCTAGACTAGAATCCCACCTTGTTTTTTATAAACTTTCTGCAGCTCTTAGTAAACTGGTTAAACCTCATTTCTGAATTTTCTTTGGCAATCTTAGCAGTCATATGAATTTGTTTTGGGTCACTTTTGAATTTCCAATAGAGCCTCAGGGATCGAGAGAGGCTGGATTGACTTCTCTCTGATCACTTTTCTCTGAGTTCATGCACATTGACGATGCCAGTCAGTGTCTGCTCGTGCAAACGGAAAACAATATAGATGTAACATGCCACGGTGGCGCTTCTCATGCAGAAGGCTCTTTGCCATATTTTTATGAAACTATACTTCTCTCTCAGGCGATATTGTTGTGTTTAAGGGGTACTTGATAGCAGTTTGACACATTTACAACCTCATCTATTGCAGCGTGGTGGTGGTGGATTGTTCAAAATCAGCATACTATTACTCAGGGTTTTTGGCCTCAACAGATGAATAAAAACATTTGAAGTAAACTGGAGCCTAACCGGAGCTAAACTCTGCAGTGTACCTGCACTTTAAAATGAAACACAGATTTAAGACACTTTAAGAGCTTTGGAAACCCTGCATGACAATAAAAACAAATATTGTTGCTTTTCAGTGGAAACACAGGGTGTCCAAACTCAGTCTTGGAGGGCCGGTGTCCTGTTGAGTTTAGCTCCAACTTGCTTCAACACACCTGCCAGGAAGTTTCTAGTACAGGGATGTCAAACTCGATTCCTGGAGGGCGGCAGCCCTGCACAGTTTAGTTCCAACCCTGCTTCAACACACTTACTGGTAGGTTTCAAACAAGCCTGAAGGACTCAATCAGTTTGATCAGGTGCGTTGAAGCAGGGTTGGAACTAAACTGTGCAGGTCTGCGGCCCTCCAGGAATTGAGTTTGACATCCCTGTTCTAGTATATCTAGTAAGAGCTTGATTAGCTGGTTCGGGTGTGTTTGATTAGGGTTGGAGCTAAACTCTCCAGGACACCAGCCCTCCAGGACTGAGTTTTGGGCATTCCTGCTTCAACAAGTGAAAAAGAGGACCCAATACTGAGCCGTGTAGCACTCCAAAGTTTGGATATTCTGCGTGGGTTTTCATACTTGTTTTTTTGTGCCTTCAAACTGGGGTTAACTGGTGTTTTTTCACTTTAGGGGTGATGGTGCTGAAAGAAGAAGCTCAGGAACTGAATGAAATGGATGAGAAAGATCAGTATGAGAAACCCCTAGTTATAATGACTGACGAAAATCTCCCAGTGACAAAAAACACTTCATGTGAAACAGCTGAGAAAAGCAAATGTACCTGTTCTCAGTGTGGAAAAAGTTTTAGTCAAAGGCAAAGCCTTAAAATTCACATGAGAACTCACACTGGAGAGAACCTTTACACATGTGATCAGTGTGGAAAGATTTTCAATACAAAAGCAAGATTTGAAAAGCACATGAGAACTCACACCGGAGAGAAGCCTTACTCGTGTGCTGAGTGCGGAAAGAGATTCAGTCAAAAACACTGCCTTGAGGTGCACATGAGAGTCCACACTGGGGAGAAGCCTTTTGCCTGTCGGTATTGTGGAAAGAGATTCAGTCAGTCACAAAATCTTAAAGTTCACATTATTGTTCACACTGGAGAGAAGCCGCACACCTGCCAAAAGTGTGGAAAGAGTTTTTCAAAAAAGCATTTGCTTAGGTCTCACATTATCCGTCACACTGGAAAGAAACCGTTCACGTGTGGTCAGTGTGGAAAGAGTTTTATACGTAAAGATTACCTTAGCCAGCACATGAAGATTCATACAAAAGAGGACTCTTTTACGTGTTTTCAGTGCGGAAAGAGTTTTATCCGTAAGGATTACCTTAGCCAGCACACGAAGATTCATACAAAAGAGGAATCTTTTGTATGTTTTCAGTGTGGAAAGAGTTTCACTACCAAAGCAGGTTTTGAAAAGCACATGAGAGTTCACACCAAAGAGAAGCCTTACTCATGTACAGGGTGTGGAAAGAGTTTCAGTCAAAGGCAAAACCTCAGAGTGCACATGAGAATTCACACCGGAGAGAAGCCTTTTGCCTGTGAGTATTGTGGAAAGAAATTCAGTCAATCACAAACCCTTAAATATCACATCGCCGTTCACACTGGAGAGACGCCTTACACTTGCTCTCAATGTGGAAAGAGTTTTACACGGAAAAACGAACTGAGACACCACATGAGGATTCACAGTGAAGAGAAGCGTTTCACTTGCACACAGTGCGGTAAAAACTTCAAACGTAAAAACTCCCTTATTTGCCACACGAGGACTCACACTGGAGAGAAGCCGTTCACGTGTGTTCAGTGCGGAAAGAGTTTCACAAAGGAGTTTCACCTTCGGTGTCACATTATCGGTCACTCTGGAGAGAAACCGTTCGCATGCGATCACTGTGGAAAGAGTTTTGTGCGTAAGGATCACTTTGACAAGCACACAAAGACTCACACAAAAGAGAAATCGTTCATATGTGATCAGTGTGGGAAAAGTTTTATATGTAAAGATTACCTTAACCTGCACAAGAAGATTCACACTAAAGAGAAGTCTTTCATATGTGATCAGTGTGGCAAGACGTTTATACGTAAAGATTACCTTAGCCAGCACATGAAGATTCACACAAAAGAGATTGCATGTCATCAGTGTGGAAAGAGTTTCACCCAGAAAAGGAGCCTCAAATTACATGTTGCCAGACATTCAACTGAACTTTGCAAGTCTGGCCACAATAACAATCCTCTAGATTTGCCCAAGTGAGCATTTCTTTTTGTCCTGCTGATTAATCTTGTTGCATCAATTGCTTCTGCGCATCTCTATGTTTACATTATGGTTGTTAACTTTACTCCACTGACATGCCTGAAAAGACATGGCCTGTTTTTAAAATCGCCTCCCCTCCATATTCTTTAAATAGTGGACAATTTGAGGTGCAAGCCATCTTTAGTGGCGTTCGAAATTCCAATTCACTCACACATTTTTATTCACCCTTCAAGTGGACGTATGTCAGGAACAATGAATGCGGATACAGGGGGTTATTTTGAGCTGTGGTGGTCATGGAGAAAGTAGAGACTGATTCCTGATGGACCCCAGTGACAGACGAGTCTCCACACTGATGCCGTGGGCCAGCCTGTACACCAGCCGGTGACCTTCTCACACCAGCAGCTTCTCCACATTGGACATCCAAGGTACATCCATAGGAGAAATGGTCATGCCCCAATGGAGCCTAGTTTCTCTCAAGATGTTTTTGTCATTTGGTGAAGTTTGTTCCTTGCCACTGGCTTGCTTAGTTTGGGACTTGTGGAGCTGCTCATTGATTGATTTGCTCTTTCGGCAGTGGCTTTCAGCAGTAAAAATTAAACCACACTGAACTGAACTAAACTGAACTTCAACTCTGAAAACTGGACTCGCACAGTTTCAGTTTACTAGAACTTCTATGTTACGCTGCTTTGACACAATCTACATTGTACACAATTGCATGCCCGTTATTTAGGTGTACCTGGATTTTGTGTTCATGGTGTACATTTATATTAGTGCAGTCAAATGATTCATTGCATGCAAAGAAAGTTTGTACATACACAAATGTGTAGTGAACAGCAGACATGGTGGGTCCAAAAGATCTGCAAAAGGACCCTCAAATGACTGCCTGATGTCTAGGGTATAAGATTCTGAATTAACAAACTTTTGATAACAGGCTGATATAATCCTCAATGCCTTTACCTTGGCTCTCTGTGTCTGGAACCAAAGTGTGAACTCCCTGGGACATTAAGACCACCAAACCAGTACCAAGAAAGCATGTTTGCTTTATGCCACAAAACACCAAGAAACATACACTACACACTCTACATTCATCCAGGGAAATGTGCACCCACAGTAGGAATACCATCTGGAATAATAACCAACATGATCTCGCCTACTGACATACAAAATTGAGTGTTACCTCAACCAACTCAGGATTCCAGGACAAGTACATCACAAGAGCTTTGAAAAAGGTGTTAAAAAAAGAAATTAACTGAACCAAGATCCTACAGACATTGTTTTATTTAACTTTGTGTTTCAGGATAAGACAACAAGGTCAACACAATGGAATAGTGGGATGTGATGGGCATACACCTGAAGAGCAATGACCCAATCACGTCATTGCATTTTGAAAGGTTCAATGATCAGTCTCTATTTCTGCTGGAAGAAATAAAAGCTTTTCTTTGTGGACACTCCTCTGATCTGAGATTCTGTATGACAAGGGAATAGACAACTTGCCCAGCACAATTCTTCAGCTGCACAATTTTGCCTTGGATTCAAATTACGGGCACCATATCTAAGATCCCAAAGACACTGTTTTACTTAACTGTATTTTGGAAAAAAGGCAACAAGCTTCACACAATGGAATGGTGAGATGTTATGGCATACACCTGAAGAGCAATGACCCAGTCACACCTCTACACTTCGAAAGGCAGGAACGATCAATCCCTCCTCCAGCAGGAAGGAATAAGTTACATAAGATTCAAGTTACACACACCAGTGTCTGACCTGCAAGTACACTCTTGTCAACAAGAATCTGTGCCTTCCATCATCTGACCTATGGTTTTCTGGATAACAAAAGGATCTTCAGTGACACAACAATGCTGAAGCACAGTGCATGCTTTTTTTTACTCCAAGCCACCAAGATGTTCCGTGTAAAGCAGGGATCACCAAACTTGTTCCTGGAGGTCCAGTGTCCTGCAGATTTTAGCTCCAACCCTAATCAAACACACCTGAACAAACTAATCAAGGTCTTAATAGGTATACTTGAAACACCCAGGCAGGTGTGTTGAGGCAAGTTGGAGCTAAACCCTGCAGGGCACCGGACCTCCAGCAACAAGATTGGTGACCCCTGGTGTAAAGGATACACTATCACTGGACTGATCACCCGACTAGTTGGAAAAATAAGCTTATCAGATCTCTTTTTAATGACCCTGGCATTAGGTTTTGATTATTTATGATTGTTTCTTGTTCAGAGACTTAATTTAAGGTCAGTTCATAACAGGTAGACCTCCCATATGTTAGGCTAGCTGTAATGACAACAAATGGAGAGTTACTATCCACCCCAATGCAATTTCCTTTCAGAACTGCCAAGAATAAAATTCTCATTCCTCCCTCCAACCCCACAATGTCAGTAATTTGACTTAAGTTCAGTTAATGGAGTTGGTGTTAGTTTGCAGTTTTTTCTGATTGTGAATATTTAGTAGTTTAGTAATTTTGCATAAGTAGTGTGCGTCTGTTACTTTTGCTTTTATGTCTTTTGGTCAATACATTTATTTTTATTGCAACTGTATTCTTTTTGTGTCGACAAGAGGCTATACAAAGAGTGCCAAACCTGTTCCTGGACATCTACCTTCCTGCAGAGTTCAGCTTCAACCTTGATCAAACACACCTGTCCTGATCCTACTTAGTTGGTTTAGTTGTGTTTGATCAGGGTTGGAGCTGAAATCTGCAGGGAGGTAGAACTCCAGGAACATGTTTTAACCCCCCCTGCTCTATTACCTAACACTAATCTTTGACTAAAAAAACTCATGTTTCCTTTTTTGACAGATTTGAGCAACCATAAACAATGCAAAACATGATCATTTTGAAGATCTGTTAGTGATTCCTTTATTATTGTCCATCTAAATTTCACATTGCAGTGATGAAATCATGTGCAACCCGTTCCCAAAAGGCTTATGTTGCCCCCCCCCCTGTGAGTTTTCCATAGCAGCATCTAGACCAGGGGTGCCCAAACATGCTCTTGGAGGGCCGGTGTCCTGCAGAGTTTAGCTCCAACTTGCCTAAACACACCTGTCTGGAAGTTTATAGTGTCCTTAGTAAGAGCTTGATTAGCTAGCCCAGATGTGTCTAATTAGGGTTAGATTTTAACTCTGCATGACACTGGTTCTCCTAGACCGAGTTTGGGTACCGCTGATTTAGTTTTCAAAGGGATGAAAATCCTGTGCCTTCAGAACCAGAGAACATCTCAGAGTCAGATGAGAGCATTTCCAAGGCATCAAGGGCTCTGGCACTGGGCCCTTCAGACAATGCAGTAATTCCCAGATCAGCAGAGACCTCCCAAACAGCTTACAACATAGGCTGCATTCCACATGCACTTGCAAACTTCCCTTCACTTCTTCCCTTAAAAAATCTCCAATGCCGTTTTAAAGTGTGTCCCATTTTAAGTGAATGAGGGAAGCTTACATGTACAAACTCTTGATCTAATGATTTTGACAGGGAGTGAGTCGGTTTCATTCGTTCACTCCAGCACCTATGCATCCTAGAATGCAATGCAATTGTGATGTCACAACAGTGTAGTTCCCAAGTGTTCAAGGGTTTAGGGCATTCGATTTAAACCCATTCAGATGTTCTGCCAGTAGTGGACACTTGTGTGACTTAATCAATGGTGTACATCCAATGGAATGAGATGGAGGTATTGTAAGTTAATAAGTGAAAGGCATAAAAAATTAGACTGGAATGCAGCCATGGACAAACATTGCACTCAATCGTTCTTCATTGGTCCAACTATGGAAACTCTGCAAGGCAATCAGAACAATACCTGTTTCACATTGTCTAGTTCATGCTGTTCGCTGCTGGCACCATTAAAACCCATATTTGGCATTGGCATGAGTGACCAAAGGTTTGGCTATAGGAGCCCAGCCATGTATATTGACCTTGTAGAGGTCCTGATGAATAGATTTGGTTGAGGTGCACATTTAATTCTGCAGTGAGTTAACTGTGATTTTAAGCTTTTGGATACAACTCAGGTTAGCACCCAGACAACCCTTTTAGAAAGCTTCCTCTTGCATCCACTCCTGTTGGATGTTGTTTGTCCTTCTTGGTGGTGTGCAGATATTACCCTGAATATCATGGATCTTGATGCATGACAAAGACTTGCCAATACTTTGTCCACTTTTTAACTCCGATATGTCACACATAATGCTGTGTGCGTTCCAATATTTTAAGCAAAACTGTGCTTTTACTCTGCTAATTAAACCTTCACGCACTGCTCTTACTGGTGGAATGTGCAATTAATGAAGATTGGCCACCAGGCTGCTCAAATTTAGCCATGAAACATCCAACACTAAATTGGCCAGCGTTTCAGTTTGTCCAACCCCTGCCCTGTATATAAATAAATTAAAATTGAAAGCCTCCGATTATGCTTTGCAAGATCTCCATCACTAGATGCTGTTCTTGTCTGAAATACGTCCACACCTGTAATTTTAAGGGCTGTATTTTGACAGAGTTTGCAAAGGCTGTTAGGAGGTCATGATGGACAGAGGCCAGTGGGCAAATTTGTCCAGGGTGCTGGGGTTAAAGCCCTACTTTTTTTTTCGAAGGACATCCTGAGATTTTTAATGACCACAGAGAGTCATGACCTTGGTTTAATGTCTCATACGAAAGATGGCGCTCATTGAGCAGTATAAAGTCCCCATCAACATACTGGGGTGTTATGCTGTGTTCACACCAGACACGGAACGCGCGGCAAAATCGCGCTATTCGCGAGTAAATAGACGCATGAACATTTGAGTTTACTCGCTTCATTCGCACGTCAGACTCCGCTTCATTCGCGCGTCAAATTCACTTCAGAACAGACGCGGATTCGCGTCATGGGCAGGGCTTCTGTCTGCCCGGTGACTGTAGCTTCGTTGCTAAATGCTAACATGGATTTTATTGATAAAATAACTGTGTTTATGTGCTTTATGAAGGCTGTAAAACAGCATCGATACGTTTGAAGCAGTGTCTGAGTCCACTAGATACTTTCAGAGGTGCACCCAGCGCTGTGGGCTCATAAACTCCTCCAGAAACTTAACCTGGATGACTGGGGCTTTCAGCGGTGCTTCTGACTGAGCCAAGCCCAGTTTGATGAACTGTTGTCGGTGTCGGCTGGAGGATTTCCCCCGGACACCAACAACAGGTGCTACGTCACAATCATGCCCCCACAAGAGCAAGCTCCTGATTAGTTAACGCGACGCGAATGTCCGCAGAATTTCAGATTTTCCAACTCGAGCGGTTCGCGCGTCAAACGCGGAAAACGCGACATTCGCACGTATCGCGCTGCGCCATTCGCGCGTATCGCGCCGCAGGATGCCTATTCGCGCGTTTGCATTGACTTAACATGTAAATCACTCGCGCTTGACGCTTCTTCCGCGTCTGGTGTGAACGCAGCATTAGGACCCACACAGACTGCAGGTTAAGCGCCTCCTGCTGGGCCTCACTAACACCACTCCCAGCAGCAACTTAGCTTTCCCATGTGGCCTCCCATCTAGGTACTGACTGGGCGCAGCCCTGCTTAGCTTCAATGGGCGACCAGGTGAGAGTTGCAGAGAGCTAGATGCTGGCTAACCTCATTATTTAACAAATTTACTTGATTACCAGCACTAAATTGCAACTTTTCTTAACTGTCGGCTGATACCTGCTTCAGGTTCTATTTTAAGGTTCTGCGACTTGGTGCTCATGTGGCGGCTGTGCCTTGATGGCTGGATGACTGAGAGATATGACCTCAGATTTGATGTAAGGCGGTGTCACATGTCAAATTTTTGCCTTTTGGAAATTGAAAGCTGAAAAGGCTTGCGACATAACTTTGTTTTGGTATGAAAGCTTCATTGCTTCAGTCTTTGAATGCAAACAATTGGTGAGTTGGGGTGGAATCAACCACCTTGAAACACTCTTATTCATTGCTAATTTATTTATTCATCATTCAGCACTATGATGTTGAAATGATCACTGCGGTTGCTTTCGTTTCGGTGTATATCATGCCTTTTCTGTATACGTTGTCTCTTTGAACTGGGGTTAACTGGTGTTTTTTCACTTTAGGGCTGATCGTGCTGAAAGAAGAGACTCAGGAACAGTATAACTTGGAAGAGAAAGATCAACATGAAAAACACCACGATTTCTTACCTGATGAACCATCCTCAGTGACCAAAAACTCTTCATGTGCTAAGAAAACCAAGTCCAACAGGTATTTCTCCTGTCATCAGTGTGGAAAACATTTTTGTCAGAAATCAAGCCTTGAAGCTCACATGAGAATTCACACTGGAGAGAGCCTTATAACATGTGATCAGTGCGGAAAGAGTTTCACTAGAAAATCATATTTAGAAAAGCACATGAAAACTCACGCCAAAGAGAAGCCTTACTGGTGTACTGAGTGCGGAAAGCAATTCACTCAAAAGAACAACCTTGAGGGGCACATGAGAATTCACACCGGAGAGAAGCCTTTTCCCTGTCAGTATTGCGAAAAGAGATTCCGGCGAATACAAAACCTTAATGCTCACATTGCTGTTCACACCACAGAGAAGCCTTATGCCTGCCAGCAGTGTGGAAATAGATTCACTAAAGCAGAAAACCTCAGAGTCCACATGAGAATTCACACTGGAGAGAAGCCTTTTGCCTGTCAGCATTGTGGAAAGAGATTCCGGCGAATACAAAACCTTAACGCTCACATTCCTGTTCACACTGGAGAGAAGCCACATGTCTGCCAACAGTGTGGAAAGAGATTTACTAAAGCGGAAACCTTTAGAGTCCACATGAGAATTCACACTGGAGAGAGTCCCTACACTTGCACACGATGTGGAAAGAGTTTTACCCAGAAAACCGGCCTTCATAACCACTCGAGAGTTCACACCGGAGAGAAGCCCCCCACTTGCGCGCAGTGTGGTAAAAACTTTAAATGTAATTACAACCTTACTTGCCACATGCAAATTCACACTGGAGAGAAGCCGTTCACTTGTGATGAGTGTGGAAAGAGTTTTTTACGTAAATATCACCTTAAACAACACGAGTGGCTTCACAGAAAAGATAAACCTTTTACATGTGATCAGTGTGGAAAGAGTTTTGTGCGTGAAGATTACCTTAGCGAGCACAGGAGGGTTCACACAGAGAAATCTTTTAAATGTGATCCATGCGGAAAGAGTTTCGTTCATAAAAGGAACCTCAAATTACACATGGCCAAGCATTCACCCAAACTCTCTTAATATGCTCTAGGTACCGCTCTAATATGCTCCTAGCAAGAAACATTCAACACTGTTGTGTCTTTCTGTTAACCTTATCGTTGATTAATTTGCTCCACTGAAATCCCAGTAAAGACTGTATTATAGCAAAACATGACATCAAAATCAGAAAGAGCTTTATTGCTAGGTATGTTCACACATATGAGGAATTTGTTTTCGTGACAGAGCTTCTACAGTGCAACAGAATTACAGACAGGACTAAAAAACAAATAAATATAATTAAAAAAGTAGTGAATGCAATATACAAGTGGACAAGTGTATGTACAGGTATATTACTATATACAACATAATATGTGCAGCTGTGCAAATTGGCATGTAGAGTGTATTGTTAAGTAAGTGTATGCGTAGCAGGTAGTGTTCATGAGATGGATTGCCTGAGGGAAGAAACCGTTTCTGTGTCGGGCTGTTCTGGTGGGCAGTGCTCTGTAGCGTCGACCAGAAGGTAACAGTTCAAAGAGGCAGTGTGCTGGGTGTGAGGGGTCCAGAGGGATTTGGCAGCCCTTCTGCTCGCTCTGGATAAGTACAGTTCTTGGAGAGTAGGGAGGGTTGCACCAATGGTTCGCTCAGCAGTCCGCTCAGCAATGACATTGCAGCTCACGACTGTATGGAAGAGTACTTTATTTAGGTTCACCTGGATGTTGCACAAGTGTTTGTGGTATCTGTTCTTTATTAATTAATAAACCAATTATTAAGATTGACAATCACTTATTATTTAATATATATTTTGTTTATTAGCAGGGCTGAGCATGACTTGTTTTGTCCGGTTCTCAAAGGAAAACCTGGAATGTTGCTTGGTTGTCATATATATATATATATATATATATATATATATATATATATATATATATATATATATATATATACAGTTGAAGTCAGAATTATTAGCCCCCCTGTTTATTTTTTCCCCGTTTTCTGTTTAACAGAGATTTTTTTCAACACATTTCTAAACATAATAGTTTTAATAACTCATTTCTAATAACTGATTTATTTTATCTTTGTCATGATGACAGTAAATAATATTTGACTAGATATTTTTCAAGACACTTCTATACAGCTTAAAGTGACATTTAAAGGCTTAACTAGTTTAATTAGGTTAACTAGGCAGGTTAGGGTAATTTTGCAAGTTATTGTATATCGATGGTTTGTTCTGTAGACTATCGAAAACAAAATTAGCTTAAAGGGGCTAATAATTTTGACCTTAAAAAATTCAAAACTGTTTAAAAAATTCAAAACTGCTTTTATTCTAGTCGAAATAAAACAAATAAGCCTTTCTCTGGAAGAAAAAATATTATCAGATATACTGTGAAAATTTCCTTGCTCTGTTAAACATCATTTGGAAAATATTTAAAAAAGAGAAAAAAATTCAAAGGGGGGCGAATAATTCTGATTTCAACTGTGTATATGTATATATATATATATTTATTTATTAATTTTCCTTCAGCTTAGTCCCTTTTTTCATCACAGGTCACCACAGCGGAATGCACTTCCAACTTATCCAGCATATTTTACGCAGCGAATGCCCTTCCAGTTGCAACCCAGTACTGGAAAACACCCATACACTCTCACATTCATACACTGTGGCCTAGTTAGTTTATTCAATTCCCCTATAGCGCATGTGTTTGGACTGTGGGGGAAACCGGAGCACCCGGAGGAAACCCACGCCAACACGGGCAGAACATGCAAACTCCACACAGAAATGCCAACTGACCCAGCTGGGACTCGAACCAGCGACATTCTTGCTGTGAGGTGACAGTGCTAACCACTGAGCCACCCTATATCATCATATTTGTATACAAACTAGTTTAGCATTATTCTATCGTACATATATATTTTGTATCTTTGAAATCGAAACATTAAGCCTTTCATGCGTAAGTTCTAAATACTCCAGCTGACTCCATTGCGTGAGTTTCATGGCGTGGTTTAGAACTCTCTTTTAGACTTCCCATTGTGACGAATCGAGATTACATGACATACCGCACCCAGTGATTCATGCATATGTTGTTTTTTCTCATTTCAAGTTCATTTGTGTTGTTTGATTTTCACTTCTTTTTATTCATTTCTTCTTTATTTAATTACTTTATTTAATCATATGATCATTAGTCATTTATATAATTATCATTTTATTGATTATTATTTAATGATTTGATCATTATTATTGATTATTATTTGTCATTTTATTATGTTTTAATATTTTATTATTACTATTTTTCTATAATTATTGCTTTATTATTATTTCCTTTTTTCCATATTGTTATAATCTTACGACTGAGGATACAAGTGACGCTGGTCTTCATGAGTGAGAGATAAGAGAATCCCAGCAAACACAAAACGTTCCCTGAAGGTTATCAGAACGTCCTGGGAACGTCTCCACAACGAACACCCTAACGTTCCGTGTTGGTTCGCCAGGAAAGTTTTCTTGATGTCAATAAGACGTTCCCTGCAGGTTCACGGAACGTTCCCGTAACGTCCCCTGCCAGTTTGCAGAATGTTCCCTGCCGGTTTGCAGAACGTTCTCTGTTTCAAAGTCTGTATTGTCTCTGGACAATGCTGTGAAGCAGTATTAATTTTCCATTGCTGTTGCTTGTGATATAATAACACTTGTTGGAGCATTGAATCATACGCAACTAAGATTATTCAATAAACTCTGCTCTTTCTTCACCATCATTACTTCGTCTCCTGCTTCTGCTCCTCTCTGGTTTTCTCAGCCAACTCCTATATTGATAGGAGACTGGTAATTCAGTCGATCACTGGTTAACAGGTTATTGGAAACTTTGCTGACGTGTTGTCCATATACCTGGAGGAACTGACATTCTCTGACAAGATCTGGCGTCCGGGGCTGGATCGTATTTATGTGGCGTGATCATGTCAAATATGTGTTTTGGAAAAGTACACCACATGCGAGCTCTTCTGTGGTGACTTTTATTTTGGTATTGGTGTGTGACGTCATAAAGGCTGCGTCGCGACTCGGAGTCTGCGCATCAGCAGAAGGAAGGTTTGTTTGTTTTACAAGCGACGCGACGCTAAACGACTTGTCATCAAATATAACGTAATGTTTTACTAAGATAACATTTATGTATACAAATAGTAGACTGTGCGAGTTTAAAGTAACATAATAGGCGCGTATCGTTTCTCTCTGTATCGTGAATCCGTTTGTAAACATGAATCCAGTCACTGGCGAGTAGAGAAAAACTGCATATCAAAAGTGATTTGAATGAAATGATTCACTGAATCGATCGAATCACCGCGCACTGACGTCACTATCTAATCAAATCGGTGTAAATACACTCAAAGTAGTTTGTCAGAGTTTTCATGAACGTGCAATATTGAATATACTGGTCAATATGTTTGTGTTTATAACTATTAATTATCTTTCTGTTATTTTTCTCAGCTTAAACAGACTGTCTAAACGCAAAGAAACTCCTAGAGGAGTGACTGAGACCTGCTCTTATCTACTATTATAAAGATGGCGTTTCCTAAAGAGGACAGTGAAGGTCTGAGGATTGCAGAAGTGTTCACACTGAAACACGAAGATCCTGAGGAGCAAACAGGTTAGTTTTTATTTCTCAAAGCTGAACTCGGAGTCATTTAATCCTCAGTCAAATGTGCAGCTCTAAATATTTTTAGAGAAATCTTATATTAGTGTCTTGATGGCATAAAGTCAGGCAAACACTAAGGCTGCGTCCGAAACCGCATACTTCCATACTATACAGTACGCTTAAATCAGTATGCGAGCCGAGTAGTATGTCCGAATTCTTAGAATTCGAAAATCAGTATGCGAGAAGTACCCGGATGACTTACTACTTCCGGCGAGATTCTGAAGTGCGCATCCCATGGACGCTGCGCTATCCCATGATGCCCCGCGAGAGAATTTATGAATGGACGTGAAGCGACGCAACTGACGCAGGTAGGTCACGTGACCATGACAAAATGGCGGATGTAGTACGTCCGAATTCCATTCATACTGCTCACATTCATACTGTTTAGAACGTACTTTTCCAACGGCCGAGTAGTACGTTTAAATTCAAATGCAGTACCTACTGAGTAGTAGGCTGTTTCGGACGCAGCCTAACTGTGCGTTCACACCGAAGGCGGTGAGAGCGTCAAAGGTCGCTCTTGCCGCCCTGGTGACAACGCTCCGTCTGCCTTCAGCTCCGGTGTTACGGTTTAACTGGTGACCGTGTTAACTGGTGTCCCTTTCCAGATGTAAGCTATCCACGTTTGCAGATTCGTCACTTTTTCACAGCAACAAAATGTGCGCATACCAATTAAAGATTCTTGTTACTTGGTGTAGTGTCATTGTAAGCATTATTGATTTTAATATCTGAGTAGCAGAACAGTATATAACCGAAATTAATCTAAAAAATTATTATAATTTTCATGTCGTCAACGGGATTTGAACTCGTGTCGTTAAAAGGTTCAGCACGCATATCGTACAACCCATCTAACTGAGCTACTCAGAACTACACATGACATGGTCTGTTTTAATAACTTTATCAGTCAAAATATGTTTTGCTGTGATTGTGAACTCGTGTTAACCATGACTCATGTTTACATGTACTCGCGTTAACATGTTTCTACAAACTCTCCTGCTGATAGATTAGCTCTGAATGACAAAACAATGTTTTAACAGTTGGTCAAACCATGTTTTTTTTCATAGTTGTACACTCATGTGTACCTGTGCCTTTGGACTCGTGTTAACCCGTGCCCCCTGCTCACACATGTACATAACGATTTTACAAAAAAATTAATACAATGACGATATCATTATGCAACATATTATGTCTAATATATCTATATCTACTATTTTTTCCATGTTCATGTGTAAAAGCGAAAGCAGCCGCGTGACTAAACACTGTTGTGCCGCTCTCTCATATAGGGGTGCTAAATATAGCTACATGTTACAGCACCCGTATTTATTTAGATGTCATATGTTGTGCTGCCTTGAGGTAATTTTATTTGGAGGGGAAGTGACCGAAATGTAACGTGATGATTGAAAATGATAAGAGGGGAAATAAATAATATATTTCAAATCTCCGCACATAACAGGAAAATAAACAATGATAATAGTACATTTGTATTATAGTTGCAGAAGTATATTTTTGGAGAGGCCTTGTCAAAGGTGAGCGGGCACTTTCACTAATAAAAAATATAGCACTTAAATTATAAAACTTTTAACGATCAATTAAATTACACAGTAGTTTTATATCAAAAGTTGAAACTGATATAAACTACTACATTTTGATGGTAAAATATAACAATTTAAACGATGACTGCTATTTGTTTTTAGTATTCAAACATTAACGAATGCATCGTTAAATAAAAAACGAATATGAAACAACTCAGCATATCAGGATATAAAGCATATAAAGGACTATTACATTTAGCAAAATGCTGCTCGTATTTTTTCGTATTTTTTTAACCAACGAGCTATAGACGAATTCCTGCTTGACGTTTTAGAAAATATTTTGCATAGCTACCCAATATATATTAACGATCACAGAGAACAAAAAAAAACAACAACACCGAAACGTTACACGGCCCCATAAATGTCCAACTTGTATTTAACTGAATCGTATAACGACCTATAGATAAATGTTGAAAGTCGCTCGTTTATTTTTATAAAACGTATTTATATTTATTTTGAGTAAAACAATATCGACATTTAAAAATCCATATTTATTTAATTTATTTATTCATTGACTTGTTTATTGGTGCATATATAGGCTATCCACTCAAATCATACAACAGTACCTTGGACGGCTACAGGGCCACTCCGTAAAGCTTTCAAACAAAAGTCAGAAAAATTAAAGAAAGATTTGGCGTTTTACAATGACAGCCGACATTCACAACACGCTGCAACCGTATTTCAGGTGGTATAGCTGGCATTAAATTACAAAATAGTTTGCAATAAAAAGTGTGATTTATTTCCTTGTTGTTTAAAGAGTCAGCAAGTTCAACAATATATATATATATATATTCATTCATTCATTCATTTTCTTGTCGGCTTTGTCCCTTGCGGGGTCGCCACAGCGGAATTATCCGCCAACTTATCCAGCACGATTTTACGCAGCGGATGCCCTTCCAGCCGCAACCCATCTCTGGGAACTTCCACACACACATTCACACTCATACACTATGGACAATTTAGCTTACCCAATTCACCTGTACTGCATGTCTTTTGAACTGTGGGGGAAACCGGAGCACCCGGAGGAAACCCACGTGAACCCAGGGAGAACATGCAAACTCCACACAGAAACGCCAACTGACCCAGCCCAGCCGAGGTTTGAACCTGCGACCCAGCGACGTTCTTGCTGTGAGGCAACAGCACTACCTACTGCGCCACTGCGTTGCCATATATATATATATATATATATATATATATAATGTGTGTGTATATGTTGGGCGATATACAAAATTTTCAGAACGCCATATCGTCCTCCTGAGAGATCGCCGATACACGATATTATCGCATGGGACATGGCGGTTTTATGTTTACTTATTTGCTCATTTATTTAACCATTTCTAAACACATTTAATAACCTTTTTACTTTAACAATCCACTTCATTTGCATTACATATTATCTTGAAAAATAATTCAAAACAAATGCAAATCACCGCACTCTTACAGCTAAATAGGCGCTGAGACCGAAATAATTTCAAACAAGACTCCGTGCAACTGTGCGGCGCGGGACAGGATTTGATGGTGACTTTCGGTCCATGCAGTTATCCGCGGGAATGCCTCAAAATGGATATAATTATGTAATGCCTGGACCATCTAATATGTCCGGTACTTTAAGAATTAGCTCATAAGTTCGAATTAATTTATATTAATTCTCGGGGATTAAATCAAGAGATTCAAACGACTGGTTCACAGTCAAAATTAGGTTACCACGCTTACGTCATCTATTGGTCCACCCTAATAGAAGCAAGCAACGTAACTTTAGTAAATCTATGTTATATTATTACTTGGCCAAAATAACAATATAAGCAGTTTCACAAGCAAGGTAGCTAGACCATATAGCTGAGGCAGTAACTTAAAAACACATAAAAACTCCGACAAGGATCTTAAAACGAAACACAAGTTTATTAAGCTACACACACAGTAAACTACTCTAATGTAAAACAAACAAACACAAAGATGCACACACACACAGTTCTGGAATAGGTTGAGTTTCTGAGAATGACCAACTAAGAGTCCCAAACGTCTCGCACGTGCTAAGTTCTTAGCATTGCAACCTTAGAGAACCACCAAGCAGAGAATCTGACTAGGATTTACTGTTAAACTTAATTAACACCAGCTTCAGCCAGGAACGAAAGTTTGGTTTGTGTTTACTTGCGTTTTAGATGATCAGTTCAACTAGTCAGCTGGTTGAAGGGAACTCCGGCGCAGCCGATTGGTTGCCATGCGTTGACGTAGTGGGGATGTCTTTTGTTGAAGAGGGCTTTTCTTTGGTCTTCTGGAGCGTAGGACTCGTGGTCACGGTGACGGAAAGTTTGACGTCAGCAAGCGGGAAGTTCGTCGAAAGGGAATTCCTCCAGCGGCTCGATCCTTGAATGACTTCAGAAAATCAAAGTTCAGAGAAGTTGAATGACTGACCGTGCTGCTTGATGAGATGGCGTCCGCGTGTTCACGGGAAAGCAGTTATACAAGCAGGACGGGGTCAGACTGAGTTCATGCGAGTTGCGACGTACACAGAAGCGGCGTGGGCTCCTGTGAACGGTCTCGTTGCCGTGGTGAGGTTACGGCAGGCAGACGCAGGTCTTACGGGGTGACTCTTCCGAGAGCGATGTCCGGCGCCGTGTTGTAAAGGCGGGAAGCGTGCAACGCAAAGTTTGTGCGTGGAAACCCCTCGTGAAAACCAAGCGAAAGCAATAAAGTTTGCATGTTTAGGGTTTTTATAGTAGGCAGGACTTAAGCCAGCCTACTCTGTGGTTGTCCAATAGTCGTGGCTACTGAGCGAGGCCATGCCTCTCCTCTCCCTAGTTGTTCACGCCCAGGGAGGGGTAATCTGTGCTCACGCGTTAATGATAAACTTAGTTTACTGTTATCAAAAACTCAATGAAACTCTGTAATTAACTACTATTTGCAGATACAGTTTTATAATTTCCATCAATGTTTCCTGAGTACTGAGCTCTACAGTTCGACATCAAACACTGAGGAACTTTATCAAATACAGTTAATTACGAGCATGCCACACGCTGCATTGTTTCATTTCATGCAATATTATAGTGAAAAACCCTTGCTTGCATACATAGTAAAATATACAAAACTATTCGCAATAAAACATTAAAGCAAAAACACACTTTTACATGCAAAATGTCCGAAAATCGGTTGAGCCTTTGTTTCAGAGGATAATACTGGGTCTTTCTCCTCCGGGCAGGAAAAAAGGTGGGTGACTCTCAAACCCGAGACAGACAGATAAGTCTTTCTTCCATTGGTTTTGGAATTCAGTTATCACTGTCATGTGAGCTGGCAGATGGCCCAAAATTTCCTGATGGGCCATTACTTAGTAACTGGGGCGACAACACGTTCTTTGTTTTAAGAGGGGAAAAAGAGTGTGTATTGGAATTAAGCTTCGGGCGATACTTAATTAAGAAGGAGACGAGGGGGAGCAAGAGTCTCGTTTGACTGCAGAATTTTAACTCCGCTTAGAAACATGGCTGAGTTACTACAATATAAATGAATGAAAGCAAATGAAATGATATTTATCTGCGCACAGAAGAATCAAAGATACATTAAGGTCCTTTTAGACGGAACGCAGACGGAGGACTCGCCACACCGCGCGTTTCTATGCGGTGAAGGCGTTTCTCCATGTTTTTCAGTTGGCCGCAGTGCGGCTTCAGGTCTGATCATCATCACAAAAGTAGTCATCAAACGGTCGCATTGTATTTGTTAAAATCTAACACAATCTTGCGCTTGGCATATGCGTTTACCGTTTTCATATAAGAAAAATAGTTTCATTTTAGACGTAGGCTATTGCCCACTCGCCGCAGCTATGGCACTAATATTATTATTATTTTTTTTTAACTGTTGGCCTATACAAAACTTTCACTGAGCTCAATAAAATGTTCTTTGATAAGTTGTATACATGTGTACACATGTATATTCCGTGTTTTTGAAAAAGTAGTCAATGCATGCACTCAAAAAAAGGCTATAGGCCACCTTAACTTAAATAGGCTATTAATAACGAATATAAATCAAAGATAAATAACTTTGTGTGTGTGTGTGTGTGTGTGTGTGTGTGTAAGAAAGCAAGAGAGAATCTTGCGGTAGTGCCGTTATAAAGAAGTCTCAAATGACCAAGAATTGTGTATTATCGCAACACGTTTTATTCGAGATTATTTAAGCTGCTTTCAGTTCTTAGTTCTTTCATTTTCTAATTCGTTTGTTTCATTTTTACAAATCATTTAATTTAACTTGTTTGTTATTTAAATATTTTTTTGTTAACAGTTTAAGTTGCAAATTAATTTGCTATAAGATGTCGCTGTGTATAGTGCAACGTCAACTGCTGCTGAGAGGGAACGAGCAATGGTGCATGGTGCAGCAGACCGAAAGTGTTGGTCAAGTGATGTTGACAAATTATTTGTAGTTCATTTATTATTAATGATGAGGATTAAAGATAATAATACTCTTTTATTAAATAATGTAATTAAAACACGTAATAGGTCTACATTAATGCGAAAGAGCTAAATATCGTCTTTAAAATCAAGGTCTCAGCTCTCGGCGATATCTTTGCCTATCGTTGATACACAATGCGATTGTCTATCGGCACAACCCTAAAATATATACACCCCACACACACACAGGTTTGACAATGAAACTGAAACGCCTGGTTTTAGACCACAATAATTCATTAGTATGGTGTGGGGCCTTTTGCAGCCAGTACAGCCTCAGTTTGTCTTTGGAATGACAGAAGTCCTGCACAGTGGCCAGGAGCCATTTTTCTTTTCTTCTTGCAGAATAGTGGCCAGGTCCCTCACTACGTGATGCTGGTGGTGGAAAACCTTTCTAAATTTGCTCCTCCAAAATACACCCAAGTGGTTCAATAACATTTAGATCGGATGACTGTGCGGGCCATGGGAAATGTTCAACTTCACTTTCATGTTCATCAAACACTCTGTCACCAGTCTTGCTGTGTTTATTGGTGCATTATTATCTTTATACATGGCATCGCCTTCAGGATACAATATTTGATCCATTGGGTGCACATGGTCCCCCAGAATGGTTCAGTAGCCCTTGGCAGTGACGTGCCCATCTAGCAGAAGTATTGGGCCTAGGGAATGCCATGATATTGCAGCCCAAACCATCACTGATCCACCCCATGCTTCCCTTTAGTCTGAGTGGTACGCTTCTTTGGGGCTTCTCCACATCGTAACTCGGATGTGGGAAAGAAGATGGAGGACTCATCAGAGAACAATACATTTTTCACATTGTCCACAGCCCAAGATTTTGGCATTGGTGCCAGTGACCAAAAGTTGGCTATAGCAGCCCAGCCATGTCTATTGACCCTGTGGAGTTCCTGATAAATAGTTTTGGTTGAAACAATAGTTGAGGTGAACATTTAATTCTGCAGTGAGTTTGGCAGCTGTGGGATTTAGTTTTTTGGATAAAATTTGGGTTAGCACCAGGATATCCCTTTCAGACAGCTTCCTCTTGCATCCTGTTGGATGTGGTTTGTCCTTTTTGGTGGCATGCTGACATTATCCTGAATACTGTGGCGCTTGATGCATCACAAAGACTTGCTGTCTTGACAACAGGTGGAGACGCACACCAACAATTTATCCTCTTTTTAACTCTGATATGTTATCCATACTGTGTGCATTGCAATAGTTTAAGCAAAACTGGATAAAGTAAACCGGTTCCTGTTCGCTCGTTGCTCTAGGTGTAGACAAATCGCTCCTGTCACAGTGGTGGGCAGATCTAGCTGGCGGCCCCTTATCTTGCATGGTCTTAGGGAGTGGTCCGGGTGAATAAGCTCATCCGGTCCCCAGATTTTGACGATGGTGTAGGTGACTTCTCATCTAATGGTGAGGGAGCTGCCGATCTGTGTACAGGACGGGTGGTGTCCTCTGCTGGTTGTCATTTCTAGGGTTTTTCTGCTCTCTCTTGCATCTTGGAGATTGGATACTTCTGCCAGCTTAATGCCTGACATCAGCTCTGGCCAGGCGGTGCGGTTGCGGAGGAGGACGAGTTGTCGTTGCTGAGAGGGCATTGCTTGCAGCAGGCAGTAGATTACGAGCCTTGTCAACCTGGGTGGCTGAAAGATGGACTTCTAACAGACAAAGATTAGCCAGATGTAGCAACTCCAGTGCCTGTTCTTTATCTGTGAGCTGGTGTTGACGTAGCTCCAAGTCCTCGAGCTGGGGGAGGATGTTGTCTATCTTTAGCTCCAAGTGCAAGTGGTGAAAGTAGAGAGAGAGAGAGAGTGGGACCCTAAGTGGAAAAAAACAGTACAGATGTTAATACATCTCCTAGAATTGTAGGAGGGTGGCTGTTACCCCACAATGTCCTTTTGGCTGTGTGTGTATGGCCGACGACTCCTGAGTCTGAGAACCTGGAATCACTAGCTGGCATTTTTCCTCCCTCCATCACCAAGTGACCCAGTACAACAGATCATTCTGGATCACAGGCTGGGTGATGCACTGGCTGGCAGACCTCCTGGTCCACCAGGTGGACTCTGGACCAGGTTCCTGTTTGCTCGCTGCTCTCGATGTAAACACAACACTCATTCCATCACGTGTTGCTCTGTCCATTCTCGCAGTCCGAGAGACTGGGGCCACCCATCTTGCGGGGTCATAAGGAGCGGTGGCGGGTGAATAAGCTGATCCCGTCCTCAGATTTCGGTGGTGTAGGGTGGCTTCTCATCCAGTGGTGAGGGAGCTGCGAGTTTGGATGTGTGGTGTCCTTTGCAGGTTGTCATTTCTAGGGTTCTTCCACTCTCTTTCTAGCATCCTGGAGATTGGATGCTTCTGCCATCTTAATGCTTGACATCAGCTACGGCTAGGTGGTACAGTTGCGGAGGAAGACGAGTTGTTGCTGAAAGGGCAACGCCTGCAGCAGGCAATAGATTATAAGCCTCTTGTCAACCTGGGTGGCTGAAGGTTTGTCTTCTAACAGACAAAGGTGGGGCAGATGTAGCAACTCCAGTGCCTGCTCTTTGGCTGAGACACGCTCGTCCAGCGCCCACTGCGTGCACCTGTGCACCAAGCACTCTCCTGCTGGACTCAGAATAGCCAGGAACTCCCCATGTTTAGGGATATTTACAGGTATAAATCCCAGTAGGGTGATTTATTTTATTTTTTTTTAATTAAGAAAGTGGAGCAAGGATAAAGTGCGCAAAGCTGTGCAGGGCAGTGCATTCAGTGACAAAGAGTCTGGGGTCCATGCTTGGTGAGATGCCTGTCAGGGTGCTCTGTGGGACATGCGAGCACAGTGAGAGTCCTGATGTCCTCACCATCTTTATTGACCGCGTCGGTTAATACTTTCCCAACGAGATGCATGGTGCTGATTTGGGTAAGGGAACCATCTTCATGGCCAGGCTGACACCGCACTGGCAGGTTCAGACATTTCTTTGTTTTTTCATGGACCTCTTGTCATAAAAGCTGCTGTTAAAACTGTCCTATGATGTGACTGATGTACAAAGAAAATCATAAAATCATTAATAAACACCTTTGCTGTTTATATCTGAGACCTGTCCACCAACTGAATGATCCGCAAATGTTTTTAAAATCAGTTTTTTTTTTTTTTTTTTTTTTATAATTATTTTTTAGGGGTTTTCACCTTTATTTTTGATAGGACAGTAGAGAGTATTGACAGGAAAGAATGGGGAGCAGAGAGAGGGGAAGGATTGGCATAGGACCGCAAGGCGGAATCGAACTCGGGTCGCCGTGAACACCGGAGTGCATGTGTCGACGCACTAACCACTACACCACTGGCGCCGACTTTAAAATCAGTTTTGAATGAGTAAACCTTTTATGCAAGACATTAAGTAGTACTTTCAAAAAAGAAAATGCTATCTCTACATTATCAATTTTTTTTTAAGGAGCAGAGGACCCAATATTGAGCCCTGTAGCACTTCATGCTTTCAATATTCTGTGTTGGTATTCATGTCGGTTTTGTCTTTTGAGCGAAAGTTAATTGGTGTTTTTTTCACTTTAGGGCTGATGGTGCTGAAAGAAGAGACTCGGAACCTGAATAAAATAGAAGCGAAAGATCAGCATGAGAAACAACCATCCTCAGTGACCGAAAACACTTGTGAAAGTGCTGAGAAAACCAAATCTAACAGTTATTTCCCTTGTCATGAGTGTGGAAAACATTTCTGTCAGAAATTAAGCCTTGAAGCTCACATGAAAATTCACACTGGAGAGAGCCTTATAACATGTGATCAGTGCGGAAAGAGTTTTACTAGAAAATCATATTTTGACAAGCACATGAAAACTCACGCCAAAGTGAAGCCTTACTGGTGTACTGAGTGTGGAAAGCGATTCAGCCAAAAGAACAACCTTACAGTGCACATGAGAATTCACACCGGAGAGAAGCCTTTTCCCTGTCAGTATTGTGGAAAGAGATTCCGGCAAATACAGAACCTTAAAGCTCACATTCCTGTTCACACCGGAGAGAGGCCTTATAACTGCCAACCATGTGGAAAGAGGTTTACTAAAGCAGAAATCCTTAAAGAACACACGAAAATTCACACCGGAAAGGACCTTTTAACATGTGATCAGTGTGGAAAGAGTTTCACTAGAAAAGCAAGTTTTGACATCCACATGAGAATTCACACCGGAAAGAACCTTTTAACGTGTGATCAGTGTGGAAAGAGTTTCACTAGAAAAGCAGGTTATGAAATCCACATGAGAATTCACAGCAAGGAGAAGCCTTACTGGTGTACCGAGTGTGGAAAGAGATTCAGTCAAAAGCACAACCTCGAGGTGCACATGAGAATTCACACCGGAGAGAAGCCTTTTCCCTGTCAGTATTGCGGAAAGAGATTCAGGCAATTGCAAAACCTTAAAGCTCACATCGCTGTTCACAAAGAGAAGCAGTATGCCTGCCAACAGTGTGGACGGAGTTTTGCTCAAGAAGAAGCCCTTAATATCCATATGAGTGTTCACACTGGAGGGAAGCCTTACTCTTGCACGCAGTGCGGTAAAAACTTTAAATGTAAATACAACCTTACTTGCCACATGAAAATTCACACCGGAGAGAAGCCGTTCACTTGTGATGAGTGCGGAAAAGGGTTCAGACGTAAATTTCACCTTAAACAACACATGTGGCTTCACAGAAAAGATAAATTGTTTACTTGTGATCAGTGTGGAAAGAATTTTGTACGTGAAGATTACCTTAGCGAGCACATGAGGGTTCACACAGAGAAATCTTTTAAATGTGATCAATGCGGAACGGGTTTCGCTCATAAAAGGAACCTCAAGGTACACATGGCCAAGCATTCACCTAAAGATGACCCCCAATAACATTCATCTAGATTTGCCCATGTGAGTATATTTCTGCCAGTTAACCTACCGAGAAACATTCAACACTACTGTGTCTTTCTGTTAACCTTATGGTTGTTTAGTTCACCGGGATGTGTTGTTTGTTGTATTATGTTCTTTATTTTGAAATAAACCTATTCTTAAGATGCACAATTTGACCAAATCACACACGAGTTATCGATTCATATGTGTGGCTCATTTCTGTGAAATGGTGCAGTTGTGTTCTTATGCGAAATCATGCGCGAGTTTACGTGAACCGCTCTCCAGACCACACAGACTCGGGAACGATTCGCAGGTGCGATTGCAACTTTGTTCGTAAACTAGTGTTGTCACGATACTTGAATTTCGGTACCACTTGATACTGAAATTTTAAATGCGTGCATTTCCCGCTGATCTGTGAGCATATATTTACACACTGCTGATTGGCCATTGGGTTCACGTGCTTCATGTTTCGTGTATTGGATGTAATGGATTATAGTATCTTTATTGGTCATTAAATCAATCTATTTAATCTGGTAATAACTGACTATAAAAATGGACTCAGAAGCAGAGCAGGGAGAAAGCTTTGTCATTTGTGTCCGTTTGATTTATATTCTGCTTTATTTTAAGTCCTAATTTGTGTAGTTTCTTTTTTTATTGGTTATGCTGGGTTTGTTAGCCTTAAGACTGATTTATACTTCTGCGTCAAGTGCATGCGTATGGTCCCGCACAGCCTTCATGCGGTCGCATATCCCTCGCCGTGGCTGACGCACACCTCTCAAAAAATGTAACTACACATCGCTATGACACAAATCGCAAGCTCTGATTGGTCGACTTGGTAGCGCTGACGAATGTGGGCGGTGCTGAGAGCCGCGAGCTAGGGTTGTGACGATGAGGAAATTTCCCCACCGGTTAATCGACATGTGACAACACGGGTGATACCGGTATCACCGTGGTGGTCGGGGTTTCCTCTTTTCCTCTGCTTTTAAATAGCTTATAAATGCGTGTGTATTATTCTTTCACTTTCAGTTTATCGGGAATTGGCAATTCGGCGTCAAACTACAAAAAAAATCACTGTTATTAAACACAGAACTTTTATTAACATAACGAAAAAAACAACAACAATGCTACAGGCTGAAAAAAACTGGAAATTGGAACCAAACAAATAACCATAGAACGTTTATTACTTATGTTAGAATGTTTTTAAAACGAATAAGAAAATAAAATAGAAAGATAAATAATTAAACGGCACAAAGTTTAAATAAGATTAAACGAATGAACACGGAACGAATATAAAAAAAAACTTCCAAATGACATTAGGCTACAAAAATGACAGGTCGGCAGTCTTTAAAAAATTAAATAAATAAACAAAAACACTGCATTTTTTTATTAACAGTGCAGTCACATGGTCTTTGCCAGGAAACCCAACATGTTGACCATCTCTGATGGGATCTTGGGGCTCATTATGTTCCCCATCGTGCTGAACACTCTCTCGGATGCGCAGCTTGTTGCGCACACGCAAAGATACTTTTTGGTTACCTTTGCCAACAGGGGGAACCTACTTTGGTTGTCTTTTGTTGTCCTACCTGACTTCAATGTCTTAATGTATTAATTAACGTAATGTATTATATATTAATAGCTTAGTCCTTATAAAAAATCCATTTATAAAATACATTATTAACGAATCTAGGTTACTGAAGAATAAACCGAATATGAAATATGATCCTCGCATAATGATCACAGCTAAACAAGCTAGCACTCAATCTATATATAAACTATAAATTAAAAAATTAAAGAAATTTTAAGTAATGGAACATTATGTAAAAAATCTAAAGACTACAGGCTAAATAAAAGTGCCTCATCAGAGCTGAACATTCCTCGTGAGATCAGGCTGGCTGGAACATCACTGTGCGGTCACCGAGCGCGTGTCAGTTTACAGCTTTTGTAAAGATCAGACAGCCATGTAAATGTATAAATATTTCGATAAGTATTGTTAATGGAATATTTATAACGATACGATCTTGCTTTTCGTTATATTGATGCCGGCTTTAAGCTCTCACGCGCGCGCTCTCTCGGCCCCATACACACTGCACATCATACAGTGGCAAGATGACTAGTGCGTACGGGATCAGTTTTATTTTTTGATTTGCGTGTTGTTCTTTTTTAAAATGCCTTTTATTTTTAAATCTCTCAAGTCAATATTGGCTATCGGGTAACATAATCTCCCTCAGAGAACGTGGTGCGCATATGACTAAACACTGCATAGATAGACTATAGGTTTACAGATCTGGTGTGTTATGAATTACGTGTTTTAAATGACAGCGAGACATACTACATTGAGTTTTTATTGTAAAATATACATTATAACCCAGTACACAGTAAAATATTATTTTTTGAATAGCTTACCTATTGGTAGCGCATATAACCGTTAAGCTTAAACAGGCTGATCATATTTTCATTAATATTAAAACACATTAATACAAACTAGCCACCCTTTGATTTCTTTTCGTTTTCGTATATTTTTTTATACGAAAAATACAATGAATTGTTTATTTTGATTTTCATTTTATCATAATTGATATAATTATTAGGCTACACAAATTCTACATTGGCTCTGATTGCGTCAGTTATCCTACAGATAGACTTTTGGCTCAAAGACATTTATGCCTGTTATTTTCAGTGCTGTATTTTGACAGATTTCGCAAAGGCTTTAGCTATAACTGTCAGATGTACCAGCCTCAGTTTTGCGACTTGACTTGTGTGGCGTCTACATATCGATATGACAGCGAGAGAGAGATGAGATCTCAGATTCGATGTGTGGCCCACGTCAGTTACTTTACTGCAATTTTTTTAAATATAGGCTCATCTAAATTCATTTTTCATTCGATTAAAAGCCGAACTATTGCCAGACAGACAACTTTCGGTTTCTCTGCATTGGCTTTGTCGGTGGCGCGGCACTGCAAAACCACTTTTGTTTTAATAAAAAAAAAAAACATTATTTATTATTAAACACTGTGAGATGAGGCGTTTTTGTTTTGCGTTTTGACACTAAATCGTCCGCCATTCTCTTTCAGTATATTCGACTCATCTCGTTCTCCTCACATGATAAATGAAATGTGAATTGTAGCTATGTTCAGATTTTAACTACAGCCTAGTGCATGCTATCGTCTTAAGTAAATTATTTGGAATTATATTTTCCATTTAATTCAGATAAATATTGAAAAAAAAAAAACGTGGGCACGGTGTCACGGTGGAAAAGTGATGTCACCGGTGTTGCGTCTTAAAACCGGTAACACCGTCAACACCGTCTATCGTAGCAAGCCTACCACGAGCTTGACGGAGCGAGTGTTTACTTGTGTCGAGTCTCATGAGGGAGCTCCAGATAGAAACCTTTGAGTTTACCTTATGATTAAAGTTGTTGCATGTCCGCCGGTTGCCACCTCTGAATGAGCGAGTTTTAGCTACTGGTACATTAAGGTAGCGTTCAGTAAAAACAAAACTCCAGCGAAGAAACTCGGCACAGAGGAACATCATAACCTACTGCCAGCTAGTGTTTTAGAAGTGTTATTGCAGAGCAACCCAAACAGCACGCCCCTTTTTTTACACTAGACATGGTTGCATTAAACCGTCTTGGGGCGTGATTGTCCCCCCTCCCCTCTCCCCCTTGGCCTGCACTCACATTGCAGTTTACTTTCCGAGCCTGAGCACGCCTACATTATTGTTGATGCAACTGTTCAGTTTAACAGATGAAAAGCGATCTTACTCCATACAATGGAGATTGTGATGGTTCTGTTTTGTATTAGTTCAGTCTTTTGGGATGCAGTGACTGATGCTGCGTTCACACCAGACGCGTAAGAAGTGTCAAGCGCGAGTGATTTACATATTAAGTCAATGCAAAGATGTGAATAGACATCATGTGGCGCGATACGCGCGAATGATGCGATTTGTGCGAATGAAGCGGCGCGAGTTGAGCGCTTTGCGCGATTGACACGCTTTACGTTCGAATCGCTTGAGTTTGAAAATCTTAACTTCAGCGGACATTCGCGCCGTGTTGACCAATCAGGAGCTTGCTCTTGTAGGGGTGTGATTATGATGTAGTGCCTGTTGTTGGTGTCCCGGGGGAAAATCCTCCTCAAAGTTTATCAAACTGGGCTCGGCTCAGTCGGAAACACCCAATGACTGTATATAATATGGACGACGCGACAGTGCCATTTTCCATTAAACGCTTTGAAGGAAAAATCGTCTCGTGACGGGCACAAACTGTCGCAAAAGACTGCTGAAATTGGAGCCAGGACATGCGCAGAAGGACTGCTTGATGGAGCCAGAGGAGGAGCTGCGGAATCGAACTTCCAACCAAACGCTTGTACATCAAATCAACCACGCCCCCCAAACTGCTCACTTGACCGCTGGTGTCTGCACAATAACAAAGGCTCGCTGCTAATACGCTTTGTGTTTACATCGTAGTCTGCGTTTGCTGTTTTATCAACACAAATGGTTGTAATAACGTTAACAAAGGTGAGGTTTTATATAATGAAGATTTAATCACGCCAGCTCCGGGCCGCAGCGCACATCACTTGCGGGCCGATCCGGCTCAGATGCGGCAGCGTCGGCTCGCTAGCGTCGGGCCGGTGCCTATGGACTTACTGCCTGAGTCAATCGGGCCAGATGCGGCGGCCGTTAGCGAGTCGACGCTGCGGCATCCGAGCCGGATCGGCCCGCGAGTATTGTGCGCGAGTAGGTACAGCAGATGGAGTCAGGCCGAGGGCTCCGGCAGGCGAGAGTCTAGCCGGAACTGGCCCGAGTGTATTTTGCTATCTGGGTAGTTAAGCGTGTATCAGCAAACTGATAAAGCCATGACCTTACCGAATAAACAGTGTTCCACCAGATCCTGTATGTCAGAAACTATAGTTTACTGCTGAGCAACTCATTTTATCATGGTAAAATAACACAGAAATGGAATAATAACATTTCAGTCTCCTGCCGAAGCTCCGACGTCTGCTTTGATAATCTGTCAATCACAGCTGTCAATCACGATGACACGCCCAGCATTAAATTACTGCTCAAAACATACTCTTTACAAAAATGAAGATCTGCACCTATATCAGCACGATAACCAGTGCCTTACCTGACCAGAACCGTCTTTTGGGACATTTTATTGCAAGAGTGATTCTTTTTTTTTATTTGGTCTCAAGTCTCCTTCATTAACACGGAGGAGGCGGGGTTTATGACTTGTACTGCAGCCAGCCCCCAGGGGGCGATCTAACGGCCAAGACCTTCACTCAAAAGCAGGCGTGCGGCACACTTGGAAACACCGCTGAAAGCTTCCATCATCCAGGTTAAGTTTCTGGAGGAGTTTATGAACCTGCAAAGCTGGGTGCACCTCAGAATCTAGTGGACTCAGCCTTCCTAAAGCACATAAACACAGCTATTCTCTCAATAAAATCCTCGTTAGCCATTTAGCAACGAAGCTAGAGTCACCGGGCAAACGGAAGCCCCACCAATGACGCGAATCTATTTTCAGCGTCTATTGCTCAGTGAATTTGATGCGCGAATGAAGCGAGTAAATTCAAAATGTTCACACATCTATTTATGCGCGAATAGCGTGATTTATCCACGCTTGACGCGTCTGGTGTGAACGCAACTTTAGAGTCAAATCTTTTGCTAAATAGGTCCACCACTTTTGACGCTCATAAATGTTCTCGTGCTGCAGGTATTAGGAGGGTTGATGAAGGTAGCAGCTAACGTGCAGCGAGGGATTTGCGCCTTTAATATACTATGACAGTTCGCGTTCATTGAAAAGGAAGAAAGATTAAGGGTGCACTCACACTATGCCATCTGAAATGTACCCAGGTGCGTTTCCTGTTTGTTTGACAAGTGCGAGTGTTCCGAATTGGGCTCAGGCATGGTTCAGTTGGCCGGCCCTGGCCCGGTTGGAAGAAGTGTGCCAGAACGCGCTTCAGTTAGGCTTTGGCACAGTACACTTGTAGTGTGAGTGCAAAGTGCGCCTGAGCCCGAAACTGAAGACGTCACTTTTAAGGGATTGTTTCATATAGATTTAATAATTCTTATTTTTCAATGAACTGTCAACTGGGCCAGGGAACCTCTTTCAACCGGGCCAGGGCAGCCAACTGAACCACGCCTGGGCACAATTCTGAGTACTCACAATTGTCAAACCAACTGGGAAATGGGGATCAAATCCACCTAGGCACGGTTCAGGTAGCCTAGTGTGAGTACACCCTTAAGCTAATGTTGGGTATTTGTTGTACAAAAGTGTTTTTTTTCTTGTGTATTCATGACACGTGTTTTCAATTGATTTGTTATTATAAATTAACTTGTTGCTTCATGGAACGGGATATATGCACAAGGACTTTTAATTTGCTGCTTTTTAAATGCTGCTCCCGGCTCCTCGCATTCACCGGAAGTTTAACTGTGGCTGAAAAACACTAGCTGTGCATATAGCCCATGTGCATATAGCACCCTCATCTACCACCTCATAAAAGCCACTCACCGTCACTTTCCCAGTGTACGGTCTAGAATTTGCTTACATTGGCAGAATTGAGAGAACATAGGGGTGGGAGTTACAAAGGGATAGCTCACTGGTGCTATACTATTGCGGCAGTAGGGCACTCAGACGATGGGTGGCACTAGCTGGTGGTCCAGGGCAGGGATTTCAACCTTTTAGGAGACCCTACCTAGTAAGAAGGATGGAGGACACTTTCATGCAGAAAACTGCTAAATACACCAGTGACATGGGGGAAATCAGACACACTACCATGGAATCATTTCACGGAAACATTCATTTCAAACAAGACAGAAGTTATTGAATAAAAACCTCTTAAATGTGGTATGCAGATCAGCAGAAACTAAGCCATAGTTAGTTCACTGAGAAGCGACGTACAGAGCTGTCAATGTTAGGACGATTCTCATTAATTTCAGGATCTTGTCACTGAAATATGGCTGTGTGTAGGAAACACCTCTCCATCTGAAAGCAAATACTGGAGATTGGTTATCATTACTCTTGTCGTTATGTCGACTGTATTGAGCACAAACATGACCTTCGGTTTCCATGCAGCCCTATCCTGCTCGCCTGATTCAGTAAAATCTTACACTCGGAATGATACAAAGATCTAGGCCTACATGCATAGTTGAGTTGGGTTGTCTGAGCCTGTTACTGAGAACTTGCCAATCTGTGTTGGTCAATTAAGGCAGTTATCAAGCTGATACAGCTTCACATGTTCATTTTGGTGAAGAGTATGGGAGTGGGTGCCTGACGTATTTGAAGGGTGGGGGAGGGTGACATATTTGATGTGAGATGTCCGGGAGATTACCATTCGTTTGTGGACATCTGGGAGTCAACTGGCTAACTTGGGGGTGGGAATGGGTGCCTGACGTATTTGAAGGGTGTGCGGTGGCATATTTGATGTGAGATTTCCGGGAGATTACCATTCGTTTGCGGGCATCTGGGAGTCAACTGGCCAACTGGGGGGTGGGAATAGGTGCCTGACATATTTTTGAAGGGTGGGGGGGTGACATATTTGATGTGAGATTTCCGAGAGATTACCATTCGTTTGCGGACATCTGGGAGTCAACTGGGGAGTGGGAATGGGTGACTGACGTATTTAAAGGGTGGGGGGGGGGTGACATATTTGATGTGAGATTTCCGGGAGATTACCATTCGTTTGTGGACATCTGGGAGTCAACTGGCTAACTTGGCGGTGGGAATGGGTGCCTGACGTATTTGAAGGGTGTGCGGTGGCATATTTGATGTGAGATTTCCGGGAGATTACCATTCGTTTGCAGGCATCTGGGAGTCAACTGGCCAACTTGGGGGTGGGAATGGGTGCCTGACGTATTTGAAGGGTGGGGGGGTGACATATTTGATGTGATATTTCCGGGAGATTACCATTCGTTTGCGGGCATTTGGGAGTCAGCTGGCCAACATGGGGGTGGAAATGGGTGCCTGATGTATTTGAAGGTGGTGGGTTACATATTTGATCTGAGATTTCCGGGAGATTATCATTTGTTTGCGGACATCTGGGAGTTAACTGGCCAACTTGGGGGTGGGAATGGGTGCCTGACGTATTTGAAGGGTGGGGGGTGACACATTTGATGTGAGATTTCCGGGAGATTACCATTCGTTTGCGGGCATCTTACCATTCGTTTGTGGGATTACCATTAGTTTGGGGGGATTTTACCATTCGTTTGCGGGATTACCATTCGTTTGCGGGATTACCATTCGTGAGTCAACTGGCCAACTTGGGGGTGGGAATGGGTGCCTGACGTATTTGAAGGGTGGGGGGTGACACATTTGATGTGAGATTTCCGGGAGATTACCATTCGTTTGTGGGATTACCATTCGTTTGCGGGATTACCATTTGTTTGCGGGATTACCATTCGTGAGTCAACTGGCCAACTTGGGGGTGGGAATGGGTGCCTGACGTATTTGAAGGGTGGGGTGGTGACATATTTGATGTGAGATTTCCGGGAGATTACTATTCGTTTGCGGGCATCTGAGAGTCAACTGGGGAGTGGGAATGGGTGCCTGAGGTATTTGAAGGGTGGGGGGGTGGGGGGGGGGAGATTTCCGGGAGATTATCATTCGTTTGCGGGCATCTGTGAGTCAACTGGCCTACTTGGGGGTCGGATTGGGTGCCTGACATATTTGATTTGAGATTTTTGGGTGATTACCATTTGTTTGCGGGCATCCGGGAGTCTCTATGCATATGCAGGAGACTCCTGGAACTTCCTCAAGACTTGGGATGTCTGGGTTCAGCAGTAGACTATACTTTCTGACCTACAGGATCTGATGGATCACTGCTGTTCATTCAGTAAAGTGTGGGCTTTATCTTAGTTGTTTGCTGATACACGCTACATTAGCCATGACGGGGGGGAGGAGTAATTCAAATTTTTTTATGGGTATAAACAGGAAATTGGGCCAGTTGGCATTTCTGTGTGGAGTTTGCATGTTCTCCCAGTGTTCGTGTGGGTTTTCTCTGGTTTCCCCCACAGTCCAAAGACATACAGTACAGGTGAATTGAATAAGCTAAATTGGCCGTAGTGTATGTGTGTGAATGCAGTAGTGTTTGGGTGTTTCCCAGTGTTGGGTTGCAGCTGGAAGGGCATCCGCGGCGTAAAACATATGCTGGATAAGTTGGCGGTTCATTCCGCTGTGGCGACCCCTGATTAATAAAAGTACTAAGCCGAAAAGAAAATGAATGAATTGGAAATTTTGGGGGGCTCCCTACAATTGGTGGACCATAGTGAATAATAAGAACACTAATAGTAGCTCTGGGGGGCCCTAAGAATGTATGGGCCCAAAGAATCATCCTAGTTAGCCTGTGTTCACATCAATCTCCTGTAATGCTAGTTGAACTTGATTTAAAGGACGTCTCTGACATTTTGAATTTGCTGTTTCAAAAATATGAACGTTCTAGAAACAGAATCTTATATAACACATAGAGCTGAAAATGTTATTATTTATAGAGATCACTTATCTTTGGCTTTTTATTTAAAAACGCCTGATAAACTTTCAAATGAAAGCACAGTCCTCTTTGCCAGACATAATTGAGGCATCGGATAGCCAAAAAAAAAAACAGAGGCAAAGAAAATATATTAAACAATATACAAGCGATGTTGCAGCAGCTGATAGACGTCAGTTGATGTATTAATACGGCCAAGTTTATTGTACAAACTGATAAAGGTTATTTTATACGGTGCTGGGATGTGTAAATATCCTGTTGATATTTAGAAACACACGGTTTTCCCTCCCGTGGCAAATGGCTGTCCATGATGATGATATGTTGAATATTTTGGGTCCTGTTGATTAATTAAAATAAAATCATTTCTAAGAAATGTATGTGTTGTTTATATGTTGTTTATCATATTTTACTAATGTTATTTCTACCCCTATGATTATAACAAATGCCAACAACCCATTATAAGAGAAATCCCTGCTGAATAAACAGCTTAAACAAGGCTTAAGCTGGTTAGTTGGTTTTAGCTGGTCGACCAGCCTTGTTTTAGAGGGGTTTTGGCCATTTCCAGGCTGGTCTTAGCTGGTCAGGCTGGAAAATGACCAGCTAAAACCAGATTGACCAGCCTGGTTTAAGCTGGACATAGCTGGTTTTGGCTGGGCTCCCAGCCTGGCTAGGCTGGTCAAGCTGGTTTTAGCTGGTCATCTCCCAGCCTGACCAGCAACTGTGGAAGTAGCTCAAATTAACACTCATTTAAGGAAGAATAAGGTGCGCACGTTCAACAACTTTAATCATAAAGTAAGCAGAAACAAATGTATTGTTCTCAGGTTTCTCCACAGGAAAGTCATTCTATTTCTTTCAGCGTAGTCCCTTATTTATCAGGGGTCGCCACAGCAGACTGAACCGGGAACTATTCCAACATATGTTTTAACACAGCCGAAGCCCTTTCAGCCGCAACCTAGTACTGGGAAACACCCGTACACACTCATTCACACACACCCTCATACACTACGGCCAATTTAGTTCATCCAATTCCCCTATAGCGCATGTGTTTAGAAACCCACGCCAACACGGAGAGAACATGCAAACTCCACACAGAAATGCCAACTGTGATCCAACTGAGACTCGAACCCGCGACCTTCTTGCTGTGAGGAGACCGTGCTAACCACTGAGCTGGTGTTGGTTTGTGGATGAAAGTGAAGTGAGCTCTGGGAGCTCCAAAACAGCATGGGCCCTTAAAACCATCCACAAATTTGAATTCAAGTGAGGTGCAAAGTAACATGCTTCAGGTGGATAATGGATCATCCGAAGACATTTAAGGTAACATTTTAATGTAATTTATCCAAATTCATTGTCACTGAAATAAACCTTTACTTTACTCATTAAAAGTGTTGTGTTTGTTTGTCTCCTAAAAACCAGGCATGCAGATGTATTTGAGAACTGCTAAGTAATTAAGAACTTTAAAGGATTGAGAGGTGAGCCTCACACACTAACAATAAATTGTTCATGTTTGTCTGATATTTAATTAAACTTATTTTGACCAATTTATTGTTTAGTTACATTTTCAGGGTATATACAGAACTTCTTAAGTTGAATTTAATACTATTTACTACCTTTTTAATACCTTCAAAAAAAATGTAATACCAGCACGACTTGCACGAGCTGCAACTGTAGTGGCGTAAATGAAATATCTTTCCAAATGGAATAACATATTGCGGATAACATTTACATTTAAGTAAAGCAGAGGGATTAATCAAGGTGTCACAATGGGCCTTTGTCCATAGTTTTTAATCAATGTCACATGTGTCATCAATGCCAATAATCGCTCTTCTAAGGGTGCTTTCACACTAGCACTTTTGGTCCGCACCCAGGTTCGTTTGACGTCATAGTACGGTACGTTTAGCTAGTGTGAACGTGTCTTCTGAACTCGGGTGCGCACCCGTGAACCGTACCCGAGTCCGCCTGAAAGAGGTGGTCTGGGGTACGGTTCATGCGAACTCTGGTACGGTTCCCTTCTGGTATGAATGCAATCGTACCAAATAGCGGAAGTGAACCGGCAACTGTACAACAAACTATCGTTTTCATAACGTTCATTCGTGTGTGTGTGCACCACGTATTGTACCTTTAGCGGGACTGAGCCAAGCACAGTGATACACAGTGATGTCTGCTTGTCTCCTCCAGAAACAGCTTCTGCAGACACTGTGTGATGTTCTGAATGTTTATAATATTTTTGCAGCAGACAGACGCGAGTCGCTTTCTGTATGTCCAAAACTTATGATTCAGTAAAAGCAAATCGACCGCGATGTGCGGAAGTCTCCATTTTGGCGCTTTGCTTTCGTGACTGTCACCTAGCAACAGCCGTAAACAAAACAGCAGCTCTATGACGCAAGCGTACCGGGGTTCAGAAGGAAAAAAGACAGTGTGAACACAAACCAACCGAGAAGGTGGCAAGGGGGGGACAATCGAACTTTGGTACGGTCCAGGCAATTGAACCAAGTGTGAAAGCACCCTAAGAACAGTTCGGTACGGTTGTTTCTCCACTGAGCCTGGAACGGCGCAGCACGATTACAAACCGTTCTCGGCCTGGAATTCTTGGCACACTTAGACAACCGTGCTGATGAATTCTGTGTGTCAGGGCTCGAAATGAACTTTTTTACTTTGTAGCACCGCTGCTCCCAACTTCAAATATTTAGAAGCACCAGTAAAAAAACTTAGGAGCACCCATCAAAAATGAATTGGCACCACTGCAAATTGTATATTAAGGGATTTATTTTATTTGAAAACAACATCAAATTAGGACTAACAAAAACCAGCAACAACTATCTAACTGATTCTGTAATGACTTATTAATATTTGTGCAATAATTCTAACAGCTGAAACCCTTGAGTGATTGACAGCCGATATGAACCAATATAGCGCCAACTAGGGCTGGGCGATTTTTTCGATTAATTCGAATTTACGTTTTAAGATGATTTTATTTTTTTACAAAATCGAGGAATCGCGATTTTTTTAATAAAAATATTAAAGCCGCTTTTCCGCTATCGTGCCAAACCGTTCTAAACTGTTAGACAACCGTGCTGAATTGTGCTGATTCTGTGTGTTGACGTCGCGGCTCTGTTGATGTGCTGCCACAGCTGGTAGCGGAAGCGCGCCAGGGCGGACCGGCCATTGGGAACACTGGGACATTTTTCCGCTAGAGCAACAACAGCCCCGCGGTCAGCCAGCCAGCTTCGCGAATGTTTCCATGCGCGTCGTGCTGTTGTTCGCGTCCCGCAGCCGTCTGTGTCTCTCGCGCGAGCTGCGAGACAGGGACCCGCGCACCACCTGAAGGACGGTTACGGCGTGTTGTAAATGTCGGTCACCGCAGAAAGTCAAATCTTTCTTTAATTTGGACTTTTGCTTGAATTACGAAGTGGCACAGTAGCTGTCCAAGGTACTGTATGAATTAAATCATAACCCATATATGCACCAATAAACAAGTAAAATGAATGAATGAATAAAATAAATATGGATTCTTAAATGTCGGTAGTTTGTACTCCAAAAAAATATTAATACGTATCGACAAATGTTTTATAAAAATAAATTGAGCAGATTTCAACATTTCAGCTATAGGCCATTATACGATTCAGTTAAATATAAGATAGACATTTAAATATAGATAGACATGTAACAGGTTTCTGTGGGGTTTTTTGTTGTTCACGGTGATCTTTAATATATACTGGGTGGTGTAGCTACGCACAAATATTTTCTAAAACGTCAAGCAGAAATTTGTCTGTAGCTCGTTAGTTATTTATGAAGACAAAAAATAATTAAAATAACAAAAATAAAACTATAAAATTACAAAGATAAAAAGAGCAGCATTCTGCTAAATATAGTCCTTTATATCCTGATATGCTGTGTGTTGTTTCATTGGTTTTTTTATATTTAACTTGATGCATTCGTTATTTAATATTTAAATACAAAATCGTTTAAATGGTTATATTTTACCATCAAAATGTAGTATATTTGATATCATTACCAACTTTTGAAATAAAATCGCTGTTATTTTATTGATTGTTATGAAATAATTTAAGTGCTATATTTTTTATTAGTGAAAGTGCCCGCTCACTTTGACAAGGCCTGTCTAAATATATATTTCTGCCATGCCACTAATACAGATAAACTATTGTTGCATTATCATTGTTTATTTTTCTGTTATGTACAGAGATTTGAATATTTATTTCCCCTCCAATCCTTTTCAATCTTCAAGTTACATTTTGGTCATTTTCTCTCCAAATAAAATTTGCCCAAAGCTGCACAACATATGACTTGCTGTGACTTCTATTGTAGCTATGTTTAGCATCCCTATATGAGAGAGTGCCATAACCGCGTTTAGTCACACTATTGCTTTTCTTTTACAAGTGAGCATGAAAAAAACTAGTTTCAGCATTTATTTAAATTTAAATGAACAAGGTAAGCTGGTAAGGTAGTTACACAGTAAAAAAAAATTAATAAAAAAATAAATAAAAAAATCGAAATCGTGAATCGGTCAAACTTTATGAAAAAAATCGAGATTTTTTTTTTTTTTGCCATATCGCCCAGCCTTAGCGCCAACATACTCGTCTTCTTGCAGAGGCTATAAGCCTCGCGGCTGTTGCCAACTACAGGCCTAGGCTAGTCTTTAAATCTTGAATCCTCCAACCAGAAGTCCGAAAACTTGAATTTACCCATGGTTTAATTTAATTAATGAACGAAAGCGAGCTCACCTATATGGTTGGCAGCAAGCCAGCCGGGTAGCTAGTTTGTTTCAGCATGCGAACACCACCTCACATGATATCGTTCAGGTCCTACTCTCAACATATACATAAACCCAAGCAGAATTTAGAATAAAGGCCTTCACTTAACACAAATTGAAAATGTATCCTTTTAAAAAATGGGCTCGAAACTTTTATACCTCGTCAGATGATGTTTATTACTTTTTAATGCCCTTAATTTTGGCTAATTTCATTTACTACCTTTTACAACCCTGCGGACACCCTGATTTTAGACATTCAAAAAAAGCCAACCTCAAGACGGAGATGCATGTAATCTTGCCCCATTTTTTTTCTTTTTTTTTTGCTAATCAGCCGGCCATTTTACCTGAACAGTGATATCTGAGAGAGAAATTGATGATTGGCTGATGTTTTGAAGTAATACTTGAAGTAATTGTTTAAAAAAATCATCTCAATGAGAGCTGTTGTATTACTTTAAAGTGTATGCTGCATACTATTTAGAATATTGAGCTGAAGCCTAGCCTTACAAAATATGTAATCGAAATCTCAGTTAGAAAAGTGGCACAGCCCTACTGTATGTTAGACTCTTATTTTGGTACTTGTGCGTGACGTCATAAGGCTGTGCCGAGCTTCCGTACCTGCGCTTCAGAAGGAAGGTTTGTACTTGAATTCAATCCGTTCAAGCAAAAGTGTTGTTTATTTTACAAGCTATGCTGAATGAATTATCGTTGTATTCGTTTATCTAACGTTTATTAATTTATATCATTTAATTTGTGTAAGTGCAAAGCACAGTAGCAGAAAAGGCGCGTCTCGTTTCTGTCTGTATCGTGAATCTGTAAACACGAGTTCAGTCTCTGGCGAGTAGAGATGAGAAAAACGGAGCTCTACTCCGAGTCAATTGAATCAACCTGCTCTCAAATGATTCACTGAATCGTTCGAATCACCGAGCGCGCCATCTGCAAGTCAAAACGGTGAAAATGAAACGAAAGCAACCAGATATTTACAAAATACCTGTGAATGTTTTAGTGAAAGTGCAATATCAAATATATCGAGCAATAGATTTATTTGTATAATAATTTTTTTGTTAATTTTCTCTGTTCTTTTTCTCATCTCAAAGAAAAACCTGGAGAAGCGACTTAGATCTGCTCTTTATCATTATTATCTAATAAAGATGGCGTTTATCAACGAGGAAAATGAAGGTCTGAGGATTACAGAAGTGTTCACCCTGAAACATGAAGATCCTGAAGAACAAACAGGTTAGTTTTTATCTCTCAAAGCTGAACTCAGTCATTTAAGCCTCAATCAAATGTGCAGCTCTAAATAAATGAATCATATTTTTGAAATAGGTCATGCAGGTGTTTTGATAAGTGGTTTTATTTGCCATAAAGTGACTCACATGATCAGACAAACACTAAAGGTTATTGCACACTAAATCCAATGTTTTCATCTGTAATTTTCGCATGTTAAAAAATAAATTTAACCTTGTGTTTTGTCAATCATATTGACACACTGCCTCCGGTACCTTCGTCCATCATAAAAAAATTGAACTGGGTTTGTTTTTTGTTTTGTTTTTCATTTTTCTCATCCTCATTACGCTTACATTTAAAGGGTCATGAACCCCCCCCCCCCCCCCCCCCCCCCCCCCCCCCTTTCAGTTCAAGTCTACCTCAGAAATTTTTTCAAAAAATGCTTCATAATGGCCGTGGAGCTCTGTAGGCAGAGGGAAGGAGTGGGCGTGGTCGGCAGAGCAGGGGAAAAAGAGTGGAGCGAACAACTGTTATCAGTCGGCTCACACAATGAGACACAAACCGTGAGGAGACCCAGGATTTTATAGTTTACAAAGTTAAAATGCAAAGAAATAAACAGTCATTTAACGCCCTGCTAATTGTTATTCGTAATTTCATACACGCATAACCACAATTTGTTATATCCTCATAAAGTTAATCATGTTTATATAAACACTATAAATGACGAGGACTTCTCTCCTCCTCAATCCCCGGGTCTGAATGCAGACACAGTGGATAGCAGTGAAGCAGGTCTCTTGCCTATTTCAACCATTAGCCCTGCCGGTAATCTGGAGGATTTTAAACATATGGCGAACACAGCAGCACGGATATAGGCGATGTGTCTGGTAATGAATTCAACTGATAAAAGACCAAAACATGCAACAAACCCCTTGGATTATGGACACAAACACATATGGACACGATCTCACCCAGTCATGGGGTCTCACAGCTTGGCAGGTCTGTCTTGCTTTCGGAAAGCACATGCTCTCATGAATAATTAAGAAGCAGGTAAGAAATCTCCGCTATGAATAATAATGAGAAACCGACGCGTCATCACTCCGCTAGCAGATTCGCGCTACGTCACCGATTTTGATCCTGCCCCAAAAATTATTTTCAACTTGGAAGATGAAATTAGCTGACAAAAGCTCAAAATTATCTAGTTTTCCCCACATTTAAAGCTGACAGGCGCTAACGGTGTCTTAACTGACGCTCAACACACACATATCTGTTAACATCTCAAAAAAACCAGCCTGATCTCACGAGGAAACGTAAGTATTTTACGTTTTGTCAGTTTAGTAGCTAATTCGTACGAGTTCAGTCGTATGAAAATGTACGATTTTAAAAAGGAGGCGTGGCACCTAACCCTAACCGTCATTGGGTAATGAGCAAATCGTACTAATTTGTACGAATTAGATCGTACGAATTCATAGGAATTAGCCACTAAATCAAAAAGTTACGAATTGCCGTGAGATTACGTTGAAAAAACTGTCCTGAACCTTTAAAAGTCTTGTCATCTTGTTTTGCACTCAACAAATAAAAAAATGCTTAGATATATTTAACTTACTATATTTTGATTGTTACACTATCAGTGCTGATGAAAAGTGGCTGAAAATGCTTTGTGCTAAGGTCAGTTTAGCCCTATATGTAGCCATTTTAGCCCCTTTAACAGGATTTTTATTTCTCATCAAATGTATATACCAACAAACCCAGCTACATTATTTTTTGAAGAACTTTTAACTGTTCAGCTGAACTATTCTTCCAGAACTGCCCCTTGAGCATAAGTTCTGACTTGTGGGCACAGTTTTACCTCTCTTAGCTTCTGTTAAGTGCACAATCAGTTCGTCGTATTGCAGCAAGGCTCATAAGTAAATGAACAGCTTTGTGTAACTTTTGCTTACTAAGACTATTTGGACAATGACACAAATATTCTGTTAAGATTAATTAGTTAAATATTTCAGCCAGGATCTTTTGTCATGCATGTATAAGCATGTGTTAGTGTTGGCAAGATGGTTCTATTCTGGGCAGAATTCCACACGCCCATCCATGCAGGCATCGATAGGCAGAGCGAGCAAGGCAACAGCAAGTCCAAGGCGGGTAATATTTAAAATGAGAAAGAAGTGATTTCTAAATGTACTTTGACTTGTATTTCATTGCAGACAATACAACAAACATTATTTGATGTGTTCCTCGTGATTTTAATTGCTTAATTTTGTTCCTTTCTTCCTGCAAACAAGTCTTAAGGTAGGCAACAGTACCGCGTCTTCATTGTCGCATTTTTGGAGACAGGTCTGGACTGCAGGCAGACCAGTTAAGTACCTGTATCCTCTTCCTCTGCAGCCAGGACTTTGTAATGTGTGCAGAATGTGGTTTTGCATTGTCTTGTTGAAATATGCATGGGTGTCCCTGAAAAAGAAGGCAGCATATTGTGCTCCAAAATCTCTATGTACTTTTCAGCATTAATGGTGCCATCACAGAAGTGCAAGTTACCTTTGCCAAGGGCACTGACACAACCCAATACCATGACAGACCCTGGCTGCTGGTAACAGTCTGGATGATCCTTTCTTCTTTGGTCCAGAGCACACAGCATGTATTTCTCCCAAAAAACAAACCCTGAAATACTGATTCATCGGACCACAGTACATGTTTCCACTGTGTGATGGTTCATCCCAGATGCCTTTGAGCCCAGAGAAGTTGACTCCTGGATACCGTTAAAATAGGGCTTCCCTTTGACACAGTACAGTTTTCACTGGCATTTGTGGATGTAACTACGTATTGTGGTACTTGACAAAGGTTTGCTAAAGTAGTTTTGAGCCCATGTGGTGATATCGCTTATAGAGGGACGACGATTCTTGATGCACTGCTGCCTGAGGGATTGGAGATCACAGTTGTTCAGCTTAGGCTTGCACCCTTGCCCTTTACGCACTGAAATTCCTCCAGATTCCTTGAATCTTTTAATGATGTTCTGCACTGTTGAAAGTGAAATATCCAAATGTCTTCCTCTCTTTCTTTGAGGAACATTGTTTTTAAACATTTCAATTGTTTTCTCAAGTATTTGAGAGCAAACTGGCGATCCTTGGCCCATTTTTGCTCCTAAAGGACTTGACCAGGGATGGGCAAACTTGATCCTGGAGGGCCGGTGTCCCTGCAGACTTTTGCTCCAACACTAGTCAAACACACCTGAACACACTAATCAGTGTCTTCAAGATCACTAGAAAGCTGCAGGCAGGTGTGTTCGATTAGGGTTGGAGCAAAAGTCTGCAGGGACACCGGCCCTCCAGGATCAAGTTTGCCCATCCCTGGACTAGACCTTTCCTGGATGCTACTTTTTTTTTTACCAAATCATGATTACAATCACCTGCTGACATCACTTGTTGCAAATCACATCATTATTTCACCAATTTACCTGATTACTAGCCTTAAACTGCTCCTGTCCCAACTTTTTTGGAATGTGTTGCAGGTCTGAATGACAGGAAAGGATGTATATCTACAAATGAAATGAAGTCGACCAGGCAAAACATTAAATATTTTGTGTTCATATTGTCTGCAAAGAGATACCAGTCAAAGTAAATTCACATACTGTCCCAATTTTTCTGATTTGGGGTTGTACAAACCTAGGAAGAGTTGGAGAAGGTGGAGGGAGTGTAGAATTGGTGAGCATCAAACACTGAAGAGAGACTAGATCAGGGATGGGCAAACTTGATCCTGGAGGGCCGGTGTCCCTGCAGACTTTTGCTCCAACCCTAATCAAACAGCTTTCTAGTGATCTTGAAGACACTGATTAGTGTGTTCAGGTGTGTTTGACTAGTGTTGGAGCAAAAGTCTGCAGGGACACCGGCCCTCCAGGATCAAGTTTGCCCATCCCTGGACTAGATGTATGATTTAAATAGATGGATTAGATTAGTGCATGTCATGATGTGTCAATTGATGTCTCCGACTGAACTAACATTTTGCGATCATTGGAATATGAGAGCATATGAGTATATGAGAGTATGAATAGAAAATGGAATATGAGAGAAAGCGAAGTTGGAGAGCAGTTTATACTGTTTTACTTGGATTTTTCCTTGTAAATGCTTAAAGTTTAAAGGGTTCCAGTACTGAGCTCTGCAGCGCTGCATTGTTTGAATTTATGTCTGTTGTTTTGTGCCATTTACTTGGTGTTTTTTTTTTCCACTTTAGGGCTGATGGTGCTGAAAGAAGAGACTCAAGACCTGAATAAAATGGAAGAGAAAGATCAGTGTGAAAAACAGCACGATTTAATCATAAACACTTCATCATGTGAACAAAACCTCAAAGTTCACATCAGAATTCACGCCGGAGAGAACCTTTTAACATGTGATCACTGTGGAAAGAGTTTCACTAAAAAATCCCGCTTTGAAAGCCACATGAGAATTCACACCAAGGAGAAGCCTTACTGGTGTAGCGAGTGTGGAAAGGGATTCAGTCAAAAGCAGTATCTCACAGTGCACATGAGAGTTCACACCGGAGAGAAGCCTTTTCCCTGTCAGTACTGTGGAAAGAGATTCAGGCAATTACAAAACCTTAAAGTTCACATTACTGTTCACACTGGAAAGAAGCCATATCCCTGCCCTCACTGTAAGAAGAGTTTCAGTGAAAAGAAAAGACATGAAAGACACATGAGAGTTCACACTAGAGACAAATCACTCCAATCCCAACAGTGTGGAAAGAGTTTTACTCATGAAGGATGCCTTCAAAGACCCAAAACAGTTCACTCGGGAGAGACGACAAATACATGCCAACAGTGTGGACGGAGTCTCGCTAGCAAAGAGCAACTTAAAAAACATATGAGAATTCACACTGGAGAGAAGCCTTTCACTTGCCAACAGTGTGGAAAGAGTTTTGCTCTGCCAGAGCGCCTAAGAATCCACATGAGAGTTCACACCGGAGAGAGACCTTACACTTGCTCTCAATGCGGAAAGAGTTTCACGCAGAAAAACGGCCTTAATAACCACATGAGGATTCACACTGGAGAGAGACCTTACAATTGCACACAGTGCGGTAAAACCTTTAGATGTAAAAACTACCTTATCAGGCACATGAGAACTCACTCTGGAGAGAAGCCGTTCACATGCGGTCAGTGTGGAAAGAGTTTCGCAAATGACTTTAACCTCAGGTGTCACATTATTCGTCACACTGGAGCGAAACCGCTCGCGTGTGACCAGTGTGGAAAGAGTTTTGTGCGTAAAGATCACCTTAACTTGCACAAGAAGATTCACTCAAAAGAGAAATCGTTCTTATGTTATCAATGTGGAAAGAGTTTTATTCGTAAAGACTACCTCAATCAGCACATGAAGATTCACACGAAAAAGATCACATGTCATCAGTGTGGAAAGGGTTTCACTCAGAAAAGAAACCTGAACTTGCACATGAGACTGCACACTGAAGAACAGGGGTGAGTATCCAAAAACTGGATGGGTATGGGAATGTCACAGTTTTTTGTGATGTGTCTTTCATAATTATTCACCATTTATCTTGGCGGTAGTTTCACTAAATATTCACGAATGCAGGGGGTGTTAAACCCAGTTCCCGGAGGGCCGTAGCCTTGCACAGTTTAGTTCCAACCCTGCTTCAACACCCTCACCTGTAGGTTTCAAACAAGCCTCAGTTAGTTTGATCAGGTGTGTTTAATTAGGGTTGGAACTAAACTGTGCAGAGCTGTGGCCCTCCAAGAACGGAGTTTGACACCTGTGCACTAATGTACACACTGGTCTCTTGTAGCGTTTTGTGGGGCAGGTCCTCTTATAACAGAGATGCCCAAAGTAGGGCTCGCGGGCCAAAGTTGGCCCATTGTAACCTTTGATTTGACCCACCATCCCACCTGAGAAGAGATCGTCATTTCTTATTTAACAGTAAATAATGTCACTCGACGAATAGAGAACTAGGCAGAAGACATCGGTGAGCAAATCAAGGCAAAAACTAGTGTAATTCTTTTATAAATGAGATTGTTTTGTGTTTACTGTAATAAGTTCATAATAAAATGTTATGTATGCTGTATTTTTTAATATAAGGCAATGTTTTGTAGTCATTTTTTAAATATTATTAAATTAATTAGGAAATTACCGATAGTAACTGTATTTACCTTGGCCCACTAGCCTCAATCTAGTTTGTTTTTTGGCCCTTCAGAAGAAAAAGTTTGGACACACCTGTCTTATAATATTGTATCATATCGTAATATGGTTTTCAAGGTGTTCTTTAAAGGTCCGTCCGATCTCGTCTCTGTATGACCGGAGCAGGAGTGAGGCTTGCACTGCCGTCAACAAGTCAAACTTGTTTTCGGTGCATGTTGGACTCTCTCAGGGCTACACTTTGTCACTGGTTCTGTTCATTATTTTTATTGACAGAAATTGCTGACAGCCCTGAGCAGAGAGGGTTTCATCTCTGCTATTTGCAAAGATGTTGTCCTGTTGGCTTTTTTGAACCTCACCTTCAGCATGCAAATTGAACGGTTCGCTGCCAAGTGTGAGATGGCAGCGATGAGAATAAGCACCTCCAAGTCTGAGGCCATGGTGTTTGACCGGAAAAAGGTACCTTGCCAACTCCAGGTTGGAGAATAGTACTTGACCCAGGTTGAGGAGTTTAGGCATCTTGGAGTTTTGTTCCCAAATGAGGGAGGGTTGGAATGACAGATTTGACAGAATAACAGAGTTGGAGTAGCAGCAGAAGCAATATCTGTTGTGATAAAGAAGACCAAAAGACAAATTCAAAAGGCTAAGCTCTCAATTTACAGGTCAATTTACGTTCCTGCTCTCACCTGTGGTCATGAGCTTTGGATCATGACTGAAAGACAGGATTTCGGATACAAGCTGTCTAATGAGCTTCTTTCACAGGATGGCAAGGCGCCTTCTTAGAGATAGAATTAAGACTTCCGTCACCCCGGAGTAACTCAGAGTAGAAGAGCAGAAGCCAGGTGAAGTGACTTGATTCTGTTTCAGATGCCTCCGGGGTGTTTACCTTAAGAATTCCAGGTAGTAATCCCACTGGTAGGAGGCCCTAGGGACCCAGGACACACTTGAACATATGTGCACAAACTCGATCTTGGGGGGCCTTGTCCTGCAGAGTTTAGCTCGAACCCCAGTTAGACACACTTGAACCAGGTAATTCCACTACCTAAAAGCTTCATACTAGAACCTTTCAGGTAGTTTGTTGAGACAAGCTGGAGCAAATCTCTGCAGGACATTGGCCTTCCAGGACCAAGTTTGAGCACCTCTGCACAATAGGGGCACAATGTCTTTTGGCTTGCCTGGAATCCCCTTGAGATCCCCCCCCATAGAAGCTAGCGGAAGTGTGTGGGGAGAGGGAAGTTTGGAGTTCCCTTCTGAGACTGCTTCCCCCTATTTTTGTTTCTGGTGGTCAGGGCATTTATAGTGGGAAAGACAATTATTTGATTTCAACGAAAGAGTTTTTAATTGTTATTACTAGATGTACTTGAATGAATTGACAAGGAATATTAACAAAAAAGAGGTCACCTTGTGTGCACCTCAGGAGGGATCTTGGTCCTCTCCTCTCTGTAGATCTTGACTTAATCCTTAAGGCCACTCGGCAACTCCTTGTTTAAGCTACATTTACGTTATTTTTCTTTAGAATTGAGGTCTTGAGACTGGCTAAACTCACTCATGTGCTTCTTCCTGATCCACACATTTAGGCCAGGACATATCAAGCTGACGGTCTGCCGAGATGTTGGCAGCAGTTGATTCACCATGTAAAATTGGTGTCGGTACCACTAGGCAGAGAGAGCACTCTCAATGGTTGTTCAGCAACAGTTCAGATATCGAATCCCAGCATGATAACTTTTAAGCTTCTTATTGGCCAGGATGGCTTTTTTTCTTGAGGTTATTTTGCAAACTGTTGACATGCACTTCAGAGTACATCATACTTTGCTTCTGGGAGTTGAGGGTTAAGATATGTGCACAAAGTTGCACACCACTGATCTTGTTAATAACAGAGAGACCGTTGCACTGGATGCTATTGGAAAAACTATGAAGTATTGTATAATGAAACTCTATTGTTGATGTTTTTGTTTTGCAGTTATGCCTAGACGAGGAGCTGTCAGAAGAGGAATAAGACACATCCATGGACAATGTGTGGCTAGTAATGAACAGTCTAACATTTAACGTTATGAGATTCTATTTTCGCTATATATATTTGTTACACATGAACATAATAAGATGTTTCGTAAAATGTGTGTATAAATTATTATTTTCTTGTGAATAAACTATTTGTTCACTTATTATCAATTGCTCAACATTTTGTTTTGCCAAAGCCTTAAAACTTATTTATCTTCAAAAGCAGGTAAAGATGTTCACGTTACGTTTCATTACATCAGCAAAAGCCTCCATTTTAAATTAATAAAAGAAAACACTTGGTCATGTTTTACATCGTATTGATGAGCAATAAATCTGTAGAAGTTAATGAGATAATTCAAAAAAGCATGTGTGACGAAAATAAGCTCATTCTGCTCAGTGATAGATGTAGCTGGTAATGACAGTTTTGGAGTGACTATATAATCCACTGCTGAGATTTTGAGAGATTGACCGTGTTTATCAAATGTAGCTGTGGTATTTCTATTAATCTCTTGACTTATGTTTTTTTTTCTCCATGATTCTGCTTGCTAGTGTAACCCCCCCCCCCGGTCCTACGCCACACAACCCGCTCCGAGCTGGGCGACCTTCCGCATTAAGAGTCGGTTGCTCTACCAAAGAGGCTAAAGACCATGGCCTCTAGCATCTGTCGCTAGAGCACCTTTAGAGGTCAGAGGAGTGAGATTTACCTGCACAGCACTTACTAGCTGGGCTCAGTTACACTAGACTCTCATTTAACATAAGGAAGGTATTCGAGTAAAAGTCTTACATTATAACGAGACTCCAGCGTCAAGAAACCCAACCAATGGACAGGTTTATAATCCAGTTAATGAATGTTAAACCTCATTAATATTCATTTTTTCCCTGCCAGCATTTTAAAAAAAAAAAAAATTTATTAAGTTATTTAAAATAGTACAAACGACAAAGACAATGAGACAAACTAACTAACCAAGCGTTGCAAGTTAAATAAAATTTTACAAATGCAAGTTTAAAAAAGGAAAATAATAATGATAAATAAATAAATATATATATATATATATATATATATATATATATATATATATATATATATATATATATATATATATATAATTAAAAATAATCAAAACAAAAGAAGCCAGAACTCTCTTAAAATAGAACATTTCAGAGTTTATGTAGAAATGATTGGAGAGGTTCCCAAAGTCTCCTGAATTTGTCCTGTTTGTGGTTGAGGTCATAAGTTAATTTTTCCAAAGGAAGAAAAACCGACAACTGAGAAATCCACATGGAAATAGTTGGAATTTGAGAAGTAGACCATTTTAGTAATATACATTTCTTAGCCAGAAATGTAAGAGTTGTAAACACAGGTTTGAGATCCGAGTCAAAAAGGTCTTCAGCAATGTCATTCAACAAAAAAAGTGAGGGGGAGAAAATAAAACCAAATATCTCCTGGATTGCAGAATGAATCCCTCTCCAAAATGGTTGAATGTGAACACAGGACCAGAATACATGAAAAAAAATGTGCCCTTACAAGTTTTGCACTTAAAACAGAGATCGGAACAGGCTGGGTACATTTTATGCAGACGAACGGATGTAAAATAAATTCTGTGGAAAAACGTACAATTTTGTTCATGTATGGATATTGAGGTACATTTTGGAAAGATACCATCACAGATCTTGGACCAATCTTTAGGATTAAACAGAACTCCTAGGTCCCGTTCCCATAGTGGTTTCAAGTAATAAACTAAAACTAATAAGAATTTATAGAAATAAGCCCTTTAAAAGAACTTACTGACAACACGGTTTCTTCCAGTTCTGATAATTTAAAACGAAATTGGTTTTGCTTTAGTAGGGACTCTATATAATGCAGAATTTGGAGATATTTAAAAAAGTCTTCAGAGGGAATATCAAACTCTGTTCTAATTTGTTCAAATGATTGCACAATTTCAGAGGTAAACATTCCTGAAAAGTCAGACAAACCCTTATAATGCTGCGTTCACACCAGACGCGGAAGAAGAGTCAAGCGCGAGTGATTTACATGTTAAGTCAATGCAAATGCACGAATAGACATCCTGCAGCACGGTACGCGCGAATGACGCAAATTGCGTGGCGCGGATGGTGCGATATGCGCAAATGAGCGCGGCGCAAATTGAGCGTTTTGCGCATTTGTCTATTCGCGCGTTTGCATTGACTTAACATGTAAATCACTCACGCTTGATGTAAATAGACGCGTGAATATTTGAGTTTACTCGCACGTCAAACTCTGCTTCATTTGCGCGTCAAATCCGCGTCATTCGCGCGTCAAATTCACCTCAGAACAGACGCGGATTCGCGTGATGGGCAGGGCTTCTGTCTGCACGGTGACTGTAACTTTGTTGCTAAACTGTTTATGTGCTTTATGAAGGCTGAAAAACAGCGTCGATACCTTTGGACCAGTGTCTGAGTCCACTCGATACTTTCAGAGGTGCACCCAGCTCTGTGAGCTCATAAACTTCTCCAGAAACTGTACCTGGATGACGGAGGCTTTCAGCGGTGCTTCTGACTGAGCCGAGCCCAGTTTGATGAACTGTTGTCGGCATCGGCTGGAGGATTGCTACGTCACAATCATGCCCTCACAAGAGCAAGCTTCTGATTGGTTAACGCGGCTTGAATGTCCGCAGAAGTTCAGATATTTGAACTCGAGCGATTTGCGCGTTAAGCGCGCAAAACGCTCAATTCGCGCCGCGCCATCCACGCAATTCACTCGCTTTATCCACGTCTGGTGTAAACGCAGCATAAGAACTCCAGTCCAGCAATCCGATGCTCCTAATCTGAGAGGGGAAGTCTGGGTTCAAAGCCAAAGGGGAATGGATGGATAAAATTTGGTAGTAATGTATTATAGACAATCACATTGTCAGTAAGAGAGTTTACATGATTTATATTTTTAATAAACCACAGGGATTCTAATCTTCTTGGATGGCAAAATAATGATTCAAAGTCAATCCACAGATCGTCCTGCCTATTCGCGACCCAGCTTGTTATGATTTTGAGTTGAGCAGCCCAATAATAAAGCTGGAGATTGGGTAAGGAGAGACCCCTAAGATCTTTTGGTTTACAAAGTTTAAAAAGACCAACTCTCTGTTGCTTATTATTCCAAATATAGCGAGATAGATATGCAAGAATTCAATGTTTTCAAAAATGATGAAGCTAAATAGCATGGAAGATTTTGAAAAAGGTAATTTAGTCGAGGAAGAATGTTCATTTTGTTGACATTAATTCGCTGGAGAAGGGAAATTGGCGAAAGAGTCCGCTTCTCAAGTCTTTTTTAATTAACAGAGAAAAATTTGCTTCAAACAAATTATTCAAATCAGGAGTGAGGAAAAAACGCCCAAGTATTTAAAGCCTTTTTTTTTAGAAACCTCAAAGGGAAATTGTATAGGAGGATAGTGGAGGTAGTTAAAAGTTGTAACCTGACACAGGGCTGAACAAAGCTAAGGAAACCAGAGCTGCAGGAGCAGAGGTCTGTAAATTCTCCCCTGCCGGCATTTTTGATGATTCTCACCTAAATTTGAAAGACTTCAGGATATTTTCTGAAGTATATAACAAATAACAATATATAACATTAGTGATGTTACAAAAAAAACAATACCAACATGAAGCAACAGATATGCCATTTTTATTACAAGCTAGATTCATATGAAAATGACCTTAACCCTTAAAGACCTAGAGCTATTTTGTGGGCACCTAATGGGCCAATATTATTATTATTATTTTTAAAAGCAGTTTTATTTTAGCAGTCGTATATCATTTTAAACAGGAGAACTTGAAGTTTCAATCTGTATCATTTAAAAGTCCAATCTAAAATCTATTTCGGTCTAAAAACATATGAACATACAGAAATGTTTCCAGAATTTTAAGAAAAACGATTTTAAAAAAAGTGGCATTTTCTAGTAATTATCTACTTTAAGTTTGTTTTTGTTTCTATAGAAATAAGTGCTATGATGTTTTATACTTCCGAAATAAGTTTTGTTTACATCCAACATTCCCTGTGCAAATTATAGCATTTTATTTCAACGTTATTCTAGGCGTTTTTCAGTGAAAAACTGGTACATTCTATTTGCTGACAATGTAGATGCCCAAGATGCTTGCATTTTTAGTTTTCTCTAACTTATTTTAGCAGTCAGTTTCTGTCCATTACCATGGCAACCAAGAACAACAGTGAAAGCAGACTTCTCATGCCCCGTGGTGCACATAGATACCGTGCTGGTCCCCTTTTTCTCCACAGTATGGTTCACGGGGATGTCAAAAGTGAGGGGGGACCTCGTCCTTGTTGGTAATGTGGTTGGGCTGGATCTTTTTGTCGGTAATCTTGTCACTCCAGTAGGTGCGGAAGATGGCCAGCTTTTCTTTATAATCCGCTGGCAGTTGCTGCGCCACGGTAGTGTGTGCGCAGATACAGAGATGGCGCCTTTTCATAAAACGAAAGCACCAAGACGGACCTCCTTGAAAGTGTTCGATCTGCATGTCTTTTTGCTATCTTTGTTGCCCTCAGTCGAATGGTGACTGCAGAAACACTTCTCCCTGTTCTTTGTTCAATAATCTATTGTTCAAGTTGGTCTTCTAACTGTGGCCACCTTGCGGAAACTCTGTTTTGTCTTTTTAACTTGGCACAGTTCATTTTCTTGCTTCCTCCACTTCTGAACCATAGATTCGTTGATGTGGAATTGTTTCGCAGCAGCTCTATTCCCATTTACAACTGTGTAACTGATAGCTTGTAGTTTGAATTGTGCCTCGTAAGCATGTCTCTTCACTGGTGTCTTTTTCGGGGATCATTAGACAAACAAATGTTGTTTTGATTGGTTTATTGCTGCCAGCGTACGGAGTGTACGTATTACCTCCCTGTGTCGGCGGGAAATACTCCGACAGTCAATGAACTCATTGCACACATAAGGCACACCGGATTATTATGCTGCGTTCACACCAGACGCGGAAGAAGCGTCAAGCGCGAGTGATTTACATGTTAAGTCAATGCAAACGCGCGAATAGGCATCCTGCGGCGTGATACGCGCGAATGGCGCGATACGCGCGTTTTCCGCGTTTGACGCGCAAACCGCTCGAGTTGGAAAATCTGAACTTCTGCGGACATTCGCGCCGCGTTAACCAATCAGGAGCTTGCTCTTGTGGGGGCATGATTGTGACGTAGCACCTGTTGTTGGTGTACGGGGGAAATCCTCCAGCCGACACCGACAACAGTTCATCAAACTGGGCTTGGCTCAGTCAGAAGCACCGCTGAAAGCCCCAGTCATCCAGGTTAAGTTTCTGGAGGAGTTTATGAGCCCACAGCGCTGGGTGCACCTCTGAACGCATCTAGTGGACTCAGACACTGCTTCAAACGTATCGACGCTGTTTTACAGCCTTTATAAAGCACATAAACACAGTTTTTTTAACAATAAAATCCATGTTAGCATTTAGCAACGAAGCTACAGTCACCGGGCAGACAGAAGCCCTGCCCATGACGCGAATCCGCGTCTGTTCTGAAGTGAATTTGACGCGCGAATGAAGCGAGTAAACTCAAATGTTCACGCGTCTATTTACTCGCGAATAGCGCGATTTTGCCGCGCGTTCCGCGTCTGGTGTGAACGCAGCATTAGGCGCACGGCCAGATTTTGACAAAAATTAAGGCTCTTAGGTGTACTGTAATTTCGAAGAATTTCATGAAAAAATGACAAATGTAGCATTTTCCCCAGCTAACACAAACAAAATGTCTTGAAGTTTGCTTTTGTTTCTTTAGAAAGTTATGCTGGGATGTTTTACACATCCAACATTCCCTAAGCACTTTATTTCAATGTTGTTCTAAGGCGTTTAAGATTGTTACAAAATAACAGATCACTGAAGCAAATTTGAGTTTTTCCCCCAAAAATATATTTTCAGTTACCATAAACAAAACCATAGACAATGAACAAATAAAAAAAAGAGAAATAACGCTTCAAAGTCCAAATGAACAAGGTGCAAATCCCCAGTAAAAAACATTAGATATAAATATTTACTATACTATAAATATTTACACAACGAGGAAACAGAAGTATTTTACGTTTTGTCAGTTTAGTGGCTAATTCGTACGAGTTCAGTCGTACAAAAATGTACGACTTTAAAAATGAGGCGTGGCACCTAACCCCAACCGTCATTGGGTGATGAGCAAATCGTACTAATTTGTACAAATTAGATCGTACAAATTCATACGAATTAGCCACTGAATCAAAAAGTTACGAATTGCCGTGAAATTGCATGGGACCATCCTTAGGTTTTTATGTGCCAGCATGTCTATGGTGTTGGCCCTGTTGCTCCTCAGCAGCTGTTTTGTCATTGTTTTGTGCCTTTGTGCATGCAAAAGTACTTGCTATGAGAATTATTTCATGCAAAACTGCCTTTTTTCTTTTGGTTCGCGCGTACATTTACAGCTTAAATTTTTCATTCCGGTTGTTCAAATTCACCATGAGCATGTTGTTTGGTGGTCCACAAAACAAAAAAACATGCTTAGTGGTTGAGAGAGAGCGAGTTTGAACCAATCTGGGCATGGAGGAGGGACAATCCGTCAACAACCATGTCTGATTTGTCCGGAGACACAAGCCACGCGCGTTTCTGTTGACAAATCAGCGTCGTAAAAACGTGATGACGTACCCACACTCATTTCGGAGCCTCTGAAGGTCCAAAAATGTCATGTGTTACAATGATGGAAAGCTGAGACTCTCTTCTTTTTTTTTTTTTAATTACTTTATTTTAAGCTTTTTTATATATATACACACACAGAGAACAAGAACAAACATTGGCTCGTACTTTAGACATACAAAAGACAATATAAAAGTAAAAAAAAAAAGACAAAAAACACATCATAGTCACAAAACATACAATCAAAATTAGAGAGGGTGTATAGCTTAAACCTCAGAGGGGTCACTGAATTGCTCTTGAGATGTAAATTTGTCAAATAAATCAAGAAATTGACCCCAAGTAGCCAAAAAATTTCTCGTGGAACTGGTCCGCAAAAATCGGAGCCTTTCCATCTGAATAACAGACATCATATCAGAAATCCAGTTCTGGAATGAGGGGGGTAAAGGTGATTTCCAATTATTAAGCAATAGTATTTTAGCCACCACCATGCCTTGCATTAAAGATTCTTGCACTGTTTGAGGGAGAGAAGATGTGTTTTGTGAAAATCCAAAGATGGCAAGTTCGGCATCTGGTAGAAAAAGTGTACTGTAAGCCTTGGAATACCAGTCAAATATGTTGGTCCAGAAACTGTTCAGTAAGGGACAGAGCCAAAAGGCATGAGCAACCGTGTCCTCTGCTGTCTTACATCTATCGCACATTGGTGAGACAGAAGGAAAGATTTTATGGAGCTTTGCTTTAGTGTAGTGTAGACGATGTATGACCTTAAACTGAATTAGTTGGTGTCTGCTGTTGACTGAGCATGACTGTATTGAAGTCAAACAATTGTCCCATGTGTCTGCGGAGAGTTCGATTCCCAAATCTTTTTCCCAGGCAACTTTAAATCTCATAGAGGATACTGTAACAAAACTTTCAAATAAACACACAAATTTAGAAATAAGATGTCTGGAATCAGGAGGGGTTGTAAAGATGTCAAAACACATGTTTTTCTGGACTGAGTTCGAAATTAGAAATTTTGGACTTCACAAAATGCCGGATTTGCAAATAACGGAAAAAATGTGTGTGAGGGAGGCCAAATTTTTCCCTTAATTGACTGAAGGAAGCAAAACGCCCCTCTACATAAAGATCCTTGATAAAACACAAACCGTTTTTCCTCCAAACATAATAAGTTTTATCAGTCCATGCCGGTAAGAATGAATGATTCTGACAGATTGGCGCATATACAGAGGTCTCTGGTAGGGTTAGAGCTTTACTTATTTGGTTGAAAATTCTTACTGAGTTTCTCAACAAAAAGCTCAGTTTTTTTTAAAGCTTTAGGCTTGTCCAGCCTAGAGAACAACATCGCCGCTAGGGAGGTCCCTAAAGCCAAATTGGCCTCCACTTGCACCCATAGAGGGGTCTCTGTCGCAGAGTTACCTGGTGCCTCCTCCAGCCAGAACATTAAAGCTCTAGCGTTGGCAGCCCAGTAATAATGCTTAAATATTGGCATACCCAAGCCTCCTGCAGACCTAGGCTTTTGATAATGGATTTTTGAGACTCTGTGTGTTTTATAGTTCCAAATATAAGACATTATTATAGAATCCAACTCTTTGAAAAGAGACTCTCTTCTTTATGCCACTTTTTGAAATGCACTGATCAGGCGATCAAAAGTTATTAAACATTTAAGAACGATACTTATTTTTAGCCGCAGGCGGCTGTCTCGGTCTTTAAGGGTTAAAGGGGAGCTATTATGCAAGAATTACTTTTATATGATGTTTAAACAGTTGCGTGGAAACAGAGAGTGGATATAGTCAGCCTCTAATGGTGAAATACCATTACATTTTTTAGAATCACACTTTGATAAAAACAGTCTGCAGAAACATTGTGATTGACGGTCTCCCTTTGTACGTGTCATCAGAGGGGGAAAGCCCCGCCCATTAGTGACCATCTCTCCCTCATTAGCATAAAGAGCCCTGAGTGCTGCATTCACACCAGATGCGGAAGAAGCGTCAAGCGCGAGTGATTTACATGTTAAGTCAATGCAAAGGTGTGAATAGACATCCTGCGACCTGATATGCACGAATGAGGCGACGTGATTCGCGCAAGTTGATCGTTTTGCACGATTGACGCGTTGAACGAATTGCTCGGATTGGGCTCGGCTCAGTCGGAAGCACCGCTGAAAGCCTCCATCATCCAGGTTAAGTTTCTGGAGGAGTTGATGAACTCACTGAGCTGGGTGCTCCTCTGAAAGGATCTAGTGGACTCAGACACGGCTCCAAACGAATCGACGCTATTTTTCAGCCTTTCTAAAGCACATAAACACAGAACACAATAAAATCCATGTTAGCCACTTAGCAATGAAGCTAGAGTCACCAGGCAGACAGAAGTCCTGCACAGGATGCGATTTGATGCGTGAATGAAGCGAGTAAACCCAAATGTCACGTGTCTATTTACGCGCGAAGTGTCTAGTGTGAACACAGCATTAGAGTTTTGACCTGCTGAAGCAAGCAACTAAAGGCCGGCTCACACTGTGAGATTTCAGCCGCGATTTTGTCATCTGAGACAGTTTGGGAAATCCTAAAGGATTCTTGAAATCCTGGGCTAAAATCTGTGGTCTTTGATCGTTGGTTTGACACGTCCACAGACGGCGGCTTCGTGCTCGTTGCGATCAGATTTTCTCGCCGACGAAGTTCTGGCAGTGGCAGAAGATTTCAGATGTTTTCCTGCAGTGTGACAGAACAAGGGTTGAGCGTCAATCAAGAACCAATAGGAGCTCCGAATTTGATGACGCGATTCATGCGTCAAATCACATGACCTCGGGGAAATGTCAAAACAGTTTTTGTCTTCCTGGTTTTATTATTGAGACACACTGTGTGCAAAATTGCCGCTACAGTTTGTTTACATTTGCTGTGACGAATCATTTCAGATCGCGGGATAGTGAAAGTGTCGCGGGTCGATGACGTCAAACTCCGGGGGTGTTTTCTTCCGTGTTTGGCGCATCTTCACTGACGTTCAGTCTGACTTTATGACGGCTGAGATCATACAGTGTGACATGAGAGCCATGTTCGTGCAGTCTGACATGCCACAATCGTGCAGGGTTATAAAAAATCTCACAGTGTGAGCCGGCCTTAAGAGGATTATAAATGTGGAGTTAAGATAAAGCACAAATGAACACTGTAGTCTCCATAGTCTGCCTTTATCTGAGATGCTTCTGTTCACATGTTCAGTTTCTCACACAGATAACGTTACCCCCCCCTTTTGAATCTGCCACTATGCTGACACACTGGCATTTGTAGCTCCGCCCTCTTTTGAAAAGAGCACAATCTCAGTTGAATTTAAAGCGACAGTCACCAAAACGCCAAGATTAGGATCAAAGCCTAAAAGGGTCAGTTTCAAAGAGTTATAAAACATTATTAAAGGGGTACAATAATTTTCTTAAAATAAACATCATTTATTTATATTTATTTACTGTGCATATTTTTTTTGAGTGCGTGTAAATATATCATGTTGAAGTCAGAACTATTAGCCCACCAGTATGTTTTTCCCAATATTTCTGTTTAACGGAAAGAAGATTTTTTTCAACACATTTCTAAACATAATAGTTTTAATAACTCATTTCTATTCATTTTCTGCCGCTTTTCCGGGGCCGGGTCGCGGGGGTAGCAGTCTTAGGAGAGAACCCCAGACTTCCCTGTCCCCAGACACTTCCTCCAGCTCCTCCGGGGGGATCCCGAGGCGTTCCCAGGCCAGCCGAGAGACATAGTCCCTCCAGCGTGTCCTGGGTCTTCCCCGGGGCCTCCTCCTGGTGGGACATGCCTGGAACACCTCCCTAGGTAGGCGTCCAGGAAGCATCCGAAACAGATGCCAGAGCCACCTCAGCTGACTTCTCTCGATGTGGAGGAGCAGCGGCTCTACTCCGAGTTCCTCCCGGGTGACCGAGCTCCTCACTCATAAGGGTGCGCCCTGCCACCCTGCGAAGGAAACTCATTTTGACCGCTAGTATCCGAGATCTTGTCCTTTCAGTCATGACCCAAAGCTCATGACCATAGGTGAGAGTAGGAATGTAGATTGACCGGTAAATCGAGAGCTTGGCCTTTCGGCTCAGCTCCTTCTTTACCACAAAGGACCGATACATCGACCGCATTACTGCTGCAGCTGCACCAATCCGCCAGTCAATCTCACGTCCGTCCTTCCCTCACTCGTGAACAAACCCCTAAGGTACTTGAAGTCCTCCACCTGGGGTAAGGACTTTCCTCCATCCTGGAGATACTACAGGTAAATCAAATAAGCTAAATTGGCTGTAGTGTGTGAACGTGAGTGTATGGGTGTTTATCCAGTACTGGGTTGCGGCTGGAAGGGCATCTGCTGGATAATTCCGCTGTGGCGACCCCTGATAAATAAAGGTACTAAGCCAAAGTAAAACGATTGAATGAATATTTTTCTATCATGATTTAAACCATGTAGACTGGGATTAAAAGGATCTCTACGCGATGTGAGTTGTGATGTGTTTTGTAAGGCTTCTTTTATAAATGAAAGTCAGTCCACACTGTGTGCAGGTCTCGGGCTTCTCTCGGGTGTGAATCCTCATGTGGACGGTAAGAGCCAATTTCTGCGAAAACCTCCTTGCGCATCGGGAGCAGGTGTACGGTTTCTCTCCAGTGTGAACTCTCATGTGGAGCTCCAGGTTTTCTTTGTGGAAGAAACGTTTTGCACACAGTGTGCAGGTGAAGGAGCTCTCGCCCGTGTGGACTCTCAGGTGCCTGGTAAGGCCCCCTATTTGTTTGAATCTCTTTCCACAGTGAGGGCATAAGTAAGAGTTTACTTCAGTGCGAGTGTTCAGCTGTGACTTTCTCTCTTCGGTGTGAACTCTGTGAATGTGGACTTTAAGAGTGTGTTTATGTGTGAAACTCTTTCCACACTGTTCGCAGATGTAAGGCTTCTCTCCGCTGTGAATCCTCATGTGAGCATCAAGGTGTGCTTTTTGATTATAACTCTTCTCACAGAGTTTGCAGTTGTGAAGTTTGTCTCCGGTGTGAATCCGCATGTGTCTTTTAAAGCTTCCTTGCTGAGTGAAGCTCTTTCCGCACTGCTGGCACGTGTAAGGTTTCTCTCCGGTGTGAACGCTCATGTGGTGTTTAAGGGTTGAGTTCTGAGTGAAACTCTTTCCGCACTGATGGCAGGTGTACGGTTTCTCTCCGGTGTGAATGCTCATATGTTGTTTAAGGGTTGAGTTCTGAGTGAAACTCTTTCCGCACTGATGGCAGCTGTAAGGTTTCTCTCCATTGTGAACTTTCATGTGGACTTTAAGATTTCTGCGATGATTGAAACTCTTTCCACATTGCAGACATGAGAAGTTACCTCCGGTTTCTGTCACTTGAGTCTTTTCAATCTGTGAGAAACTAAATGATTCTGTTTCTTTAAAGAAATCAATGTTTTTCTTATTCAGATCTTCCTCCTCCGTTATATTCAGTATAGCAGTGTCCTTATTCTGGTAATTCAGTGGGTCTAGCATGAAAAAAACAGCAACACAAAAACAATAAACAACAGGGAAGAGGTTAAACGGCATCATTGATGAAAATCTGTATGGACAGAACTGTGTTGTAGGTATAGTGCAGGGGTCACCAATCTCGTTCCTGGAGGTCCGGTGCCCTGCAGGGTTTAGCTCCAACTTGCCTGGGTGTTTTAAGTATACCTAGTAAGACCTTGATTAGCTTGTTTGAGTGTGCTTGATTAGGGTTGAAGCTAAAATCTGCAGGACATCGGACCTCCAGGAACAAGTTTGGTGATCCCTGGTATAGTGTGTCCTCAGTCATACTGGAATGATATAAACCCAACAAGTCTCTTGTTTTAAATTTCCTGACGTTAAAACAACACCCAAATCCCAGTGATTGAGGCCCACCGCAACGTGACGTAGGGGTGCGGTTTTCCCCACCCACCAAATTGATTGACAGGGGCCATGCTTGTATAATAACATGTTTACACATGTCCACAGAACATTTTTTGCAAAGAAACTGGGAGTAAAATATCTCTTGCAACCCTCTGGTCACGTTTACACTGTCAGGTCTTGATGCCCAGTTCTGATTTGTTGCCTATATCTGATTTTTTTACCTGTTCGTTTACATGTTCTTTTAATTGTGACCCATATCCGATTAATGTGTTTACACTTGCCATACAATTTACGACGTCACACATGCGTAAAGGCGGGTTCTAGCATCTGCGCCACACTAGCCACGATGAAAGAAATTGTCTTGCTTTCAGCTCTGCGAAATATGAGAAGTTCCCCCAACTTTAAAACGATTTTGAGGCGTAGGAGGAGGGAATAGGCCGTAATTGCAGCTTGCGCCTATGATTTATATATGGTGTCCACCACTATTCAGAGGAATTTGTGGGTACGAGAGAGACCTCAGGTCTGGTGGGAGCAAATTGTAGCGGGCTCTCATGAACAGCAGTGAGTCTGAAATCCTGTGTCAAAGCTTGTCCACATACCTGTCCTACAATGACACATCGTTTTGTTGGGTCATCCCTTTGGAGATTTGCGTCGAGGTTGCGCTCTGGTGGCTAGCAACAGGTGCGGGCTATCACATATTGGCACATCTGTTTAGCATAAGCATAAACCTCTGTTGTTGTCGTTGTTTACCACGTCGGCATCTCCACACACCTTCCTTCTACATCATTAAACCGCGGAGAAGTACCACAGTCGCAAGTTTAATAATGTACAAAATGGACTGCCACAATAAATCCGATCTGCCTGTTTACATGATAGTCCCATTTTCATATCCGATTTATATCTGATTTATTTCCACATATGAAGGAGGCCTGAAACCGATCTATGAATATCTAAATGCATGCGTTTTTTTTTCACGTTTACATGGTCATAGAACAGATCCGATCTGTGTCACATATTAGCAAAAAATCGGAATTAGGTCACATTTAACTGGTAGTGTAAACGGGGCCTTTGTGGTGTCAGTAAACACGCATATATATGTGTGTGTGTGTGTGTGTGTGTGTGTGTGTGTGTGTGTGTGTAAAAAAACTTACTTGCCATTTTTGACTAATGAGCTGGATTTCAGCTTCATTAATGTCTGTCTCTATCACTGACTGCTGTTTATTTGACGTAACGCATGATGAGAATCAGACACGCACATGGGAGCGGTGGGCGGGGAGAAGTAGCTCATTTGCCTTTAAAGCCATAGGCTACAAAAACAGCTACAATGTACTCAGACACCAAAATGGGCAGATCCTGAAGGCTGTAATAAATAATCTGATGGGCATTTTGAGCTGAAACTTTACAGACACATTCTGGAGACACCAAAGGCTAATCTTACATTTTGTAAAAGGAATAAAATAGGTGCCCTTTAAAGGTTAAAGGCGTTAAATATAAACGATAAGCACAAAAATCGTCCCGATGTGTATAGCACATTTTCCATTCCCAAATGCACAATTTTTTCCATTGTTTTGGAACACAAAAGTGAAAGTAAAAAGTAAAGTGACATCCACAAGTGAATTTAGCACCTGGCAAATTAATAGCAGCTCCCTTATGCTGCTTTCACACCAGACACGGAAGAAGCGTCAAGCGCGAGTGATTTACATGTTAAGTCAATGTAAACGCGCGAATAGATAACTTGCGGCGCGATATGCGCGAATGGCGTGGCACGAATGACGCGAATTGCGCAGCGCGAATTGAGCGTTTTGCGCGTTTGACGTGCAAATCGCTCGAGTTCAAAAAATTTTTACTTCTGCTGACATTTCGCGCCGCGTTAACCAAGCAGGAGCTTGCTCTTGTGGGGGCATGATTGTGGCGTAGCACCTGTTGTTGGTGTCCCAGGGGAAATCCTCCAGCCGACACCGACAACAGTTCATCAAACTGGGCTCGGCTCAGTCAGAAGCACCGCTGAAAGTCTCCGTCATCCAGGTTAAGTTTCTGGAGGAGTTTATGAGCTCACAGAGCTGGGTGCACCTCTTAAAAATATCTAGCGGACTCAGACACTGCTCCAAACGAATCGACACTGTTTTTCAGCCTTCATAAAGCACATAAACACAGTTATTTTTATCAATAAAATCCATGTTAGCCATTTAGCAACGAAGCTACAGTCACCGGGCAGACAGAAGCCCTGCCCATGATACGAATCCGCGGCTGTTCTTAAGTGAATTTGACGCGCGAATGAAGCGAGTAAACTCAAATTTTCACACGTCTACGGGCGAATAGCGCAATTTATTCGCACGTTCCACGTCTAGTGTGAACGCACCATTAAAGGGGACCTATTATGCAAAAGTCATTTTTATAATGGGTTTAAACACAGTTGTTTGGCAGCAGTCTGCGAATATAACCAGCTTCTAATAGTCAAAATGTATTAATTTTATATTTATAACCACACTTTGATTCTCATTCTCACATTCTCACTTTGTACCTGTCATCAGAGGGGGAAAGTGACCATCTCTCCCTCATTAGCTTAGAAGGTTAGTCTAGTTTTTAAATCTGCCACTATGCTGACACATAGGAATTTGTAGCTCCGCCCTCTTTTGAAAAGAGCACAAACTCATTTGAATTTAAAGCGACTGTCACCAAAATGGCACAACTTGAATCTAAGCCTAAAAGGGGCAGTTTCAGAGAGTTATAAAGCATTATTTGTGCTGTGAAAATTAACACGCACACATTCTAAGGACATCAGACTTATTTTACATCTGGTAAAAAGGGGCATAATAGGACCTCTTTAATTCTCAATATCATTATTATTACACCCATAAGACAAAAAAACCAACCTGTTTGTTCCTCTGGATCTTCCTGTTTGACTGTGAATGTTTCTTCAATCTTCACGTCTTCACTCTCCTCTTTAATAAACGCCATCTTTATAACAGTGTGGAGATCAGTCGCTTCAGCAGGAGTTTTTCTCTGTGTTTGGAATGAAAATAAAATATAAAATAAATATCTCATAAATTAGTCTCAATCAACTCCATAGTTCACTGTTAATGCCTTTAAATCACCCAACTAGCCTCCAAAACAATACAAATTATTAATATTTAGGCTTTTATGATTTATATTTAGCGTTTAATGGCTTGTGAATTCAATTTGTTAGATTACACTTTTGGTTTGTAGAAGTTCATTCATTTTCTTTTCGGCTTAATCGCTTCATTAATCTGGGGTCGCCACAGCGGAATGAACCGCCAATTTATCCAGCACATGTTTTATGCAGCGGATGCCCTTCCAGCTGAAACCCATCACTGGGAAACATCCACACACACACATACACTACAGACAATTTAGCTTACCCAATTCACCTATAGTGCATGTCTTTGGACTTGTGGGGGAAACCCACAAGAACACGAGGAGAACATGCAAACTCCACACAGAAATGCCAACTAACCCAGCCCAGGCTCAAACCAGCGACCTTCTTGCTGTGAGGCGATTGTGCCACCCACTGCGCCACCGTGACACCCTTTGTAGAAGTCGCATTTACAAATTAGATAAGAAATATTAAATACAAGACATTTAAAAAGCAGTTGTTTTTAAATACAATTAATTGTTAAATGATGTCCGTTAGCTTGTATAGTGGCTAATGATTTTTTTTAAGCTTTTATATGTTTGTACTGTGAATATTTTATGTGCTATTTAATCAATTAATTAAATAAATTTGATTACTGTTACTCCGGGTGCTGCGGTTTCCCCCACAGTCCAAAGACATGCGCTATATGTGAATTCGGTAAACAAAATTGGCCGTATTGTATGAGTGTGGATGTGAATGGGTGTTTCCCACTACTGGGTTGCAACTGGAAGGGCTTTCGCTGCGTAAAACAAATGCTGGAATAGTTGGCGATTCATTCCGCTGCGGCGACCCCTGATAAATAAGGGACTAAGCCGAAAAGAAAATGAATGAATGATTACTGTTATGGTTTATATCTTAACTGCCCTGCTTAAAAATCCAGCGTAAACCAGCCTAAGATGGCTGGCTGGTTTTAGCTGGTTGACCAGCCTGGTTTTAGAGGGGTTTTGGCCATTTCCAGGCTGGTTTCCAGCCATTTTCAGACTGGTCTTAGCTGGTCAGACTGGGAGATGACCAGCTAAAACCAGCTTAAGCCAGGCTAGAAATGGCTGGAAATGGCCAAAACCCCTCTAAAACCAGGCTGGTCAACCAGTTAAAACCAGGCAACCAGCTTAGGCTGGTTTAAGCTGCATTTTTCAGCAGGGTGTTCTGTACTTTGTAGCCTTACTTTCTATTAACAGCGAGGACCACAAAGGAAATAAGCCAGGGACTTTATTGTGTTTTTATCTTCGACGATTTACTTCAACTTGTTGTTTTGTAGTTTATTAAACCAGTCAAATAAAGTTCAATTCCATTCACATATTAACCAGCAGATGTCGTCGGCACGCGGTGACTCGAGTACTCGCCTGTGATTTAATTTGTGTTGGCTATGAACTTGTTTACTTTAGCCTCGATTCCACTGAGTGGTACGGTACGGTACGGTACGCCTTTTATGGCCGTTTCCACTGTCAAAAGGCGTACCGTACCACTTTTTTGGCACCCTTTCGGAAGGGTACCAAAGGCGAGAAAAGGTACCAAAAGGCGGAGCTACACGCGCAGCTGAACGCTTATTGGTTACAGAGCGACGTCATGATCTCGTGGAACTAGCCAGAATGAAAACAAAGGGACCGCCATGTTTTTATTACACAGCCGAGTAGGGGTGTGAACCTACACTGGTCTCACGGTTCGGTTCGGTTACGATTATCATGCCATCGATTCGGTTCAATTCGATATCTCGGTGCATCACGGTGCATTGACGATGCTTTCCATACATAATTAGATTTTTTTCTTTACAACACAAGAAAAAAAACTGTATTAAAATCTATAAATATGTTTATATTTATATATTACTTGTAATACAATGTTGTCCTTTAATACAAGCAGTCAGATATATGAACTGTACCTTTAATTTTACCTGCTCAAAAAAACACTCTTTGTGAATGAAAACTCTAATACATGCACAGAAGACAGCACGAGCAATTCATAACAGTTTCATAACAAATAAACTCATGTAAATATTATCCCGCTTGCTTTTTGAGCGCTGGCAAGTTCTTACACTCCTATGATTGGTCATTGTCTTCACCCGCTCAACAGAAAGGGCTGTGATTGGGTTTAGAAAGGAAAGCGCTGTTCACCCATGAGTGACGTGGGAAAAACAGCCGCGGGTCAGTCTATATGCGCATAATACGCGGTTATCAGGTAATCCGTAACAGAATAAATACAATACAATAAACTCGCACCACAGGCACGCTTGTGTCTTGATCCACAAACAGCCGAGAGGAGAGGAAAATTTACCTCACGAACATGCCAGCGGGTCAAATGCTCAAAGTGTGTGTGTGTGAGAGAGAGAGAGTTAGAGTTTTACAGCATTTCTCCCTAGTAGTGAAATAGCGGCTCGTGCTTTACCATTCATTCCTCAGTGTCAGTGAAAGATCTGCTTTTTAATTAGTAGGAGTGTTTTATTTACTCACCCTCGCCTCCTTCGCCATAATATTCTACCGCGACATCGCGCATAGGGGATAGATGACGTCAGTGCGTAATAACCGGTTATGATCTATTACTGAACCGATATCGAATTGTCCCCATCTGCATCGCGGTGCACCGAAGAAACGATTAATTTTGACACCCCTACAGCCGAGACAACTATATGCATATAATAACGAGCCATGGATGACCTGAGCTCAAACAAATCTTGTTGTCTTGATGTACAGCCACAAAGCCAAGAAGATCAAAATCTGCCGTGTCCTGTTGTTGCTTTACGAGGCCGTCTAAATGTGCGAGCGGTTTCTCCAGGGAGCTCGCGATCGCGTCTATATTTGATAAAGCGAACTTCTTGAGCTGATGATAATAACGTGTGTGTGCTTGTTAAAGTGTCTTCGACGTCTGATCCTTTCAGAAAGAAAAGGACAAACGCGAGAGTGAAGCGCGAAAAAAAGGAGAAGCCCAACAAAACACAGGAGTAAATAGTTTCAGCAACCTGAATCACGAACAAACTGCCACGTTTATCATGACCTTTTGGACTATTATGAACTCTGAATGACGGAATTACTCTCTAACAGAGGCTACATGCTGGTGAAGATTACAGACACAGGTGAGAGGTTTGCTCTGACTGTGGGCTACTGTATATGTTGCGTGTTGTTTTTGAACTCAAATAAGGACTAAATGTATGCTGTGTGTAGTTTTTTTCTCTAATTGATAACATATCGGAGACTGTTGGGGTCTGTATGAGTTCATATATGTTTATTTATTTATTTAATACAATTGCAGACGTTACAGTAGGCTATTTCGCACTGTCATTGATCAGCATTTATAACCAAATCATGTTCATAGAAAGCTTAGTAATAAACATGCATACTCAAGTATTTACACGTTTAAAGCATCTGTTTTGTGAGAAGTGCTTCTCTCATATGATTTCTGAACGACCTGTACGGCTTTATGACGTCGACTAAAACTCTGTCGTACACCACGCCCACCAAAAGGGTACCCTTTGTAGTGAAAACGCAAGCCTGATAAAGGTGACCCGTACCGTACAAGTGGAAACGAGCCATATATGGCGAAATGAGACGCACCTTTCTGTTACTCGTGAGCAAATGCGGCCTTCATAACTGTCAATAGCATTCATTATTACAGGCAGTAACATTTAAATCATTTCACAATTCACTTTCCACTTGAAAAGCGCTGCATTGATATAAAACATGACTAAAATGACTATAAACAAACCCCTTCAGCCGATTCAGACAGGAGAGCGGGCGGCGCGACTTTATGACGTCATTTGCCCGTTCAAAATAAAAGTCGAGTCTATCCTCACAAATAGAAATTCACAGTAAGCGAAAATATAAGATTAATATAAAAGTCATCAATAACACTGCTTCAAAACTAAATGACAGGATTTTACATAGACTGTATACAAGTGTTTGATGAAACTGCAGGTGCAGAAGATTGAACATTTCTTCTTCGCACTTGTCTACAGCTCCTGAAAAACAAACTGGAACAATATTAGGAAAAGTATTATCATTATTTGTTGATTAGGGGTGAATTTGATCTGTGTGCATTAATCTAACACTGCAAAACATCTTAGTCTGTCTTTATTTTTAGTCCAAATATCTAAAAATGGTTAAATCCGGAAGCATTTTTTTAGACAAGTAGAAGTATTGGTTTGTTTTCAGAAACAATAGCCACTTTTACACAGCGACACTGGTAAATATCCGGAAAATTACCGGAGCGACTTTACCGGTAAGTTCAAAAAAGCGCTGTGCACACAGGCAAGGACGTTCTGGGATTTTTCCAGAAAGACCATTCACACATCCATTCCAAAATACCGTTAAATTCTGACATCATTAACCAGAAGTGACCTCTAAACGGCTGCGCTTGTATTTGTAAACATAGAAGGGGTTCGAACAAACCACCCCCCACGGCCAAAAGGTCCAGAATTTGTCCTTTTAATTATTTTATGTAATTTAATATTATATAATATATAGTTATTATATAATTAATATAATCCCTGCTGAAAAATCCAGCTTAAACCAGCCTAAGCTGGTTGGCTGGTTTTAGCTGGTTGACCAGCCTGGTTTTAGAGGGGTTTTGGCCATTTCCAGGCTGGTTTCCAGCCATTTCCAGCCTGGTCTTAGCTGGTCAGGCTGGAAAATGACCAGCTTAAACCAGCTAAAACCAGCTTGACCAGCCTGGTTTAAGCTGGACATAGCTGGTTTTGGCTGGTCAAGCTGGTTTTAGCTGGTTTAAGCTGGTCATTTTACAGCCTGACCAGCTAAGACCAGGCTGGAAATGGCTGGTAACCAGCCTGGAAATGGCCAAAACCCCTCTAAAACCAGGCTGGTCGACCAGCTAAAACCAGCCAACCAGCTTAGGCTGGTTTAAGCTGGATTTTTCAGCAGGGATGTATTTATATTTAATATATATTGTAATAAAGTGTAATTTTAAATAACTATGGCCAGTAATTCGAATCCCATGGAGCCTCAAAGCCACAATAATGTGACGCCAGTCACATGACATAACCCACTGAGTGGTAACATTTGAATCTTTGATGCGACATCCATACTGAGTAACGTTATGGGTCGAAAAGAGCAAGAGAGGCAGAAAAGGCAGGCAGCGGCATCATTATCGCTAAATATTGAACATATGTTCAAAACAGGGTAAGCCTAAAGTTACTTCCTAACAGATGAAAATCTGTCCCTATCCATGAGGTTCTAGCCTAACTGGCCGCATTAGCCGGGACGTCCTGTATATTTATTGACTTGTCCAGTACATGACCTCCCTTTTCCTATTTTTGCCATTATTTTTTTTAAATAACTGTCTGACGAAGGCTTTAATGGCAAGCAGAGTCCTCAGCCGTCAGATGTCACTTCACAACAAAAGGCGCTAATCCAGTCACGTCTGTGTTTTTGAGGTTTGGTCACTTCATTCGTTTTATTCTGATCGGATATAAATCCGATCTCTCAAACCACTTCAGAAGGTGATCTGGGATGCATTACAGATGAAACTGGACAGGTCTATTCATTTTTTAGACAAAATTAATATAAATAAAATAAATTATGACCTGGAGAAAATCTGAGCTGCGCCTGAAACACCTGTAGGTGCGCTTTTACAGCCAAAATTCTATTAAAAACATGTTTACTATAAGCATAAAACATGTGCTCTAACTTTTCAGACCTGTAGCCAGGGGGGGTTCGGAAGACCCAACGCTCACTGACAAAGGTCCAGAATTTGTCCCATACATGAGCACAGTTCTCTGTCGGCTGTTGCTTCGGTGGCACTGTAATCTGATGTAAGAGTCTTCTTTCACTACTGTTTTGTTTTTAAACAGAGAAAACATTTTACAGGTAACTTTTATTCTAAATCTTGGACCTTATTCCTGAAATAAAAATGAGCAATAAAAAGGTGTAAAGCACCAGAAGCGGACCATATTAAATTAATTTGAATATTTTTTGGCTATTTTTTTTTTTTTTTACCAAAGAGGCTAGAACAATTCCGAAGAATTCATTATTATTAGTATTATTATTGTTATTATTATTATGTTTTAATTATTTTTTATTGAAATTGCCAAATTGTGACTGAGGACAGTTGAATGTGCTGGCCAGTTTGTTTTTTGTCTAATAAATGACAGTAGGCTACAGTTTTTTTACTTTAAAACTTTAACAGATTTCTATTTTTTCCTAATGATATATGATGTAATAAATTTGTATTTTAAAAATTAGTCTTGTTTAATTTTTTCTTTATTGCAAATTTTTAGGAAATATTTTTAGTACATCAAAAAGTGTGGTTATGATGACATCTGACTAGCTAATCCAGCAAAAAAAAAAAAAAAAAAACTGCTTAAAATGCAACTAAAATGCAATATTTAAATCTCATAGTTAAATAGAAACTGAGGCGTATACCTGCAAAAAGGTCCACTTTTTGAGAAAAAAGAACCACCCCTCTGGCAGCTAAATGTGTCCGGAAAAATATTCAAAGGCTTTTATTTTCATAAATAGCGCGGATGTGAGTGCATCTGAAGGTTCTGATTGGCTGGAGTAGACGTTCTAGACGTGAGCGCGCTCTTTCCTGCAATTTTCCTTCTGCGTTCACACAGCACAGCATTCCGGTAAATTACAGGTAATGTTACAACTTCTCTTTCCGGAAAATCTCTGGAACGAATTTAGCGGTATTTTCAAAAAGGGCCTGTTCACACATACAGACCTTTCTGGGAAATTGCCGGTAATTTTCCGGAAAGGTCTGTATGTGTGAAAGGGGCTACTAAATCAAAATTTAGGTTTTGCCCCAAAACAAGCAAAATAATCTGTCAGTGGGGTAAGTAAAATAAACTTAACTCAAACTAAACACCAAGATTAATAATCGTTACCCCACAAAGATTAATACATTAATAAATACTACAATAAAATAATAACCTCATGTTGTGTGTTACCATATTAATACAGTTATATTGTTAAGAAAGAACTTCTTTTTAATAGCAAATTTACAATAAAACAGTCATTGAGCTGGACAATCATACTGCAAGAGATTTAGGAAAAAAATATTATTTGTGTGATTATTATTATGAATGCCATTAAATGCATTGTCAGAACATTAATATTATGGAAAGACAATTAGACTACACTGGCTTAGACTGAAAACATCTCCAGTTACTAGACATATTCATTACTAGGCATATTCCAGCGGTCGGTGAGCGGATGTTGACCTTGATCTCACTCCAGCAGCAGCGTTGGAGCGCTTGGGGACCAGATAATAATAATAATTCCTTACATTTATATAGCGCTTTCCTGGACACTCAAAGCACTTTACACATTTTTGGGGAAAATTTCTTTAACCACCACCAGTGTGCACCATCTATCTGGATCATATTGCGGCAGACCGCACACCAGGAGACTTATGATACGGGGATGGTTAGGAGGCCATGGTGCTGGGGTTAAACCCCTACTCTTTTTCGAATGACATCCTTTTAAAACAGGACCTCGGTTTAACGTCTCCTCCGAATGACGGCGCTAGATGAGCAGTATAGAGTCCCCTTCACTATACTGGGGCAATAGGACCCACACAGACCACAAGTTAAGCGCCCCTCTGCTGGTTCCACTAACACCACTTCCAGCAGCAACCTAGCTTTCCCATGTGGTCTCCCATCCAGGTACTAAGCCTGCTTAGCTTCAGTGGGTGGCCATGTGAGAGTTGCAGAGAGCTAGCTGCCAGCAGATGAGGTAACATTTTTAGATTGCTTTTGTGCCTCTGAGAATTCGCCTGGAGCATCAAGCAGACACATCTTCTCAGCATCCACAGAATGGTGCTGGAGAACCACTGTGTTGCTTTACTGTGGCCAACTCCTTGGGCGACTTGCTGCACGCAGGGATAAGTCCGCCACCATGCACGGTCTAGTCCTCCCTTGTCCAGGAATTGCAGAACGTGAGTATGGGATACTTCCAATATTGCTAAGGTGTGGAGGGAAGAGGCTGCATGCCCCATTGTGGGCCATCGCTCGGCACAGCTTTGACAGCAGCGAGTTGGACTTTCGGCCATGGGATGGGCAAAGATGAACGGCAATTCACGGAAGGCTATCACATGTAGCCTTGTTTATCTGCCTCTTCTATAGTCGTACGCAATGGGGTCCCCTGAGCATAAGTGCGAGCTGAATGAGGAGCGCGTCATGATTTCGTGAGCTTGCCATCGAGCTCTGGGAAGAAGAGGGAGGGTCTTAACAGCAGGTCTTTGCTGTCAAACTGACCTGTCTATCCACTGCTTGGCAGGCTGCTCAGGAGTTGCCCAATCCAGCCCCATATTTTCCACTGCCTTCGCTAGGATCCTCATGAGCTCTTCATCCAGCGAGTTGGGGGTGAAGCTGGGATCATCAGTGATGGCTTCAGACAAGGCACCTTGTTTGGACCTGCTTGTAGATAGACATAGAGTCTTCTTCCTCATCCCGAAACAAAACTATTTTCCTTGCATCAGTGGTAGGGTGCGAACTCTTATCCACGAAGTAGAGGACAGGGGGCTCTGCTGGTTGGTGCGCGAGCATCCTACATGGGCCCTTCTCTCTACCAACAATAGAGTGATTCAATCAGGCTTCAGCATCTTTGTGTTGTTTAGAGTAAATTTGTTCTTCCAGTTTAAAAAGAAATGTTGAAGCAACGTCACGGTGATGAGATCATTGTGTAAATTCCAGCTTGGTGATTAGCCGTCAGTACCAGGCAATACACAGTGACGTCATTGAGTCTTCAGCATGTCTGTGCATTAATTCATGAGAAAGAGTTGATTCAAACCAATCAGTGTGCTCTGTTGTGAATGAGATGCATCTTCATTAATATTCATGAGATTTGTCGACTCTTTTTGGCTGTTACAATGTTCAGAGATCCAACCCTAATCAAGCACAGCTGATCCAAATAATCAAGGTGTTCTAAGCTACAAGAAACCATGGCTGCGTCCGAAACCGCATACTTCTATACTATGGAAAGCTGGCTGGTGGAGTCGCCGGTCATGAGGCCCATTTTCTTCGCCCTGTTTGTATGGAACCTGCGAGTAAACAGGTGGTTTCGTCTTTGAACTTGGATGCTCCGGTAAGCGCACATCATAAAAATGTTATTCACGGTGCTGACTTCAAGAGGTCCTCTAAAGGTCTACGTATTGCTCATTTAAACGTAAGGAGTCTTCTTCCAAAGATTTCCGAGCTAAGACTGTTGTGTTCGGATCTACGGTTGCCTGTACTTGGGTGCAGTGAAACTTGGTTGGACGGTTCAGTGTTGGACTCAGAAATTGAAATTGCGAATTATAGTTTGATAAGAAGAGATCGAAATCGTAAAGGTGGGGGCGTATGTGTTTATATAAGATCTGATTTGTCTTTTAATGTTAGGAAAGATATGAATAATGCATCCATTGAATCTGTGTGCGTGGACATGTTATTACCAAAGAGTAAACTTATTTTAATTGGAAATTTGTATCGACCACCAGATCAAAGTAATTTTTATGAATTGTTGGAAGGACTGTTAAGTGATTTTGCGAAACCTCTCGCAACGGAAATTATAATATGTGGGGATTTAAACACTGATATGCCAAATATGGACTCTGTGTTATATAAGGCTTTTAAACATTTTTCAGATTTTTTTGCATTGAAGCTAATTATTAAGGTACCAACTAGATTTACTCCCAAATCGCAGTCTATTATTGATTTGATTCTGACATCTGATTCAGCTAAGATAAGTTGTAGTGGTGTAATTGAGTGCAGTATGAGTGATCATTTTCTAGTATATTTATGTAGAAAAGTGCAAAAGCCAAAGTTTATGGGCCATAATACTATTTTAGTGAGGTCAATGAAGAACTATAGTCCTAATTTATTTTGTGATATATTAGATAAAGTTGATTGGTCTGGGCTATGGGGATCTAAGGATGTGGATGCAGCTTGGGATTGTTTTAAGGATCGGTTTAGTAAGGCTTTGAATAAAATAGCGCCATATAAAAAAAATAAGTGTAAACAAAGATCAGACCCTTGGATTACTGATGATATATTACAAATGTTAAAGACAAGAGATGATAGTCTTGCAAAGTTTAGGAAGGATAGTGAGTGTAGCAGTTACGAGTTTTTAAAATAAAGAGAAATGAAGTTAGGAACAAAATAAGAGAAGCAAAAAGGGTTCATTTTAAGGATAAGATAAATGAAAATAAATTTGAACCAAAAAAACTTTGGGGTGTATTGAGAAATCTAGGTTATTCAAATGCTAAAAATAAGAAATCATCTAAAATTAACTTAAAGGTGGAGGACAAATTAATAGTTCATCCAAAGGATATTGCCGAATCTTTTAATCAGTATTTTATATTGTTAGCAAAAAAATTATGTGGTCAGCTTCCAGGGCAACCAGCTATTTATAACGAAGACAAAGTGATTTCTTTTTATAGACAACAGAACATTTTTCCAGATTCCTTTAGTTTGAGACGAGTTACAGAAAGTGAAGTGTTAAAAATTATAAATGAGTTAAAATTAAATAAGGCTCCTGGAATTGATAATATTCCTGTAAGATTTTTTAAAGACGCTGTCAAAGTGATTGCCCCCTTGGTATCACATATTTTAAATGTATCTATTGAACAAGGAAAAATACCATGTGATTTTAAAAGTGCCAGAGTTATACCATTATATAAAAAAGGATGTAAGTTAGATATGGTTAATTACAGACCTGTTTCAATCTTGGGGGTGATGTCTAAAATTCTGGAAAAAATTGTACACGAACAGATAGTGAGCTATATTAGTAAAAAACATATTTTGTATGAGCTACAGTCAGGTTTTAGAGCATTACATTCCACCGAGACATGCATATTACATATGAATGATAAAATACGGAGAGTTGTAGATGGTGGCAAATATTGTGGAATGGTGCTGCTTGATCTTCAGAAGGCATTTGACACTGTAGATCAGGGGTGCTCAACCCTATTCCTGGCGATCGACCTTCCTGCAGTTTTCAGTTGCAGCCCTTATCAAACACACCTGCCTGTAATTATCAAGTGCTCCTCACGTTCTAAATAATTGGTTCAGGTGTGTTTGATCAGGGTAGGAGCTGAAATCAGCTGGAAGGTCAATCGCCAGGAACAGGGTTGAGCACCCCTGCTGTAGACCATCAAATTGTATTATATAAATTAAAGGCAATTGGGTTTGATAAAGTGTCCCTAAAGTGGATTCAGTCCTATCTGGCTGGAGGTACTGTTTGTTTTATGCACCATCTGTATTTTGAAGCCATACTTTGTTTTATTTAACAGAGAGGACCACAATGGAAACAAGCCCAGGGCTTTATTGTGTTTTTATCCTCGACAGTTTTTATTTCAAAATGTATGGGATACTTGTATTTTTGTACAGCTTGTCTAAAACCTGTCAAATAAAAATTCAATTCAATACTATACAGTACGCTAAAATCAGTATGCGTGCCGAGTAGTATGCAAGAAGTACCCGGATGACTTACTACTTCCGGCGAGATTCTGAAGTCCGCATCCCATGCGCGCTATCCCATGATTCCCCGCGAAATAATTCATGAATGGGAGTGAAGCGAGGCAACTGACGCGGGTATGTAACGTGACCTTGACAAAATGGCGGATGTAGTACGTCTGAATACTTCTCCCATTTATACTGTATAGAACGTACTTTTCTTTACGTTAAAATTCAAATGCAGTACCTACTGGGTAGTAGGCGGGTTTGGACGCAGCCCATTAAGCAGGTGTGAGTTGGAGGTGGTTGAAGCTAAATTCTGCACAGCTGTGGCCCTCCAGGAATTGAGTTTGAGACCCCTGCTGTAGAGTCTAATTTGCAATATTTCCTCTAGGGGGCAGCATCGCCTTGCAAAGGAATTTGCTTTCACTTTCTGTTTGGTCACTCTTCCACAATAAAACCCACATGCTCTGGTTAATAGTGCAGGACACGTTTTTTTTTCTGAGGCAAAGACAAATGTAAGCATTTTTATTTATTTAATTATTTATTGTAACGTTTGAATTTAAGCACTTCTCAATTCTTATGCATCACTTATGACACCGAACCATATACTTTATTAATATTACTATATTAAACAAATTATATATTGTAAGAGCTACAATTTGAAATATTTAACCGTATCAACAGAGTGCTCAAATACAAAATTCATATGTTAATGTGTTTTGTTTATGTGCACAGTTATTAATCTTTCCCCCTTGCTGGTTTGTAATGGTTTCCTCTGCCTATCATTGGACTGCTTTAAGTTATTGTTACGGGGGTGCCTTGGGCGATGATTAAAAACCGAAAGAAGTAAGGATGAAGCAAAAGGGTTTTTTTCGTAGCAGGTTTTTCTCTTTATCATCCAGTAAACATTTGAGCATGAACGAAACCTGAGTCAATCATTTGCCCGATGATTATAAAGGTTACAGATTCTACATATATGATAAGTAGGCTGATTTAGCCCCATCTGTAGCTCATGAATAAGCAAGTTAGATCACTGTGTATTATTATCTGGTAACGTTTTCTCTTAGAAAACGAAGGAACTTTAAAAACAAACAGAACTTTATGAATATATATAAATCTCTACACAATTAAACCGATGTTCATCTTCTGGCTACAGTTTATATAAGTTCAATTCATCTTTATTTAATGCATCTTTAACGTGTGGCTATAAAAGCTTTAAGAGTTCGTATGTTTACCTCAGAAGGTTTCATGGTGAGGACAGGTGTTACACCTGCACCTGATATTAGCCAATCACAGTTACTGATCCGTCAACATGTTTTCTTGGTAAAAATTTACGCACAAATGTTAGCGTGGCGGGGCCGAGAGCCATGGGAACGGAATGAGTCCGGCGCGTAAGTGGATACACCTGTAGCGCGCACTGGCCTCGAATCCCACGGAAGGAGCTCTGGACTATAAAGCTGCGCTCACACTAGAGTTTGAGCTTGCGAAATTCTGTCGTACGACGCTGCGAAAAGGGGCGGGATTAAACAAGATGATTAGACGTTTAAAAAAGCGAGCGATTGCTCCATATTTTCAATTTCTATACAGAAATAGTCAAGTGATGCGATTTCGCATCTTGAACTTTGCACCGCAGCGAACTGCGAAACTTGACGCATGACCTTGCGTTTCTGGTCTGACGCATTCGCGTGCGTATAAATGGACGTCTATGGGGAGAAAAGTGCAGTGTGACCACAGCTTATAAGGAGGAACGATGGCAGAGGAAGCGGAGAGAGGACCGGGCCCGGACATATTGTTTTTCTTTTGTTTGCAGTTTGACACGGAGCTGCCGTCCGTTTGTTTTGGTTTAGACCGCAGTCTCCGTAAGGAGCTGCCGTCCCTTTTATTAATAAATATTTGTTAAAAGTTCGTCGGTTCTCTGTCTCCTTCTTCCCGACGGCGAGGTGGCCGTAAACTTTATTACAGTTAGCTTTTAGGCTTTATTTTTGTTTATCTGCTCAAATTGAGATTAAAAATGTACATTATCTCTGACAAAAAGATCACTTATTTATTTAGTTTGTGAACATGTTTATTTTTATTTTCTAATTTCAACTGAAATTTAATTCTATCATATTTTAATGTTTTGATATTAACGAATATATACATACAACTTCGATTTTCGTTTAGAATATATTAAGTTTTAATATACAGGGAGTGCAGAATTATTAGGCAAGTTGTATTTTTGAGGATTAATTTTATTATTGAACAACAACCATGTTCTCAATGAACCCAAAAATCTCATTAATATCAAAGCTGAATATTTTTGGAAGTAGTTTTTAGTTTGTTTTTAGTTTGAGCTATTTTAGGAGGATATCTGTGTGTGCAGGTGACTATTACTGTGCAGAATTATTAGACAACTTAACAAAAAACAAATATATACCCATTTCAATGATTTATTTTCACCAGTGAAACCAATATAACATCTCAACATTCACAAATATACATTTCTGACATTCAAAAACAAAACAAAAACAAATCAGTGACCAATATAGCCACCTTTCTTTGCAAGGACACTCAAAAGCCTGCCATCCATGGATTCTGTCAGTGTTTTGATCTGTTCACCATCAACATTGCGTGCAGCAGCAACCACAGCCTCCCAGACACTGTTCAGAGAGGTGTACTGTTTTCCCTCCTTGTAAATCTCACATTCGATGATGGACCACAGGTTCTCTATGGGGTTCAGTCAGGTGAACAAGGAGGCCATGTCATTAGTTTTTCTTCTTTTAGACGCTTTCTTGCCAGCTACGCTGTGGAGTACTTGGACGCGTGTGATGGAGCATTGTCCTGCATGAAAATTATGTTTTTCTTAAAGGATGCAGACTTCTTCCTGTACCACTGCTTGAAGAAGGTGTCTTCCAGAAACTGGCAGTAGGACTGGGAGTTGAGCTTGACTCCATCCTCAACCCGAAAAGGCCCCACAAGCTCATCTTTGATGATACCAGCCCAAACCAGTACTCCACCTCCACCTTGCTGGCGTCTGAGTCGGACTGGAGCTCTCTGCCCTTTACCGATCCAGCCACGGGCCCATCTATCTGGCCCATGAAGACTCACTCTCATTTCTTGAGATATTTCTTTGCCCAGTCTTGATGTTTCAGCTTGTGTGTCTTGTTGAGTGGCGGTCGTTTTTCAGCCTTTCTTACCTTGGCCATGTCTCTGAGTATTGCACACCTTGTGCTTTTGGGCACTCCAGTGATGTTGCAGCTCTGAAATATGGCAAAACTGGTGGCAAGTGGCATCTTGGCAGCTGCACGCTTGACTTTTCTCAGTTCATGGGCAGTTATTTTGCGCCTTGGTTTTTCCACATGCTTCTTGCGACCCTGTTGACTATTTTGAATGAAACGCTTGATTGTTCGATGATCACGCTTCAGAAGCTTGGCAATTTTAAGAGTGCTGCATCCCTCTGCAAGATACTCTGCAAGATTTTGACTTTTCGGAGCCTGTCAAGTCCTTCTTTTGACCCATTTTGCCATTGAAAAGGAAGTTGCCTAATAATTATGCACACCTGATATAGGGTGTTGATGTCATTAGACCACACCCCTTCTCATTACAGAGATGCACATCACCTAATATGCTTAATTGGTAGTAGGCTTTCGAGCCTATACAGCTTGGAGTAAGACAACATGCATAAAGAGGATGATGTGGTCAAATACTCATTTGCCTAATAATTCTGCACTCCCTGTATAAAAATGTTTTTGCTTTGTAAGCCTATTTAAATTATATTTATTCAATTCAGTTTCCCTTGTATTAATATAAATAACTTTTTTCAACTATCTTTAGCGTCCGCAGGAGCGTTTTTAACTTTCAGTGAGTGCTAACTTTGGTGTTTGAGTCCCTCAAATTGTTCGTTCAAAATCTTATTCTGACATTAGCTAAGTAAGCTGAGAAAATATTATATGCTATTCCTTCTATGCTAATCAAGGGCTTCTGAGAGATTCCAAGCATGGGATGGGTCCTCCTGGCGTGGCAGAGTTTATCACAGCTCCAATACACCTCTCTGCCATTTGCTTACAGTAACCATGTGCCTTTCACCATACACAATTATTCGGCTTGTGATCTTCCTTCATATAACTTTGTCATGTTTGGTGTCTTTTGACAGTTTATGACTTAAGCATTGTAGCGATGAAATCAAGACATAGATTAATTGTATTTCATTCATTCATTCATTCATTTTCTTGTCGGCTTTGTCCCATGCGGGGTCGCCACAGCGGAATGAACCGCCAACTTATCCAGCACGATTTTACGCAGCGGATGCCCTTCCAGCCGCAACCCATCTCTGGGAACTTCCACACACACATTCACACTCATACACTATGGACAATTTAGCTTACCCAATTCACCTGTACTGCATGTCTTTGGACTGTGGGGGAAACCGGAGCACCCGGAGGAAACCCACGCGAACCCAGGGAGAACATGCAAACTCCACACAGAAACGCCAACTGACCCAGCCCAGCCGAGGTTCGAACCTGCGACCCAGCGACGTTCTTGCTGTGAGGCAACAGCACTACCTACTGCGCCACTGGGTTGCCTAATTGTATTTCAATATACAATATATTTACCATAGTAAGGTCATGGCCTGAGGAGAGTATGTTAACGTACTTCTCCCCCACTTTAACTTCTCAACTTTGCTTTCATGTTCAGCTGGTTTTGAGGGTTGGATTTCACTCATGTTTGCCAATGCTTTGCTCAGGGTATAATAAGGAAAGGTAACTGTTGATCTGTTTCACTGTGCTCGGCAGTGCATATTCATTCATTCATTTTCTTGTCGGCTTTGTCCCTTGCGGGGTCGCCACAGCGGAATGAACCGCCAACTTATCCAGCACGATTTTACGCAGCGGATGCCCTCCCAGCTGCAACCCATCTCTGGGAACTTCCACACACACATTCACACTCATACACTATGGACAATTTAGCTTACCCAATTCACCTGTACTGCATGTCTTTGGACTGTGGGGGAAACCGGAGCACCCGGAGGAAACCCACGCGAACCCAGGGAGAACATGCAAACTCCACACAGAAACGCCAACTGACCCAGCCCAGCCGAGGTTCGAACCTGCGACCCAGCGACGTTCTTGCTGTGAGGCAACAGCACTACCTACTGCACCACTGCGTTGCGGCAGTGCATATGTTACAGCTTATTTCTTTATGCAGTATGTTAGTTTGTTTCATTCTGCCGTCCGTATATTTAAACATGTAACTTAATAAACAACTTAGCCTGCTTTAAGGCGTTGAGATTCTTTCTCCTTATCAATGATGATAACAACTTTAATGGAGTCAGATTAATTACGATGGAGTCAGATAAATAAATGATCTAAACACGCCATCCTTCAACTGCTTTCTGTTACCGGTTATTGGCTCAGTGTGGCGAGGGGGCGTGGCCGAGAGCCGTGGGAGCGAACAGAGGCCCGCCACAGATGAGAAACACCTGTGGCGCGCACCTGCCTCCAATCCCACGGAAGGAGCTCTGGACTATAAGAGGAGGAACGATGGCAGAGGAGAGAAAGAGAGAGAGGACCGGGCCCGGACACATTGTTTTACTTTTGCTTTCAGTTTGACGGCAGTGTCCGTGAGGAGCTGCCGTCCGTTTGTTTTGGTTTAGACGGCAGTCTCCGTGAGGAGCTGCCGTCCTTTTTTCTAATAAATATTTAAAAGTTTGTCGGTTCTCCGCCTCCTTCTTCCCGGCGGCCAGGTGGCTGTAAACTTTACTACAGTGGTGCCGAAAACCCAGGAGAAGGAGGGACACGTTGTCCAGTTGCCCTCGCCGCTGAGAGGGAGGGCGAGTGTTCGGGAGTTAACCCGAGTGGGGGAGAAACCCGTTCGTCTGCCAGAGTGCCGGGGCGGCCTGAGGCTGGCGAGGAAGGATCTGCCTGCTGCCGTCTCCCAGCATGGGGAGGAGCAGGGGACGCGGGGCTCCCCACCGGATGGGAAAGAGCTGAAGGAACCATCCCAGAGAGCCCAGGGGGAGTCGCCGTGATCCGCCATGATGCCGAAGCCTGCGTCCTCCACCGAAGCGGGAGCGGAGCAGGAGACCAGAAATGCCGCCAGCCAGCCAGGAGAACCGCCGCCGGACACCAGAAGACGGACGGGTGGATAGATTCCTCCACAGGGCTCCCAACACGTCGTCGCATCTCTCGGCTGGTTGAGGACCGAGTGGCAGCGTGTCTGGAGAACCGAACCCCATTTTTTATTTTTTTTCCTCTCTCCCCTCTCTGTCTTTCCTCCTTTTTTTCTCTCCATCTCCTTTTCTCTCGGTCCGTCTCATATAGGTCTCGCGGGTGCTGTGGCGCCAACCCCCCCCCCCACCAGATGAGAAATACCTTTGGCGCGCACCTGCCTCCAATCCTCATGTGATTTTGTTATAAAAGATCATGTGTTGATTAAACCGTGTGTGAATGGACAAACCGGCAGGCTGAGCACACTGTCGAACATCTGAAATGTTGTTTCGGTCATTCGAAAACGCCTGAACCGATCCAGTATTAGTGTTATCATATTATTAATGACCTCCAGAACGTCCATGCTCTGCGGCTCACGCCTTCAAACGCCACAACATGTTCATGCATGTCTGCATTGTCTTCTGAGGCGCAAGTATTAAATGAAGAAAAGATTGATTTGATATTTGGCGCCAGATAATTAAGGAAGTGGCGATTTTGTTCTCTTTGACTCATCGGATGGAAACGCCGCATTATTTGCATGTCTTTTATGTGATTTTCCAGGTGTGATATCCGCATCTTTGGATGGAAACATGGCTATTGTGTGATATTATCACACTGTCTATATTTAGCAATAAGTATGCAAACTTACTAGCAGAACCTTGGGAGAATCGATAATTGTTGCTTGCATTAACTGACAATTACAGTTTACAGTGATGTCTAAATGAAATAGATGATGTAGCCGCTACATGGATTGTTACAGCTTGGAGGCTAAACCAGAGACATGTTATAGCGACGCAAAAAAATCAATGGAATAAAAACAAGGCATGCTGTTCTTCCAATGTCTTCTCTTTTATTCTCCAAAAAATGTACCTTCTTGACATTTAATAGTACAGTTTTGATATGATTTTGATCAACAAAGAAAACTCTCTCTCTCTATTTGTGAATGAAAAGGTGACCGATATTAACCTACGTAACTCTGCAACCCTCCTTCATGATTACGTGACACAATTAACCATTTAATGTCTACTACAAATGAGATTAAAAAAATTAATCACTTTGGTAAAATCCTTTTTTAGATATAACTGTAATTTGGGGGTGGCTAAGTGGTTACCACTGTGGCCTAGCATAGGGTTCAACCTGTGCAGTGCACATGCCCTGTATAGTCTGGGATATAAAGTGCCCTACCAAAATCAGCAGAAGTACCCTCCCGGTTTTCAGTTCACGAAAAGTTTCACATTATCACACTACAGTCAAAATCAGACTTGTGTGTAGGGTGTGCAATATACACTCGCTGGCCACTTTATTAGGTACACCTTACTACCGGGTTGGACGGTTAGAATCCTTCATGGCACAGATTCCACAAGGTACTGGAAATATTCCTCAGAGATTTTCCTCCATATCGACATGATAGCATCACGCAGTTGCTGCAGGTAGGTTGTGGCGCTGACGCGATGCTCAATTGGTACTTATGGGCCAAAAGTGTGCCAAGAACACCACACCACCAGCCTGAAGCGTTGATACAGGGCAGGATGAATCCGCGCTTTTATGTTGTTGACACCAAAATCTGACCTCACCATCTGAATGTAAACCCTAGAGGTGGTTGTGAGTGAAAATCAGTAGATCAGCAGTTTCCGAAATTCTCAGACCAGCCTGTCTAACCCCAACAACCTTGCCACATTCAAAGTGACTTAAATCACCTCTCTTCCCCATTCTGAAACTCGCTTTGAACTGCAGCAGATCGTCTTAACCATGTCTACATGCCTCAGTGCATTGAGTTGCTGCCATGTGATTGGCTGATTAGAAATTTGGCTTAACGAGCAGTTGGACAGGTGTACCTAATAAAGTGGCCGGTGAGTGTATAAACAGTAGTTGACCTGCAGTTAAGCATGTAGTGTCCTTCCAAACACAAAACAAAAAATGCGTTAGGTCTATGTCTATAATTCATGTCCGATAAAGTGTTTAATGACTAGTGTGACCCCGCCGGTCCTACGCCACCCAACCCCGCTCCGTGCTGGTATCGAACCGGCGATTTTTAGAGGTCAGAGGAGTGAGGTTTACTTGCACAGTACTTACTAGCTGGCATCCGTTACACTCAACCCCATAAACCTCACTCCCATCCGGGTCACGGCACCAATGTGACCCCGCCGGTCCTACACCACCCAACCCGCTCACAGCTGGTATCAAACCGGCGATTTTTAGAGGTCAGAGGAGTGAGGTTTACTTGCACAGTACTTACTAGCTGGCGTCCGTTACACTCACCCCCATAAACCTCACTCCCATCCGGGTCACGGCACCAATGTGACCCCGCCAGTCCTACGCCACCCAACCCGCTCCGAGCTGGTATCAAACCGGCGATTTTTAGAGGTCAGAGGAGTGAGGTTTACTTGCACAGTACTTACTAGCTGGCGTCCGTTACACTCACCCCCATAAACCTCACTCCCATCCGGGTCACGGCACCAATGTGACCCCGCCAGTCCTACGCAACCCAACCCGCTCCGAGCTGGTATCAAACCAGCGATTTTTAGAGGTCAGAGGAGTGAGGTTTACTTGCACAGTACTTACTGACTGGCATCCGTTACACTCACCCCCATAAACCTCACTCCCATCCGGGTCACGGCACCAATGTGACCCCGCCAGTCCTACGCCACCCAACCCGCTTCGAGCTGGTATCAAACCGGCGATTTTTAGAGGTCAGAGGAGTGAGGTTTACTTGCACAGTACTTACTAGCTGGCATCCGTTACACTCACCCCCATGAACCTCACTCCCATCCGGGTCACGGCACCAATGTGACCCCGCCAGTCCTACGCCACCCAACCCGCTCCGAGCTGGTATCAAACCGGCGACCTTCCGCATGGGAGTCGGTTGCTCTACCAAGGAGGCTAAAGACCATGGCCTCTAGCGTCTGCACAGCACTCCGTTACACTAGGAATAATAAACAGCAGAGAACGATCCAACTACTTGCTCTTGTTCATGACTAAATCAGTAGAAGTGAATGAGCTCGGAAGTCTCAACCCAAAAAGTTTCCGATGGTGGCACCCGCTCGTAAAGAGGAAGGTCAAATAACAGTCAATAACAGGGGCGGCACGGTGGCTCAGTGGTTAACACTGTCGCCTCACAGCAAGAAGTTCGCTGGTTCAAGTCCCAGCTGGGTCAGTTGGCATTTCTGTGTGGAGTTTGCATGTTCTCCCCGTTTTGGCTTTGGTTTCCTCCGGGTGCTCCAAAGACAGTGCCATCACATGCGCAACTAAACAGGCCATAGTGTTTGAGTGTGTATGTGAATGAAAGAGTCTATGGGTGTTTTCCAGTACTTTGTTGCGGCTGGAAGGGCATCCACTGCAATAAACATATGCTGAAAAAGTTGGTGGTTCATTCTACGGTGGTGACCCTTGATGAATAAAGGACTAAGCTGAAGCTGAATGAAGAGCTAATAACAGCAGACCAGGCAAAAACCTGCCAGGAGCTGAAATCCTTGGAAACCTGTAGTTCTTGTTCGTTGGTTTGACATGTTCACCGACAGCTACATCATGGCCACTGCTAACAGATTGTCCCTCTGGTAAAGTTTTAAAGTTATGTTAGGTGGTTAGGTCAGGTGCTCCATAATAGTTTTGAAAGTGTGCATGTGTATAAAATGATTCATATTTGGCAAATACATGCAAACCATTTGATGTGATGCATCATGCAAACAACCCAAAGGCATCGGAAGACCCCATACGTCGTAAAATGATACCAAAGAAATCGCACAAAAGGGAAGCGAAGGCTGACCAAGCATGAGTTGTGAGAAGTCTAGAGCCGGGACGAGCTGATCAATTGGCCTACATTTATCGTATTCAAACAAGAAGGGTTTGTTGTTATTGGACTTGCCTTGATACACTGTATATGACAGTTAACGTCACCAACTGGATAAATTAATAAAACTGAAACTAACTGACTCCGGTAACTTGATAATCTGCATCAGGTCACGTGTTAAAATCTTACGCTAAATATATGGAACTCACAAAATACATGAAGCACTTTTGAAATGTGTGGCTTTTGTAATGTTTTGGTGGGAAACCCATGTGGAAGATTTCTACACAAAATCGCGTGTCAATATTACAAAACTATGAGTGGGAAGAGGATTGAGGAAGGAAAAAGGTGGAGCTGACACAGAAGCTAGAATAGATGTAGTATTTGTTGAGTATGTGTCATTGTTATACTATTGTTACTGCATTTTCATCATTATTATTATTATTATTTTTATTATCAGTTATGTCATTGTTGCTGCCATCACAGAATATTACTTTTATCATTAACAACTTTATGATTATTTATTACTATATAAAATATTATCAATATTATTCGGATTGTCATCGCTGTTTATATATTCATTCATTCATTTTCCATCACCTTAGTCTTTTTATTCATCAGGGGTCGCCACAGCGGAATGAACCGCCAACTTATCCAGCATATGTTTTACACAGCGGATGCCCTTCCAGATGCAACCCAGTACTGGGAAACACCCATACATTTATTCAATTCACCTATAGCGCATGTTTTTGGACTGTGCGGGAAAGCGGAGCACCTGGAGAACATGCAAACTCCACACAGAAACGCCAACTGACCCAGCCGGGACTTGACCCGGCTGAAAAAAACAGCTTAAACCAGCCTAAGCTGGTTGGCTGGTTTTAGCTGGTCGACCAGCCTGGTTTTAGAGGGGTTTTGGCCATTTCCAGGCTGGTTTCCAGCTTTTTCCAGTCAGGTCTTAGCTGGTCAGGCTGGAAAATGACCAGCTTAAACCAGCTAAAACCAGCTTGGCCAGTCTGGTTTAAGCTGGACATAGCTGGTTTTGGCTGGTCAATCTGGTTTTAGCTGGTCAACTCCCAGCCTGACCAGCTAAGACCAGGCTGGAAATGACTGGAAACCAGCCTAGAAATGGCCAAAACCCCTCTAAAACCAGGCTGGTCGACCAGCTAAAACCAGCCAACCAGCCTAGGCTGGTTTAAACTGGATTTTTCAGCAGGGGAACCACCGAACTTCTCGCTGTGAGGCGACAGTGCTAACCACTGAGCCACTACCACTGTTGATGTGTTCTGTGTTCTGTGTTTTCTGTATGTTGTGTGCCTTGCACTCTTAAAACAAACATAATGCTAGAAAGCTTATAAGTTGCTTATATCTTTATTTACTAAGATAGTTGACAGGAAAATTATAGTAGCTAAATACAAAAAGTACAATTAAAGTAGCATCGCATGTGCTTCACACTCAGTTAAATATAATAATGTGCTGAAAAGAAACTGTGTGCTTGAACATGAGTTGAACTCTGACTTTATTTATTTATTTCTTGCAAGTAAATGATCATCTGAGACGCAGGTTGCGAACAGGACTTTTATTTTGATTTATCAACGTGACGTCATTAATCCGCGCCGCTCCTGCGAGCGTTGTGAAGTGGCTTGAGAAAGGTTTGTTATGAAGCTGTTTTTAAGTTAAGTTTAATAGCGTTTGTATCGATTCTTCTGTTCTTTAAGTCAATACAAACCACGTTGTTGTAATTTAAAAGCGATGTCACGTGCCTGAACGGCTACTCTATTTAACATGCAGCGCTTTAAGTAACGTCATCAACGAAAACACGCGAGTAACAGGAAAGTTGCGGCGCGGGACCCTCATATTTAAACACAATTTTACACCTAACTCATGGATAATTTGGAATAATAAGGACATCTTGTATAAAAAAAATCTCTATTCTTCAATAACTGATTGTAAAATGATATAATTGTTGTGTTTCAACTTTTCAATGATAGTGGTTTACTTTGTAACTAACGTTACTCTTTTCAGTTAAGCATCGAATTCCTGTTAGCCCAAAAGACTTCTTGAGGTAAAGTTGGTTTTATATTCGCACGTTTGGACTTTAACCGTCTTAACTTCCTCTTAACTTCTTTGCAAATTATAAATGGTGGAGTCATATTAGCTGCCACAGACTATCAATATACAACAATGTCAGAAGTCAATTAAATCGTGCTAATGTAGTTTTGCAGTCATATTTACATGCTATATAAGACCAAACATTCAAAGTAGCGTATCGCAAGTTCTTACTGCTCTAAAATGAACGAATGTGTGAATATAAAACCAACGTTACCTCATTAAAAACGTTGCTATTGTTGCTGACAAGGTGTTGTTATTCTTTTTAAAGGACGTTCATTTCCAATTGTCATTCAGTGGACCTGTGGAAAACATTTATAGGTAAACACCGCCTTTCATTGTCTAAATCAAAATGGATAGATAAGAGCCGTTTCAGGAAGATTCTGTTACTCTGCCTTATGTAATGTCATATTGAATTAGTTTTGTAAATGGATTATTTCATGGAAGAAGGTTTGGTCATTACCCCACACATTTTTTATACCAAACAAAATAAGAGAAGTTACCTTTAAACTGGTTCATAGATGCTATCCAGACGAGCGTATTCTTAAAGAGCTTAAGAATGATATTAACACCAATCCTGAAACTTCTCCTCATTTACTTTGGAATTGCCCTCAATTAATGACATTTGTTCGCTTCTTTAAAAGTTCACTCGTTGTCTTATTATTTATATAAAAGTAATGCATTACAAAGCTTAAAGTTTATCTAAATCTTTTTTTTTTTGGCAAAAATATTTATTTACATTTTGTGCAGATACAATATCATATACAAATAAAGGTAAGTAATACTCTGTTCTGCTTTTTCACAACTAAGAACCAATGTCCATAAAAACAATATAGTTAATAAATAACACAGTAAATGTAAAAAAGTATAGAAGTGTAAAACGAGCAATAAAAGTAATAAATAACTGATTAAAAATAAAAAAAGCTTTATTCCTCTTCTGCTTCAACATCAATAGTGTCAATAAAATTCAGCGAAATGTTTCCATGTTTTGCAAAAAGATTTTAAAGACGCTCTTAATGAAAACCTACTTTTTTCCAACTTTAAGCACAAAAAATTATTTTATTTATCTATCAAATGAAGGGGGAGATGTTTGTTTCCACTTAAGGAGAATAAGCCTCCTAGCCAGTAATAATAAAGCCACAACATTCTGTGTTTTTGAAGGCAAATTTGGCCCAAAAGGAATTCCCAATAATGCTGTTAGACCGGAAGTCGCTCACTCTCCTTTGAAATGAACGGTCACTTGTTGCGATTTGACGCTTGTCGATTTGTCGTTTTGACGCTTGTCGATTTGTGGCTTTGACGCTTGTGGCTTTGACGCTTGTCGATTTGTGGCTTTGACGCTTGTCGATTTGTGGCTTTGACGCTTGTCGATTTGTGGCTTTAACGCTTGTCGCTTTGACGCTTGTCGATATGTGGCTTTGACGCTTGTGGCTTTGACGCTTGTCGATTTGTGGCTTTGACGCTTGTCGATTTGTCGTTTTGACGCTTGTCGATTTGTGGCTTTGACGCTTGTCGATTTGTGGCTTTAACGCTTGTCGCTTTGACGCTTGTCGATACGTGGCTTTGACGCTTGTCGTTTTGACGCTTGTCGATTTGACGCTTGTAGATTTGTGGCTTTGACACTTGTCGATTTGTGGCTTTGACGCTTGTCGATTTGTGGCTTTGACGCTTGTCGATTTGTCGTTTTGACGCTTGTCGATTTGTGGCTTTGACGCTTGTCGATTTGTGGCTTTAACGCTTGTCGCTTTGACGCTTGTCGATATGTGGCTTTGACGGTTGTCGCTTTGACGCTTGTCGATTTGACGCTTGTAGATTTGTGGCTTTGACGCTTGTCGATTTGTGGCTTTGACGCTTGTCGATTTGTTGATTTGACGCTTGTCGATTTGTGGCTTTGACGCTTGTCGATTTGTGGCTTTAATGCTTGTCGCTTTGACGCTTGTCGATTTGTGGCTTTGACGCTTGTCGCTTTGACGCTTGTCGATTTGACGCTTGTAGATTTGTGGCTTTGACGCTTGTCGATTTGACCCTTGTCGCTTTGATGCTTGTCGATTTGTCACTTTGACGCTTATGGCTTTGACGCTTGTGGATTTGTCACTTGTCGAGTTGTCGGTTTGACGCTTGTGGCTTTGACGCTTGTTGATTTGTCACTTGTCGATTTGTCGCTTGTCGCTTTGACACTTGTCATTTTGATGCTTGTCGATTTGTCGCTTGTCGTTCGTCAGTAATAATAAAGCCACAACATTCTGTGTTTTTGAAGGCAAATTTGGCCCAAAAGGAATTCCCAATAATGCTGTTAGACCGGAAGTCGCTCACTCTCCTTTGAAATGAACGGTCACTTGTTGCGATTTGACGCTTGTCGATTTGTCGTTTTGACGCTTGTTGATTTGTGGCTTTGACGCTTGTCGATTTGTGGCTTTGACGCTTGTGGCTTTGACGCTTGTCGATTTGTGGCTTTGACGCTTGTCGATTTGTCGTTTTGACGCTTGTCGATTTGTGGCTTTGACGCTTGTCGATTTGTGGCTTTAACGCTTGTCGCTTTGACGCTTGTCGATATGTGGCTTTGACGGTTGTCGCTTTGACGCTTGTCGATTTGACGCTTGTAGATTTGTGGCTTTGACGCTTGTCGATTTGTGGCTTTGACGCTTGTCGATTTGACGCTTGTCGATTTGACGCTTGTCGATTTGTGGCTTTGACGCTTGTCGATTTGTGGCTTTGACGCTTGTGGCTTTGACGCTTGTCGATTTGTGGCTTTGACCCTTGTCGATTTGTCGTTTTGACGCTTGTCGATTTGTGGCTTTGACGCTTGTCGATTTGTGGCTTTAACGCTTGTCGCTTTGACGCTTGTCGATATGTGGCTTTGACGGTTGTCGCTTTGACGCTTGTCGATTTGACGCTTGTAGATTTGTGGCTTTGACGCTTGTCGATTTGTGGCTTTGACGCTTGTCGCTTTGACGCTTGTCGATTTGACGCTTGTCGATTTGTGGCTTTGACGCTTGTCGATTTGTGGCTTTAACGCTTGTCGCTTTGACGCTTGTCGATTTGTGGCTTTGACGCTTGTCGCTTTGACGCTTGTCGATTTGACGCTTGTAGATTTGTGGCTTTGACGCTTGTCGATTTGACCCTTGTCGCTTTGATGCTTGTCGATTTGTCACTTTGATGCTTATGGCTTTGACGCTTGTGGATTTGTCACTTGTCGAGTTGTCGGTTTGACGCTTGTGGCTTTGACGCTTGTTGATTTGTCACTTGTCGATTTGTCGCTTGTCGTTTTGATGCTTGTCGCTTTGACACTTGTCATTTTGATGCTTGTCGATTTGTCGCTTGTCGTTCGTCAGTAATAATAAAGCCACAACATTCTGTGTTTTTGAAGGCAAATTTGGCCCAAAAGGAATTCCCAATAATGCTGGTAAACCGGAAGTTGCTCACTCTCCTTTGAAATGAACGGCCACTTGTTGCGATTTGACGCTTGTCGATTTGTCGTTTTGACGCTTGTTGATTTGTGGCTTTGACGCTTGTCGATTTGTCGTTTTGACGCTTGTCGATTTGTGGCTTTGACGCTTGTCGATTTGTGGCTTTAACGCTTGTCGCTTTGACGCTTGTCGATATGTGGCTTTGACGGTTGTCGCTTTGACGCTTGTCGATTTGACGCTTGTAGATTTGTGGCTTTGACGCTTGTCGATTTGTGGCTTTGACGCTTGTTGATTTGACGCTTGTCGATTTGTGGCTTTGACGCTTGTCGATTTGTGGCTTTAACGCTTGTCGCTTTGACGCTTGTCGATTTGTGGCTTTGACGCTTGTCGATTTGACCCTTGTCGCTTTGATGCTTGTCGATTTGTCGCTTTGACGCTTATGGCTTTGACGCTTGTGGATTTGTTGCTTGTCAAGTTGTCGCTTTGACGCTTGTCGATTTGTCGGTTTGACGCTTGTGGCTTTAACGCTTGTCGATTTGACACTTGTCATTTTGATGCTTGTCGCTTTGACGCTTGTCGTTTTGATGCTTGTCACTTTGTTGCTTGCCGCTTTGACGCTTGTCGATTTGACACTTGTCGCTTTGCTTGTCGCTTTGACGCTTGTCGCATTGACGCTTGTTGCTTTGACGCTTGTCATTTTGATGCTTGTCGATTTGACGCTTGTCGATTTGTCGCTTTGATGCTTGTCGATTTGTCGCTTGTTGATTTGTCGCTGTGACGCTTGCCGCTTTGACACTTGTCGTTTTGATGCTTGTCAGTTTGTCGCTTGTCGCTTTGACACTTGTAGTTTTGACGCTTGTCGCTTTGACGCTTGTCGCTTTGACGCTTGTCGATTTGTCGCTTTGATGCTTGTCGCTTTGACGCTTGTCGATTTGTCGCTTTGATGCTTGTCGATTTGTCGCTTGTTGATTTATCGCTGTGACGCTTGTCGCTTTGACACTTGTCGTTTTGATGCTTGTCAGTTTGTCGCTTGTCGCTTTGACACTTGTAGTTTTGACGCTTGTCGCTTTGACGCTTGTCGCTTTGACGCTTGTCGATTTGACACTTGTCACTTTGACGCTTGTCGCTTTGACACTTGTAGTTTTGACGCTTGTCGCTTTGACGCTTGTCGCTTGTCGCTTTGACGCTTGTTGATTTGACACTTGTCACTTTGACGCTTGTCGATTTGATGCTTGTCGATTTGTCGCTTTGATGCTTGTCGCTTTGACGCTTGTCGCTTTGACGCTTGTCATTTTGATGCTTGTCGCTTTGACGCTTGTCGTTTTGATGCTTGTCACTTTGTTGCTTGCCGCTCTGACGCTTGTCGATTTGACACTTGTCGCTTTGATGCTTGTCGATTTGTCGCTTTGATGCTTGTTGCTTTGACGCTTGTCATTTTGATGCTTGTCGATTTGACGCTTGTCGATTTGTCGCTTTGACGCTTGTCGATTTGATGCTTGTCGATTTGTCGCTTTGATGCTTGTCGCTTTGACGCTTGTCGCTTTGACGCTTGTCATTTTGATGCTTGTCGCTTTGACGCTTGTCGTTTTGATGCTTGTCACTTTGTTGCTTGCCGCTCTGACGCTTGTCGATTTGACACTTGTCGCTTTGATGCTTGTCGATTTGTCGCTTTGATGCTTGTCGCTTTGACGCTTGTTGCTTTGACGCTTGTCATTTTGATGCTTGTCGATTTGACGCTTGTCGATTTGTCGCTTTGATGCTTGTCGATTTGTCGCTTGTTGATTTGTCGCTGTGACGCTTGTCGCTTTGACACTTGTCGTTTTGATGCTTGTCAGTTTGTCGCTTGTCGCTTTGACGCTTGTCGCTTTGACGCTTGTTGATTTGATGCTTGTCGATTTGTCGCTTTGATGCTTGTCGCTTTGACGCTTGTCGCTTTGACGCTTGTCGATTTGACGCTTGTCGATTTTACACTTTGACGCTTGTCGATTTGTTGCTTTGCCTCTGCAAGTTGCTCATAGTGTGAATGAGGCTTAATGCTGATATTTCTGCTGTGCTGGATATGGAGAATAACAGGTTGTTTGTTGCAAAATGAACATCGATTGATGCTAAATAATAATTATGTCATCATATACACATAATAAAAGTGTAAAATGTTCTACATTTTCGTTACATAAGGAAAAAGCCACAACGTTCTGTGTTGTTGAAGGCAAATTTGGCCCAAAAGGAAGTCCCAGTAGTGCTGTTAGAGGGTTTGGAGTGGCTGATATGTTAAAAGTTTTTTCAAAAGTATCAAATATTTTAGACCAAAACACTGTCAATCTTAGACAAGACCAAAACATGTGTGTGTTTTGCTGGAGATTGTTGACACCTATTACAAGTATCACTGCTAGTTGGGTATATTTTGGCTAATCTGGCATTAGTGTAGTGTGCTCTGTGGTTTATCTAAATCTTTAAAAATAAATACAATAATGACATTTTCATATTACGTTCCTTAAAAAGTAACTAATTACATTTAGTTACTTTATTACTTTTTGTAAATCGCTTAATATTGTGTACTGTATTACTCTACAAAGTAACTTTGTTTTCAGTTGTGTGTTATGCTATTAATAAGATATCTATAGAGCTTGGGAATGTGCCATAAACAATGCAGTGCATTCTGGGTGTTTAGGACAAGGGAGCCTGATTTTTATTGATCTCTACTGATTTTTTTTTGTATCATAAACACTCATCAGCAATAAACTGTAAGTGCTCACACTACAAATAATGGAGAAAATAGAGACAAAATGTTATGGAATGCGTATTATCAGCCTTTCAGACTCACAGAGAGCGTTAATAAAGGTGTATAAACATTAGTCCGTTTTATCCTGAGCAGTGTTGCCAGATTGGGCGGTTTTTGAATCCTAGTTTGCGGGTAAAAAGTAACATAGGTGGGTAGTGGATGTTTGGGCGGTATTGTAAAGGTACGCTCGCCTGCCCGCGATCTCCCGTAACCCCCCCACTATTCGTGAAACTTGGGACCGTTCCCCCCACATTTCGTGAAATATGGGACGATCCAACCACCCCTCATACGTTTTGGAGTGTCCAGCAACCCCCCCCCCCCCCCCCCCTTTTTTTTTTTTGTTCGTGAAATTTCTGAGCTCTATTTAATTTTTATAATTATGATTACAACATTTCCATGTAGTTAAATACTTAAATTTGATATGTAAAATAGTCAAATGTAGTTAATTTATAATAATTAATTTGTTCTACTTTTATTTTGTAATTTGTGTGATTTAAGACTATTAACTCTCACCTGTGTGATTATAGTTGCTGGTCAAAACAATAGAAATTCAATGAGAGCAACGAAAATGATTAATAAAAGCTTCTAACTGTACATGTACATGTTCATGTGAAGCATAAATGAGTCATACATCCCTAAATATGAATGTCTTCCGTAACGTGGCTTGAATGTGCAGAGCTAGATTTTTTAATGTTGTTTTTTTGCCCCCTAACAGGTGATGTAAGACCATTAATGACTGACCGAAACACAGAAAACCTGCTGAAGTGACTAAGCAAGTATAAAGATGGCGTTTATTAAAGAGGAGAGTGAGGACATCAGGATTGTAGAAGTGTTCACACTGAAACATGAAGATGCTGAGGAAGAAACGGGTTAGTTTTCAGAGCTCATCCATATTTGAACACACTGATGCTGATATTTCTGCTGTGCGGGATATGGAGAATAACATGTTGATTGATGCTAAGTAGTAATATGTCCACATTTGTTACATTCTACATTTTCATTAAAGAAAAATTCAATAAATAAAAAGATTTAGATTCGATTTAGACCTAAAAAGCTGCAAAATGCATCAACAGAATAGTAATTATGTCATCATATACGCATAATTAAAGTGTAAAATGTTCTACATTTTTGTTACAGAAGGAAAAATCTAAAAAATCAAAGGATTTAGTCCTAAAAGGTTGCAAAATGCATAAACAGTGTGGAAATACATATATAGTTGAAGGACTGAGAGTAGAAATGCTCACATCTTGGCGGGAAGTCACCGGCTGTTTGGCAGAAAACTAAATTCCTGGAAAACCTGAAAATATAAAGAGTTGTTTTTCAATCATGGACACGACCTGGAACTTGATCAAAATGACCAAATCCCCTGGAAAAGTCCTCTTTTTAATAAAAAACGTTTATTGTTTGTAAGCGTAGATATGATGACAGCTACTTCACAAGGAGCTTCAGCGTCAACGCTTGATGGATGGCGTGTTTGAAGTTGTTAGTCCACAATCGGCTACTGTCTGACTGGCTGATGCTACTGTTGGCACTTGAAAAGTTAAGAAATTCCCAACTTCTGCAGCGAGCAATGCCACTGAAGTGGCGCAGACAGATCCACAATTCAGTTCGGCAATGCTTGACGTCACCCATTCACTCTTTAGTAGGGGTGTCAAAAATTTTTTGGCGGTACACCGCAATGCAGACGCAAACAATTTGGTATCGTTTTAAAAATAGATCATAATCAGTTATTATGTATTGATGTGATTTACCTCATATGTGCTATGCGGTAGAATACTATGGCGAAGGAGGCGAGCGCGAGTAAATAAAATGCAGAAACTCTGCACAATTCACTCCGTGTGTTTGCTGAACAGTCATTCACTGACACTGAAGTTACAGCAGAAGCCTCTATTTCACTGCTGGAGAAAATTAAAGTAAACGTAATTTCTCTCTCTTTCTCACTGGGGCCCCTTTGACCTGTTGGCGTGACGTTTCCTCTGTTCTCGGATAGCGATACTTGTGAATCCAGACACGAGCGTGTCTGCAGAGTGAGTTTTCTCCACCACGTCTATCAAGGATCAGCTGTGATCGCCGCTGCCGTTTTTCAGCGAGACTCATCGGTGAGCAGCACCAGAGCACCAATCTCCCAATCGCAGCCCTTTCTGTTGAGGGCGTGACCAATCATAGGCGTTTAACAGCTCGCTCGACATAGCTCGACCAAACCGATGGCTTGATAATCGTAACCGAACCGTGAGACCAGAGTAGGTTCACACCTCTACTCTTTAAGGCCGATTTATACTTCTGCGTCAAGCGCACACGTGTGCTACGGCGCAGCCTACGCGTGGACTCATAGCCCCTCGCCGTGGCCGTCGGCGTCGTTGACGTGCACCTCTCAAAAAATGTAACGCGTAGCGCAAGCTTTGTGATTGGTCGGCTTGGTAGCGCTGACGAGTGTGGGCGGAGGTGAGAGCCGCGCGCTCGATGCAGCGATTGTTTACAAGTGTGGAGTCCCGTGAAGGAGCTCCGGATGGAGACTGTTGTTTTGTGTTTACCTCATGATTAAAGTTGTTGCACGTCCGCCGGTTCCCTCCTCAAATTGAGCGTGTTTGAGCCACTTGTACATTAAGGAAGTGTTCAGAAAAAAACAAAAAAAAACAGCGAAGAAACTCGACACAGAGAAACCTAAACACCTATTGCCAGCTAGCGTTTCGGAAGTGTATTGCAGAGAAACAGAAACAGCGCGCAGAAGTATAAATGCATGGCTACGCGTGAGGCTTGCGCCATGGGTCACGCCGATCACTTCACGCAGAAGTATAAACCAGGCTTTAGCTCAATGTTTCTCAGACTTTTTTGCAGTCTCCCACTTTGGACCAGACTCTCCCCAATCACCCAGACAAAACAAAGAAATTAATTAATTAATTAACTGTTTTTTTTGTTGTTGTTGTTTATCAGGTCAACTGCCTTTCTTGGGTTTCTTTTGTGTCTTGTTTTCTTCTCACTCCATGTCACAAACGTTTTTATATGCCAACATTTACAGCTACTAGTAGAAGTGTGCGATGTTGAAAAATTCCATTTGTGATCCTTTTGTAATTGTCATGAGTTACCTGAAAAAGCTCCTTGAAATATTCTGATTTCGAGTGTAAGGGGAGTAGTGGGTAATAGGGGTGTGACAAGATCTTGTACGACGAGATCTCGCAAGATTAAATCGCGGCGAGATTTCTCGTCGAGGTGAAAAGTTGTCTCGTGAGTTGTGAGGTTATGATGGAGCGTGAGGGTGAAATGAGCATTGACGATTGGAGGCAGGATTGGATTTGATCTGCAAATAAAGTGCTTTGCACACACCTGGCAACCCAGGCTGGCCTCGGAGTTGCGCTTTTCACCCGGTTGGGTGGGCGGCTGTGACGTAACCGATTTTTTTCACCAGAGTTCAGCAGGTGCCGCATCCAACATAGGCTACAACTACAGCCTCACACATTATGGTTCGTATCCCTGCAATGCAATAGCACTTCAAATATCCTGAAAGGCATAATCGTCGTAAACACAAATAAACTTACGACGCTGAGTATTCCTATTTTAGTCGCATTATTGAAGTGCAGATATGTAAACGTCGGAATCAAACTATTAACACTGTGAAGGACTTTTAGCCGCATTTTGCGAAACGACCTACACACCTAGCAAGTCAGTAAAGCACCACAGACGCACACATCTCTAAGCGCGTGCAAACAAACACACAGTCACTGAATGAACTCCTGGAGACTCATCGTCACGTCATCATCACGGTACACACGTTTATACTGTCCGGGAAAAGCTGATTATTTTTTTTTTCATTCTGCGTGCGGTATCAAACTCCATTAAAACAACTCTCCTATCAGTCCTTCACATTCGCATGATCGCATCCGGTAGCTCAGAGTGAGTCATGGGGCCTGAATGAAATCTTGCTAAATAAAAGTGAAACTCATTTATTAAATTAAAAATGAAATACAAAAAATTACATATTTGTTTCAGTGTGTGGAAATGAGTTCGATATAACATGTGAAATTGTACAGGGGAGAAGCCAGTCGGTAGAGTTTATAGCTAAATATTTAGCAGTGTTTGCATGTCCTTTATGAAAGAATTCATTTGAATAGAAATAAAATACCATTCATTACAATGTTTTTAGAAAGCACCTAAATTGTTGTTTTTTTTTCTTTTTTTCTAGTTGAATAAAAATCTATTTTCCATTCATATATTAGCAAATATTTTGCTAATATTTAAAATAGATTGATTTAATTGATTTAAAGAAAGCACCCAAGTAGTTTTTGCGATTTGGGTTTTTTTCCCAGTTGAATAAAAGACTATTTTCCATTCACATATTACATCATTGAGGATTTCATAAAAATAGTGTATAAATATCGTCTCGTTCTCGTGAGCCCAATCTCGTCTCGTGGAGTAGGCATCTCGTCACACCCCTAGTGGGTAAACAAAAAGTTTGTTGTGCCACTACAAAGTTTGAATTCATTTGAACTATATCAAGAATAATAATAAAAAAATAAGCATTGAATGGTCCATGATTTTTAACCACTACAGTTGATGTGTTTTTGTTATTTTTCATTTATGAAGAGACTCTTACTCTGGGGTGCGTTTCCCAAAACCATCGTTAGCCAACTAACGTCGCAAGTTCCGTCGTTACAAACATAGTTCTTTGATTTGCTGTTTCCCAAATCCATCGCTCCAACGAACATTCGCAAACTGCGTCGCAAACTCGAGCTCTTGAAACGACACCTCTGGAGCTGTAGTTAAAAGCATAGTTCCTGGCTGTGTTCTATTCCCACTTATCCCCCCTATGCCCTATTCATTTAGAACATTCTAACATTCAAAGCTGGAATTATTAAAAATAAAAAAGCATTAAGTTAAACTCTCTTAGGTGTAATTTGCTTTCAAAGTATTTTTACAGTTCAGTTTTAGCGATCTTCATGTTTACAATTGTGCTCCTTTCGCAGTGCACTTTGAAAACATTGATATCATTTTGAACACTCGTCACTACGTTGTTCTTTTGCCAAACGATGCATCGCACTATGATAGTTCAGCCGCGAGTTACGTCGTTGTTTGGGAAATGCACCCCTGATTGTTTGCATTGCGGCATCTTGCGTTGCATCTTGTGTGTCGTTGCATCTTGTGTGTCGTTGCATCTCCAGCTTGTGTACATGGAGTAAAGCTGCGGTCACACTAGAGTTTGAGCATGCGAAATTCTGTCGTGCAGCGCTGTGAAAAGGGGCGGGATTAAACAAGTTGATTAGACATTAAAATAGTAAGCGATTGGTCCATATTTTAAATTTCTGTTCAGAGAGGTCATGATTTGATCTTCGATTGGTCTCAAGCAGTCACAGGACAGTGCGACCATTTCGCTCGCATTTGCGACTAAAAATAGACGTGTGCGAACTGGAAAATTTATTTAGTCGCACAAACAACATGCTCTTCACACTAACTTATTGTGTATTACATTGGAAATCTATTGTGACTGTAGCACATGCTGACGCTATCAACAATAGCACATCTCTGCTGGTTTATTTACTTCACGTCAAGCGGTCTTTACGTTGTTTTGTATACGTTGCTAAGCAACATGGCATCGAATGGCGGCATGTGGCACAACGTGCGAGCCTCATAGAAAACGTCTACAATTCGGCCATGCATATATCGTGGAGCATCCAATGTGAGACCCAATTCAACATCAGCGCTTCCAACTTATAGGACTTTACCTGGGCGGCCCGGTTCAGTGTTTGCGAGAAACTGAGAACACTGCCACAGACTCACATGCTGCATGCAGACCCACAGAGATGCGCTGCATACAGAACTGCTGTTCTGACTTTGATTGTCGCTTTGAGAAGAGCGCAATGACCCAGCTCATTATTTGGGGTGACCATACATCCTCTTTTCCCCAGACATGTCCGAGATTCTGCGTTCGCTTTCAATATTAATTGTATTCATTTTTCCATTACTTTATGCGCAAACTTTGGCCGGTGCGTCTCAATCTCTCAACAGCACCAACACTACAGCAGAGAGAGAGAGAGAGCAGATTTGACCTGTCAGTGGTGCACACTGAAAAGAAACACACAAACTTTTTTTAAAAATTGCTTGTTAAATAAGAATAAGAAATCAATAAGATATTATTCTGTTGCTGAAGGCCATTAAAGTTTAACAGAAAAGATGGTATTACTTTTGGGCAGAAGGAAACTTTAATTCATAAAGGGATTCCCATATTCAGCTCTTCTTTAAAAAAGCCCAGAAAGATAATGTACGCCGATAAAGTGTCAGGTTTGCACATGAGGTTGTAGTTGTGTCTTTCCATTGTCGTACTTTTCCCATGTGGGAAGTATCAAATTAATCAAATAAATTAATTTTAAGAAATAAATTTATTCCTAAAATTCACATTATTTTATGTGCTGTGAAGAAAATGTGTTTCGATCCAGCTACTGCAAGTATATTTATATTAAAGATAATATGTACAGTATATATTTTTATAAAATTAATAATGTCTTCAGGGAGATGCAGTGGTGCAGTAGCAAGAAGGTCGCTGGTTCTAGCCTCGGCTGGGTCAGTTGGCGTTTCTGTGTGAAGTTTGCATGTTCTCCCTGCGTTTGTTAACTTAACAATAACTCCCTATTTCTGCTGCCTAGTGTGAAAGATACTTTTTTAGCTCAAAACTGGAACAAGAAGCTTTTTAGGCATGTCCACAACTGAAGACTTGATTCAGATCAGTTTAGAGAGGCCTTCATTACAGAAATTTGATCCCAGTCCTGCTGTGGATCGCTAGCTAAACTCCATACAGCTTAAATTCATTCATTTTCTTTTCGGCTTAGTCCCTTTATTAATTAGGGGTCGCCACAGCGAAATGAACCGCCAGCTTATCCAGCACATGTTTTACGCAGCGGATGCCCTTTCAGCCACAACCCATCACTGAGAAACATTCATACACTACAGACAATTTAGCTTACCCAATTTACCTGTACCGCATGTGTTTGGACTGTTGGGGAAACCGGAGCATCCGGAGGAAACTCACGCCAACACGGGGAGAACATGCAAACTCCACACAGAAACGGCAATTGACTCAGCCGAGGCTTGAACCAGTGACCTTCTTGCTGTGAGGCGAACGTGCTACCCACTGAGCCACCGTGTCGCCACAGCTTAAATGATAATCGTTATCAAATACTATTTAAGCGCTTATACAGTAGAAACCTATTGTACTTATTGTATTCAAATGAATGATACTGCTTTGCTTCTAAAGATCTCCTCGTGTGCATTTATTAGGCAAAACACTATTTATTTTATATATTTTTCACTGCGCTCCTAAAATTCTTTAACGTGCTCCTAAATTTTTCAACTTAGGAGCGCATGTGCTACTCCTGAAAAAAGTAAGCGTCAAGCCCTGAATGATGTGATTTCGCAGGTCAGAGTTCACCAAGCTTGAATTTGCAATGCAGCGAACTGCTTTGAAACTTGTCGCACGAGTTTGCGTTTTCGGTCTGTGGCATTTGTGTGCGTATAAATGGTCTATGGGGTGAAAGATCCAGTGTGACCACTGCTTAAAGCTTTGATGCAAGCAATATGTTTTTTCCACAACATTTTAAGGATCACATAAAACATGGATCATTGAAAATGGCTCAGCGGTTCTGCTTCTGCAAGGCCTCCTTCAGGTTTATAATGTACTTCTATCACTCTGCTTTCTCAGCCAGCACCGCCTATTCCATCGGATATCACGCAAACACCTGCTGGCTCAAACTTGGAGTTTGGTAACGGAGCCAGAATTTTCTAATTTACAGGCCGTGGATGATCTCGGGATCGATCAACCTTATCAAATAAAATTACAACAGCATCCTGCATGCATGTTCAGATGCAAATAACATGCTTCTGTTTTTAGTTGGTACATTAAATCGTGACTGGCTTGAGTACAGCTTAAAAGCTGATTCTGCGTTTTGCTTTTGCTGTCACAAATTTAACGTTTATTTAATGTTGTTCATGAGCCATGTAGATACGTTTGTGTATGCTGGCTACCATAACTGGAAGAATGCCAATGAAAAAGGATTTCACAAACACCAAACTTCTAGAGCACCTTTCTTCATACATAATGTGTAAGCAATGGAAAAAAGATGTCTATTCTTTGAAATGCAGACAAACTTTAAAAGAGCGGGTACCACATGTCTTCTGTAATAGACTTTATTGGCTTTCTTGTGGAAAATCAGCTACCTTTTACGAGGGAAATTGGATGCTTTTGACATCATATCTGAGGGAAGCAGCAGCCTTTTTTCATTGCTGGACAATACAATCAAAAAGCAACTGTTAACTGTAGCAACTGCTGAAATGGGCAGTGCCCAAACACTGACAGATACCAATTTAGCTCGACTTGACTCGTCAACGATTCTTAGCCAAGTATATGATGCATCGCTGATGTCAAGAAAATTTGGTGGAGTCCAGAAGCTGTTACAAGAAACTTAGTAAGAATATTCCTTACATCCACTACCTTAATCCTCAGTTACATTTTGTTGTAGTCCACGAAATGTCAGCTGAGGCAGCTGCGATGGATCCTTTTAATGTTTGTAATCCATTGTACAAATATTGTATGAAGCCCACAATTGCTGTGCACTACTAGTGTGAGCATTTCAAACAGCTTCTTGAACAAAGGTGGACAAGCCATTTAGTTACCGTCTCCATCCTTCTGATCTCTTTCTACTGAAATCGACTCTGCAAGAGCTCATGGTCCAGAGCTGCAAATGGAAGCTGTTGGCCTGTTGAGAGAAATAACTACACCCAGCTTCTTGTTCACTGCGAACCTTGAGCTCAAAGTGCCTGCATGTTTGGATTCACCAAATAAGCTTCTGCAGAGGGAGGACACTGACCTTTGGACAGGTCTAGGCATTGTGACCAGTGCGAAAATGTGCATGCAGTAACTTTTATTGTGCAGAGGGATTTACACAAGTGTGGAAGTAAGCCATGGATGCTGCCAATGTGCTGTCGAAATCCACGACCCTAAAGCTAAGACACATGGGGGACAAGAATATGGTTGCTTACTAGGTGGAAGAAACAACCAGTCAAAGTGAGGGTAAGGTGTATGTATATGTATGTATATATGTAGAATATTTTCTTTTAGACTGGTCAGTTTAAATACAAATATGCCGAACTCACCAGCATTACTGTCTGCCTCTGACAAGTATGGGAAGATGATAATCCACATGGCACGCAGAATCCCATGGCTGACATCTCCAAACCGGTTTTCCATTGTCTTTGACAGCAGGTGTATGGCGTGGTCTTTGGACTTATTTAGGGTGTGGTCATCACATGGATTTAGGCTGACACCCTCATTCTGGTTTGTTCTCAGCATTGTCTTCAGTTTAGGCTCAGGTCTTCAAGTGATGAACAAGAGATAAAGCGAGAGACGCTTTAAATGACTTAAGATATTAGTAGCAGTAGTATGATTATAAAATGTTAAACGTGCACTTAATGAGTGAAGAAAGTCTGTTTTGTGGCTGTAGCTAGATTTGTATTTGAGCATTAAAACCAAGGTAGAGGACAGGCATTCATGGACTTTGGTCACAGTTACAGAGGAGCGCTGCATAGTTTGGGACAGGCTGCTGAGCTGCGTTAGCACATCATGAAGAAAGCTGGTGAATTTGATGACAACCTTCTGGCTTTTCCCTTCTGTACTTCATTCCCAGCTACTTCAGGTGACTGTGTTTTCAGGGATTACTAATTTACTACAAATAATACACTTTTTTTATGGATTCATGTACTGTTTCCAAACTCTCATCTAACAAATTTCTACATTTTGGAAATAATGCTATTATAACTTCCTACCTGTATTATCCTACTATACATGATCTAGGTCAGGGGTGCTCAACCCTGTTCCTGGCGATCGACCTTCCAGCTGATTACAGCTCCAACCCTGATCAAACACACCTGAACCAATTATTTAGAACGTGAGGAGCACTTGATAATTACAGGCAGGTGTGTTTGATAAGGGCTGCAACTGAAAACTGCAGGAAGGTCGATCGCCAGGAATAGGGTTGAGCACCCCTGATCTAGGTGGACCACAAGTCCCTTGTAGCCTTTCAAAAGTTTTGAATGACTCGCTGAAAATGTGAAACCCACCACGTTCCTCCTATTCTTGTTGGCATCAGATGATTCATGCCAATCTCCTCAAAGCTTTTTCTCAACGGTGCCCTGTTCACATAGCTCTTGTGATAGAAAGAATACAGGGTGTTAAGCATATGGTCCACCTTCCTGGCAAGACTGTTTTGGCAAATGGGTATACAGTACAATATGCTAGTTTTGACTGAATATCCGAGACCTCTTGTTGGCCTTAAGACCTTAAGAATTGGTTATTCTGGTACTGTGGTCGGTGAGGTTGGTCTCCATGCCAGAAATGGTGGTTGCTTGTGTCCGCCAAAGTAGACCCAACAGAGGCAAGCAATGAACTTAGGGACTCCAAAGAGGAATTCAGCAATGCAGTAAGTTCGGCAGTAATGATTTTCTTCTTGATTTATCCAACTCGCTGACGAGTTTGTCAGTTGTTAGCAGGGTTGAAAAGTCCAATGCCTTGTCGCCGTCAGGGCCAAGATGACAAACCTTGCTTACTGCCGACTCTGGTTCCTTTGCTCATTGAAATACCAAAAACCAATGGAAATTGCTGACACCACACATCTCTCTACTACATAACCAAACTGGTAGTCAGTTTCTCCAATTTTAAAGAATGTGAAGAGCTAAAAAATAAGACATTCTGAGTTTACAGATAACACCTTTTATCAGATCTAACATGCATGTTGTTGGTTTTAATGTCTAAATGTTATTATGTTGATCTTTAAGTCTTGCAAAGTCTTGTTTTCAGCATTTAAACTGGGGCTAACTTTTTCTTCTCTTTCAGGTCTGATGGAGCTGAAAGAAGAGACTCAAGAACTTAATGAAATGGAGGACGTAGATCAGCAACATGATTTAAGGACTGACGAAGAATCCACAGAAGGAGTTCAGGAAACCGAATCTAATTTCAAGTGCTGTCACTGTGGGAAGTGTTTCAGTAATGAACAAAACCTTGAAATCCACATGAGGAATCAGACCGGAGAGAAGCCTTTTATCTGCAAAAAGTGTGGAATGGGGTTTTCCCAAAACAGAAAGCTTCATGTTCACATGAGAATTCACACGGGAGAGAAACGTTTTCCCTGCCCGCAATGTGGAAAGTGTTTCACTGTAAAATACAGCCTTCGAGTGCACATGAGAGTTCACACTGGAGAAAACCCTTACACTTGTCCCGAGTGTGGAAAGGGTTTTAAACAGAAAAACAGCTTTAATTACCACATGAGAACTCACAAAGGTTAGAGATCTTTCACCTATCAATACTGTGGAAAAGACATTCTTACAAAACAAAATGTTATATATGAAAATGTATAAAACGTTTAACTTATTATCAGTGTTGGTCAAGCTACTTGGAAAATGAAGTGAGCTAAGCTATTAGTTACTCTACTTAAAATGTAGCTTAACTACACTAAAAGCTACCCCCTGATGCTGCGTTCACACCAGACGCGGAATGCGCGGATAAATTGCGCCATTCGCGCGTAAATAGACGCATGAACATTTGAGTTTACTCGCTTCATTCGCGCGTCAAACTCCGCTTCATTCGTGAGCATCAAATCCGCTTTAGAACAGAAGCGGATTCGTGTCATGGGCAGGGCTTCTGTCTGCCCGGTGACTGTAGCTTCGTTGCTAAATGGCTAATGTGGATTTTATTGATAAAATAACTGTGTTCATGTGCTTTATGAAGGCTGTAAAACAGCGTCGATTCGTTTGGAGCAGTGTCTGAGTCCACTAGATACTTTCAGAGGGGCACCCAGCTCTGTGAGCTCATAAACTCCTCCAGAAACTTAACCTGGATGACGGAGGCTTTCAGCTGTGCTTCTGACTTAGCCGAGCCCAATTTGATGAACTGTAACTGGTGCTACGTCACAATCACGCCCCCACAAGAGCAAGCTCCTGATTGGTTAACGCGGCGCGAATGTCCGCAGAAGTTCAGAGTTTTGAACTCGAGCGATTTGCGCGTCAAACGGCCAAAACGCTCATTTCGCGCCACGCCATTTGCGCGTATCGCGCTGCAGGATGTCTGTTCACGCGTTTGCATTGACTTAACATGTAAATCACTCGCGCTTGACGCTTCTTCCGCGTCTGGTGTGAACGCAGCATGAGAAATGTAGGAAGATAATCTGAAAGCTACATGACAAAGCAATTTATTTTTTTTGTTTTTAAATCGAAGCAACTTCAATCCAAGTCGATGCTGTTTTAGTGATCTATTAAAACTGCCAATGAAACATATGAGGCAGAATTATTAAGTTCAGGTATTTAATTATTTAATACGCTGTTCCAAACAGTAACAAATTTTACTAGAAAGCAAAAACAAACAAAAAATCAAGAAATCCAGGAACCAGGTGTTGCACATTTAAAATAATATAGTAATGTATAGTAAAGGGAAATATATAGGAAAGTGTATTAAAGTATACAACTCTGTAAATTAATTCATTCATTCATTTTCTTTTCGGCTTAGTCACTCTATTAATCATGGGTCGCCACAGCGGAATGAACCGCCAACTTATCCAGCATATGTTTTATGCATTTTCTAGCTGCAACCCATCTCTGGGAAACATCCATACATGCTCATTCACACTCATACACTACGGACAATTTAGCCTGCCCAATTCACCTGTACCGCATGTCTTTGGACTGTGGGGGAAACTGGAGCACCCGGAGGAAACCCACGCGAACGCAGGGAGAACATGCTAACTCCACACAGAAACGCCAACTGACCTAGCCAAGGCTCGAACCAGCGACCTTCTTGCTGTGAGGCGATAGCACTACCTACTGCGCCACTGCGTCGCCGTTGTAAATGAATTCTACTACATAATATAGTATAGGGTATATGCAGAGCTAGTGTTTCTTCCCATACTGATACACTTCCGGTGAACGGTTAATGTGACTTTTATCCATTTTATTCTGTTCCTTTTACAGCATCGATGTTGTAATGTAATAAAAATATAATCCGTTAAATAGACTTTGGCAATAATTTAGTTGCTCTAGCGTAAAACGAAATGAAAAGCCGTTTACTTGCACACGCCCGTTAGGATTAGCAGGCTAGCGCAGAAGCTCCATTGAAAATACTAGGGTAAAATAAATGTTGATATTTTAAAGACATGACAGGGGAAAATGTAATTTAATCCAGTGCTTCTTGTACAATCGGAGACCCACTTTATATCGGATATCAGTCAGCCAATGAAGATTGCTGATTTTTAAAGAAAACAGACCTTAAACGCGCCGATTTTGTACTGGCATACAGTTCACCAGTAGCGTTTGACCCAGCTTAGTGACAAATTAAAAGTCCTTCCGCATATACCCTATTATTAGTAACTATCATGAACTAATAGTAATTAGCACAGTACATTTTAGCTTTTACTACAGTAAAAAAAGACTAGAAAACTTAGTACAATATACGGTTACATTTACTATCGTACTATAGTTGAGGTATTGCGATTTATAAAAGTACCACAGCAAATTAATTCTAATAATTCCCTATAATATTCAAAAACCCTGTAGTATTTTAAATACTGGATTTTTAAAATTAAATTACTATAGTATTTTTTCACGTAAGTGCACTTGGGCACATTTACAGAACAAACAGTGAATAAATTGAAATGGTCCTGCCTCAGAACTATTTCCTCTAAAGTCATCTTTCAATAAAGTTTCTCATGTCAGCCCATTAAATTGATTGGCGACATCACCGACCAGAGCGAGAGGTGTCAGTAATGCACCAAAACGCTTGTTGTCGACCACTGTAAAACAGGAAGAAGAAGAAATCGCCATTCTTGCCATCATATAGATTTAGGCTGCGTCCGAAACCGCATACTTCCATACTATACAGTACGTTAAAATCAGTATGCGAGCCGAGTAGTATGTCCGAATTCATAGAATTCGAAAATCAGTATGCGAGAAGTACCCGGATGACTTACTACTTCCGGCGAGATTCTGAAGTGCGCATCCCATGCACGCTGCGCTATCCCATGATGCCCCGCGAGAGAATTCACGAATGGAAGTGAAGCGACGCAACTGACGCAGGTAGGTCACGTGACCATGACAAAATGGCGGATGTAGTACGTCCGAATTCCATTCATACTGCTCACATTCATACTGTATAGAACGTACTTTTCTAACGGCCGAGTAGTACGTTTAAATTCAAATGCAGTACCTACTGAGTAGTAGACGGTTTCGGACGCAGCCTTACTTTCATCGGCCAGACACCGGCCTCACAGCACCGTGAATGGCAGTGGCGTCACCTAATGATCCATGTTCGGTAAATGTAGCTTGTGTGGACGCTACTTGCTTAAAATAATAGCTTATAGCTAGGCCCACACGGAATCTGCGCGCGCAGAATTCCGCAGATTTTCCGCAGATTTTTAGCCCATCATTAATTTTGTTTATTTACTTGAGTAAATGTGTGTATATCTGAATTTATTCAGTTTTTAAATTACACATATTTCATATATTAAGGTTTTAGTTATGAGACTCCCAAAATAATTCCGCAGAAATCCGCCGATTTTTAGCAAAATTCTCCGCAGAAATTGCAAAAAACGTCCGCAGATTCCGTCTGGCCCTACTTATAGCTACTGAAAAGCTAATTGATTTGAAAGTCGCGACGCTACCGCCACGCTACTGAAAAATGTAGTTAAGCTAGTAAAGTCACTACTTGTAGTGACGCTACTGCCCAACACTGGCTATTATGCAAAAATCACTTTATGAGGGGTTGTGTGGCCACAGTCTTTGAATATAACCATTTTCTAATGGTAAAAACCTATTATTTAAATTTTTATAATCGCACTTCATAAAAACAATCCACAGAAGCACTTTGATTGACATTCCCCCTTTGCACATGTCATGGGCAAAGCCTGCCTATTAGTGACGATCTCTCCCTCATTAGCATAGGACGTTAGTCTTGTTTTTGAATCTACCACTATGCTGACACACAGACACTCTTTTCAGAATAGGGCTGGGAGCACAATCTCATTTGAATTTAAAGCGACAGTTACCAAAATTAGGATCAATTAGGACACTTGATCAAAGTCTAAAAGGGTCAGATTCAAAGAGTTATAAAACATTATTTCTGGGATATTTTGAGCTGAATCTTCACATACACACTCAAGAGGGATCAATATTGGGTATAATGGGTCCCATTTAAGTTGATTACGTTTTCATGTATAACACTTATCAAGAAGAGCTGAACCGTAAAAGACACTGTTTAGTATAATACTTTATGGTTTGGTTTGTATTTATCTTAGTTCATCCAATCCTAAAGAAGCTGTTTACACCTGCTCATGTCATACATGTGTCTGATTGGATAGTGGTTTGATGGTGAAAAGCACAGATGTAAATGCCATCTGAAACACATTCAAGACTGATATACACCTGATCACTCAAACCACTTCAGGAGGTGCTCTGGGCCATATTCCAGATGAATCTGAACAGGTCTAAATGCATCTGGTTGGTAAAACCACATACTGTATGTAAATTACTCCTTCCAAAATCTAAAAAAAATGAAGGTGTACATGATATGGGCTATATTACGAAGTCAGATCTAAGAGCGCTAATGCAACACAACAGTTGATATTTAGGCATGTTTGTTCCATCTATTGTGTTTTTCCGTTTCGAACTATTTTTGATCATTCATTAGATGTTAAATTAATTTAAAATGGTAGCATTAACTGCAACTTCCACTGTTCTTAAAACTAGTTGGTATGATTTACCTCCTACACGGTGGTCATTTTCTTTTTATGGGTCAACAAGCTCAAAATGTCCCAAACTGTCTGGTGCACAGGTGAGGGGGAAAAAAAGAAAAGAAGAGGAAAAACGCAACAAAGGTTGAGGTATTGTTACGATAAAGATGATTATTTTTCTATATCCGAATGATGATTGATAACGCTAAATCAACCATTAACAAAAGCATGACACATGACACCTCCCGTTTTTTCCTGCTATCATCCCGTATTTTCCCATATTTCCCCCGTAATCCTTCTATGAAACGTGAAAGTATCGTCAACACAGAGCCGATCTCAAATGTGATATAATTGCAAGAGCTGTTCAAGAGAATTGTGCTTTCGCTTTATTTTGGCTTGAAAGCATGTTGAAATTAATATAAAAACTGCGTTTACTTTCTTTCCATTAAAGTAGTGCATTGGTCGTCGCAATCTCAGATGCGCTGCTGAGGTTTCTTAGTCCAAATGTTGCAAATTTTTCTTTCTAAGTATTTTGAATGTGCAATTCCTTTATTTAAACAAAAGAATGTCCAAGACAAAGCTAATAAGTTTCTTACGAGTATATATGAACACTAGCAGTGGATGCCACCTGAAATCTTGCCTAGGCCGCCAAATTGGTTAGTGCCGGGCCTGCCATCACGCACCCATAGCCTCTCTGTGATAAGAGATGAAAAATCATAGAAAAATATACATTTCATTCAATAACGATTGTGTTTGGGAGAGTAGATTATACACAAATGAATGTAAACCCTTCACGGTTTTGAATGACCAGGTGTAAACAGGTTAAAAACAAGGATTTCTGAGGTTACAGCACCTCTTTACGCAGCTGCTTATTAGATCTAAACATGCATGTTGGTTTTGCATTTAAACTGGGGCTAACCTTTTTTTTTTTCTCTCTTCAGGTCTGAAAATTGTAGAAACCGATTCTGTCGAAGTGGACATCTAAAAGTCCACATGAGAGTTCACACCGGAGAGAAGCCTTACATCGGTCAGAAGTGCGGAAGGCAGCAAACCTTCAAGTTCACATGAGAATTCACACTGGAGAGAAACATTTTGCCTGCCGACAATGTGGAAAAGGTTTTACAAGTATATTGAGATATCTCAAATGTTAAAGATCTTTCGGCTGCCAACAGTGTGGAAAAAGCGTCCCGACAAAACAAAATACAACACAAGTGTGGGTAAAGTGTTACACATGGAAACTGATGAAAGGAGATTACATTAGTTTTCATGCGTAACACTTGTGGTGTTTTGAGAAGCAATGAAAGTGAAGAAGCCAGAAAAGTGATGGAGGTTAATACTGATGTGCAAAGATGCCCAATCTCTCAACTGAAATTAATGAAAGAATTCAGGAAAGTGTCTGAGCGATAACACCGTTTTCAGTCCTACCTTCAAGCCTGGTTTATACTTCTGCATCAAATGATCGGCGTGACCCACGGCGCAAGCCTTGCGTGTAGCCGTGCATTTATACTTCTGCGCGCTGTTTCTGTTTCTCTGCAATACACTTCCGAAACGCTAGCTGGCAGTAGGTGTTTATGTTCCTCTGTGTCGAGTTTCTTCGCTGGTGTTTTGTTTTTTCTGAACACTTCCTTAATGTACAAGTGGCTCAAATTCGCTCATTTTGAGGCGGGAACCGGCGGACGTGCAACAACTTTAATCATGAGGTAAACACAAAACAACAGTCTCCATCCGGAGCTCCTTAACAGGACTCCACACTTGTGAACACTCGCTGCATCGGGCGCGCAGCTCTTACCTCCACCCACACTCGTCAGCGCTACCAAGCCGACCAATCACAGAGCTTGCGCTACGCGTACGCGTTACATTTTTTGAGAGGTGCGCGACAACGTCGTCGACGGCCACGGCGAGGGGCTATGCATCCACACGTAGGCTGCGCCGTAGCGTGCGCTTGACGCAGAAGTATAAATCGGCCTTCAGACTGTGGAATTACAAATGCGTAATATCTGGGAATGGAATATAAACTGACAAAGTTACACAGAGTGTGTGTGTTCAGGCTCCCTAGTTGTAGACATTAATATTAGCCATTGGGCAGGGTCCCAAAATAATCCAAATGCTAATTTCAAGGACGCTGTGCCTTTGGCCCCGTTTACACTGCCAGGTTAATGTGATCCAATTCTGATTTTTGGCTCATATGTGACACAAATCGGATCTGTTCGATGACCGTGTAAACATGGGGGGAAAAAACGCATGCATTCGGATATTCAGAGATCGGTTTCAGGCCTCCTTCATATGTGGAAATAGATATGTGACAATGCGACTATCATGTAAACAGACAGATCGGATTTATTGAGGCATTCCGCTTTGTACGTCATTAAACTTGCGACAATGTGGTACTTCTCAGCGGTTTAATGACGTACAAGGAAGAGCGTGTGTGGAGATGACAACAGAACAACAACAGGAAACATGGAGGAGGAAAGGGGTCAGTGGTCGGCAGACGTTACCTGCCTTCTTGCCCTGTGGGGAGATGAGTAAGTGGAGGACACCATATATAAACCATAGGCGCAAGCTGCGATGAAGACTCTTTCCCTCCTCCTCCGCCTCAAAATCATTGTAAAGTTGGGGGAACTTCGCATATTTCGCAGAGCTAAAAGCAAGACAATTTCTTCCATCATGGCTAGTGCGGTGCAGATGCTAGAACCCGCCTTTACACATGCGCGACGTTGTAAATTGTATGTAAACACAAGAATCGGATATGGGTCACAATTAAAAGAACGTGTAAACGGACAGGCAAAAAAATCAGATATAGGCAACAAATCGGAACTGGGCATCAAGTCCTGACAGTGTAAACAGGCGTATGTGTCTATGAAGTTTGAGGCAATACTGGTACCGTATTGATACTGTTATGCTGATGAGTTCAGGTCTGGGAATGTCTGTCACCAGGCTGACTCCCCTGTACTGCATTTGCATGCTTTAAGATTTGTGTCCACCTCTATGTATCACAGCCCCCTAAAATGTATCAAATACAGAGCAACACTGCACTATATAGAGTTCTTGATGACTGTAGTGGTGAGTTTTTAATAAATAATCCTGCTTCAAGAAACCAGAGAGTCACCTACAGTAGTCGTCGCTTCTGAGTTTACAAGAAAATCAGGGCTGGCATCAAAGAAGAAGTTCGAAGAATAAACCAACCCCTGTTTTATAACCCTGTCATAAAAACGGTTAAGGCCAGGACACACACCAAGCCGATGCCAAACAACTAGCACAGACGAAACCAACTGTTGTAGAGTCTGGTCCTATCTGGACCAAAAAGCTGCCAGTGAACACATCAAATGGATGACAGCCAACTGAAATGAGAGTGAGCCGGTGTCCTGACATTTGATCCTACCCATCAGATTATGCTACCAACACTGTATTTGAATGGTTCTGAGGTTGGGGTTAGGGATTATATAGATTAGGGTGATATTACAGCTTCATATGACACTACTCCACTTTAAAACTGACTGGGTAGCATATTGCGCCATCAAAATGTGCTACCTAGTTCTTGAATGGGAGGTTGGACAATCTGACAAGGTAGGAGAAATCGACAGAACACCGGTAGTATCTGCTTCGACGGGTACAGGCAAGTGTAAAAAAGCAGGGTTTGTAGTAACTGTCACTCACCATGGAGGCATTCGCTCCTGCAAATATGTCTGATCATCTAACAATCCATATCGTTTACAAAACCTTGAGGAATGTAGCGAAATTACAGCCGGCCTCTTTGTGCTCCTTCTAGACTTGAATTGTTTACTTGCTACGTCACTACGCCACACTCGCGCTCTGATTCGTTGCTGAATAACCAGTCAGAGTGCTCTCTGCTGATTCTACATGCTGAATTGGGCCAAGAAGCTTCACCGTTAACCCGACGAGAGGCGGCATGTGGAAAACACCAAACACACTAGCCTGATCAATGATGACTGTCGGCTTGGAGCCTTCCGGCCTTTTGTACTTTGCAGCCACAAATTAGTTTGCACCTTTGAAGGTAATGGCGCCATATAAGTTGTTTTCTCTGGCTGTTTCTCAATTCCAAGAAAGCAGAGAACGGACTTGCGTTCTTGTGGAGACCGGTCTTGCCAGGTGTCCTCGGAAGAACGAACTCAGGAGACCACGAGAACAGAGAACGAGTCCTGTGAGAAATGAGATGCTGCGTTCTTCCTGATGGTCACGTGACCTTCACGTGTTTTAAACTTTGCAGCATTCATACAACGATTTATTGTTTTTCCCCTTTTCAAAATATATACTATGGATAAAAACATTATAAATATACGTTGCACAATATAAACAAAACAGATTTCAATACAAATTTTAGCAAATAAACACCCTTAATGTGTTTATTCCTTTATTAAGATGTCCATGGTAATGTTTATATTCACCGTTTCATTTAGGGAAACTCCTGAAATAAATAAGTGATATCTCTGAACTGTAATAATAAATCTAAATAAAATGCTGCGCTTCCCACCTTTAGTCGCAATGACTTCTGGAACTTCTCGAGGGAGTTCGGTGCTCAAGTCTGCATCCATGGGTCCTCTATCAAGAACACATCCGGGAAGTTTCACGCGTCCTCCGTTCTTGCGGTCTTGAGTATTGTAACTGAACTTTGGCAGCTGATGATGACGTTACACGAGAACACGAGGACGCTGAAGAACGCATATTGAGAAACAGCCTCTATATTTAAATCTGGTACTTTTTGTTTTCCTTTACCGATCCGCCATCATGTTTTCTCTCCTAGTTGAGGTTAACATTTGCACACAAATGTTAAACAATGACCTTTTATTGTATTCGTTTAGGTTGAAAACAAAAAAAGCTGTAGCCTATGTAAGATGTCTAGTGACATATATCTGGCTTTATGGCCCGTTTCCACTGAGTGGTACGGTACGGTTCGGTACGCTTTTATGGCCGTTTCCACTGTCAAAAGGCGTACCGAACTGAACCGTATTGTACCCCTTTTTCGGCACCCTTTCGAACGGGTATCAAACACAATAAAGGGTACCAAAAGGCGGAGCTAGACGCGCAGATAAACGCTATTGGTTTACAGAGATACGTCACGAGCTCACTCAACAAGCCAGAATGAAAACAAAGAAGCCGCCATGTTTTCATACACAGCCGAGAGATTACAGCGTAATGATATATACATATAATAACGAGCCCTGGTCGACCCGGGCTCAAACGAACCTTGTCGTCGTCTTGATGAACAGCCACAAAACCCAAAAGAAGAGCAGATTTTACCCTGTGCCCCGTAGTTTTTTTACGAGCCAGTCTGAAGCGCGAGCGGTTTCGCTTCCTCGCTTGCACTCGCCGCGCGTCTATATTTGAAATAACGAACTTCTTGAGCTGATGATAATAACGTGCGCTTGATTATTGACGTGCTTTTGAAACCTGATCCTGTCAGAAACTGACAAACGCGAGAGTGATGCGCGAAAAAACAAAAGGAGAAGCCGGAAAAAAAGGAGCACATTATCAGCAAACGTCAACAAACTGCCATGTTTAACTATTATCATCACCTTTTGAACTATTATGAACTCGGAATGAGGGAATTACTCTCTAACAAGAGGCTACACGTGCTGCTGAAGATTACAGACACATTTAATCAGGAGAGGTTTGCACTGACTATGGGCTATATTTCGTGTTGTTTTGAACCTAAATGCTGTGTGTAGATTTTCTGTAATTGGTAACATATCGGAGACTGTAAGGGTCTGTATGTGTTTATATTTGTTGCATTTATTTATTTATTTTATATAATTGCAGACGCTATAGTAGGCTATTTCACACTGTCATTGATCTGCAGTTATAATCAACTCATGTTCATAGAAAGTTAGTAATAAACATTTATACACAAGTATTTATGTGTGTAAAGCATCTGTTTTGTGAGAAGTGCTTCTCGGATATGTGAGCAACCCGTACAGCTTTACTGTAGACATTTTCTCGAGCGAAAACGACGTCGACTGCAGCTTTCTGTCGTACACCACGCCCACCAAAAGAGTACTGTTGAAACAGTGGAAAGCAGTGGAAACGCAAGCCTGATAAAGGCGACCCGTACCGTACCAGTCAGTGGAAACGAGCCATTATTGACTTGGTCGACTAAATTTTTGTTAGTCTAATTCAAATAAATTGAATTAACAGCCGATAAGTTAACTAATTGCTTTAATGAACGACTAAAAAAATCTTTAGTCAGGGTCAGATCTAATTCAAACAAACATCTTTACATATGAAAAGTGACACTGTTGTGTTTTATAAATGCGTAGTTGCACAGTCACACTGATAAACGCTGCCCTGCTCAAGAAGGACGATGATGATTCTAAACATCAGCGAACTGAAGCTGCCATCTGATAACCAATCAAAAGTAACAAGAATATATATATATATACACTGTAAAAAAAATAAAAAAGTTGAGTTAACTTAAAATTTTAAAGCAACCAGCTGCAAAGAAATTTTGAGTTTATTAAACTTCAGTGGTTGAAGTTGTGCCAGATTATTTTTTTAAGTTGACCGAAAAGGCTGGTTTAAGTCAAGTCAATACTTTATGGAACAATTTGGCACAACTTCAAACACTGAAGCTTAACAAACTCAAAATTTCTTTGCAGCCGGTTGCTTTAGAATTTTAAGTCAACTCAACTTTTTATTCTTTGAAGATATGGAGAAAAAAAATCTAAAGTCTCCTCAACTGAATATTTTACTTTCATTGAACAAACAGTTCCAAACACGCAGCTGAATCATTTTTATGAGTAAATTCAACTCTGACCTCAAAAATATGTCCAGCTAACTTACCATTTTAAACTGAGCTAACTATTTGTAAGTTGGATTTTTTACAGTGTATGCTATATATGAAAAGTGACTTACTATGTTAATATTATTATTATTTAAATTGGAAAATGCGTGAAACAAAAGTATAGAAAACACAGATTGTTCATTTTAAAAACGTATCAATTTAAACTGTCTACAATGAGTAGCAGCTGTGATTTTTAAACAGAATCATATGTACTTCAGACTATTTCACAGTTTGTTTTCAGCCTATTGTTGGGCAGCATATTAAATTTAACTGTGTATTGCAACATTAATTCAACGCTGAACCAAGTTTTCTTAATTATTTATTAATTTTCATTTTAAACGCAGCTTGTGAACAGAGCCTTTATTTTGAATTTTCTATGTGACGTCATTAAGCCGCGCCGCTCCCGCGGGTGTCGTGAAGGGGCTGAGGAAAGGTTTGTTATGAAGCTTTAGAACCTTTTCGTGTAGATTTTGAAACAATATTTAACAGTTAAACAAGTTGTTATCATTTTAGAAGCATTGCTACATGTCTGAACGGCTACTGAAGTCAACACGCAGAGCTTTAAGTGATGTAACGTAATGAATGAAAACACGAGTAACAGAAAAGTTGCGTCTGTTTTTGTTTCCTAAACACGAACTCGGTCACTGCACGTTTAATGGTGAGAGAAACGGAGATTTATGAGGTAAATTAATCATATTTTCTTTACTTTGCTTGGTTTCTTTTAAAGGTGCCCAAACGGTGTATATAAAAGATAATCATATTATCTTAGTATTAGTATCATATAGTATTTTTCCCAAAGCTTTATTTGGTTGAGATAGCCCCAGTAGAGATTTATTTCAGTGAACAAATAATAATAATGGTGTCTGAATTGTACATTTAGGTATGTTTTTATAACATAAATTAGATATTGTTTATGTACTCAATTTTTTTAATTACTTTTTCTAATAATAATAATAATAAATTTTATTTATATTGCGCTTTTCTTAGACTCAAAGCGCTAATCATCAAACGCAGTAGAACATGAAATACACAAAAAGTACAGGTTAATAAAATAAAAATAAGAATAAAATACAGAATTAAGAAAGCCTCATAAGTTATAAGCAATAATAAAAAGATGAGTTTTGAGGAGTTTCTTAAAACAGTCCAGGGAACTGGCATTCCTGATGTTTGTGGGGAGAGCATTCCACAATTTAGGTGCACTATAAGAGAATGCCCTACCTCCCATGGTGCTAACTTTACAACGAGGCTAAAACAAGGTGAGAGCCCCGAAGTAGAATGTAGATTACGAGAGGAAAAGGAGGTAGATATCAAATCACATATATAATCAGGAGCAGAACCGTGAACAGCTTTATAAGTTAAAATCAAGGTTTTAAAATCGATGCGCGACCTAACAGGCAACCAGTGTAACTGTTGGAGTACTGGGGTAATGTGAGAGCGAGATAATGTGCGAGTTAACGTACGTGCAGCTGAGTTTTGAACATATTGTAAAATTTTAAGTGAATTGGCTGGCAGACCCCCAAATAAAGAGTTACAAAAATCTAAAATTCTAGTGTAAATGCAACAAGAACAACAGATATTGTTTACAAACCAACTGCAAATGACTAGCGTATCCAGAAGAGGGTCTGTTTGTGTCTCGCAAATTCTGTGTGTCAGATTCTGTGACGATAAGTTAGTTATTATTACCGTGAAAATTGGTTAAATTTGGCATGGTAAACACACAACTCAATATATTTCATTATTTTAAAAGGAAATGGAATGTTATTGACATTATCATAAATGTGTTTTTCTGTGAAGTTGTCCATTACGACTGATGGTTATAAAAAATTTGATTTTGTCATTTTATTTATTTGTTTAAAGGTGTTGTATGTACGTTTTTGACTCTTCCATTCATTGATTCATTTTCTTATTGGCTAAGTCCCTTTATTAATCTGTGGTCGCCACAGCGGAATGAACCGCCAACTTATTCAGCATATGTTTTACGCAGCGGATGCCCTTCCAGCTGCAACCCATCACTGGGAAACATCCACACACACTCATTCATACACTACACTTACCCAAATCACCTATAGCGCATGTCTTTGGACTTGTGGGGGAAACCGGAGCACCCGGAGGAAACCCACACCAACACGGGAGAACATGCATACACAACACAGAAACGCCAACTGACCCAGTCGAGGCTTGAACCAGCAACCTTATTGCTGTGAGGCTATCGTGCTAGTCACTGCGCCACCGTGACGCCGTTTCTGACTCTACTAAACCATAAAAATACCATAATACGTTTGCAGATATTTAAGAAACTTGCTAAGTGAACATTCTTGTTTATCTGAAAAACAATGCTGAAGTCAGATATTCTGCTTTAAAAATTATTTCCGCGCTGGAACGCTGTCTTTATTTTGGTTCTTTCAACCTGCCCAATGGCAGTTTAGCCAATTATATTTCAGCACCCCGGGTTGCCTTGTTGGATAACCGCGTATTTCATTCGTACATTCAGAAAGGCTCTGAAAGCATGCGTCCGTGACCGAAATGCGGCCTCCGGTGGACAGTAGCAGACTCCGAAATGAGACAGATTCAGTTCCACATGAGGTAATGAATTAGCAAATGAAATAAATATTACGAACGTAAACATCAGGTGAACAGGTTACATTGTAACCGCGTGTCCTAACAGCACGCTTCATGACGAGATACGCAGTGATGAGCAGTTTGGCTGTTTGCACCAGACGAAACACGACAGAAATTTAAATACAGCCATTCAGAAGCACAGAATATGCACTCACTAATGAAACGGTAAGGTTTATAATCTGTTTAATACATGTTAGCCCTCTTTAACACTATTAAATGTAGATGCTGAATCATGTGTTTAGTTCTAAAGTTCAATTTCAAACGGTTTATTTTATTTTCAAGATCTGTTCCTGCTGAAAAAACCAGCATATGCTGGTAAGGTATGTTTTGATGGTGGTCTTGCTGGTTTTAGTGCTGGTTTTGCTGGTCTCGATGCTGGTCTTGCTGGTTTCAGTGCTGGCCTGAGTGCTGGTCCTGACCAGCATTGAGACCAGCATTAAGACCAGCAAAACCAGCATTGAAACCAGCAAGACCAGCAAACCAGCATCAAAACATACCTTACCAGCATATGCTGGTTTTTTCAACAGGGGTGGTGAACTATCTGCTGCTGCTTTCAGTATATGGCAATAAATGTCCTGTAAAATGGCATTCAAACTCACATTATTAGCATTTAACACTGAATAAAGCACATGAGTTGTACCTGAGGTGGTGATTGTCAGTTTTCTGTTGTTGAGCTGTGAGAAATAGAAGCCGTTTCTAATATATCAATTCGAGGTGTTTGTTAGGACAAAAACTCCTTTTAATATGGAAAATATTCCTTCTATCATGTGCCGTTGCTTTGATTTAGAACACAGTTTAAATCACTCGCTCCTGTACTCAATCTGGCAACCTGCGCTTGCGTTTGTTTAGATCCAGAAGTGCAATACCTAGTTCAAACGCTGGGTGTCAAACTTGCATATTGCACCTTTAAGCTATTTTTTTAAAATGATAATTTAAGGGATTTAATAACTTTTGTTTTCAGGTTACATGTTCAATTTTTACGCCACAAGCTACATTATCTATCTATCTATCTATCTATCTATCTATCTATCTATCTCTCTCTCTCTCTCTCTCTCTCTCTCTATATATATATATATATATATATATATATATATATACTCGTACAGCCTCTTCACCATTGTGTCTTACTCCATTCACCTAACAAGCAGAGGAATAAGCTCGCTACAGTTTGACAAATATTGCAGCTAGTGGACAACATGATGTACTTTTAAGGCTTTTTTTTAGGTGAGAATGTAGTTATTAAAATAATTTTAATATTTAATAATATTGTGATATTAAAGATTTGTGAGGCATGCAGCACCAAAACAGCAACCACAAGTCTCTCCTCCATCTTCAAAAGTCTCTGTAGTTGTCTTGACAACACAAACACTGCAGGCACCTCAATGGAAACCCTGCCTCTGCTTTCATTTGATTGGAGACGGAAACAGACGCGACTGACGTAACATGCTTTTTCCGCTCAGAGTTGACTTTTTTTTTTTTTTTACTGCGAGCGCACAGTGCGCAATGGCAAAAACGCGAGGCGTGCAGGGCGCATAAGCAGCGCACAACGCTCGTGGCCGTTAGTAAATCATTCAAAAAAGGCGTCTTTTAACGCAAAAAGAACGTTCGGAGTGATCGGCCACTAAGTCAATCATCAAATGAATAATTGAAAAGCGTCCTAACTACCATGTGATCGTAGGTTGTCCAACCAAACAATTGTTACCTGATCGTAATATTTACAGTGGTGCGTGATCATCTAATATTTTATCTATCGAATGCTTATTATTACAATCTTATCGTGTAATTAAATACTAAAAATGTAATACGTCCAGGTGACTTAAGGCTATTAACTCTCACTCTGTGTCATTATAGTTTCTGGTCAAAACAATGAAAATTCAATCAGAACAATGAATAAAAGCCTTTACAAACTGACTGCAAATGTTTACATGGAGTGTAAATAAAAACACGCTTAAGCACAATCCCAATTCTATTTTTGTACCCCAACCTCTTCCCGACGATGGAGACTGCTGTAGTTATTCCAGTTGCGTAATTTTTTTGGTATTTATATTCAGGAAATCACTGAAGGCAACGATATCATGTTGTCATAACATTATAATGTAGCAGTAAGCTCGTAACTGTACTGTGCATTTACACCATGGCCATATTCATCTATGTAAACACAAGAAAACTACATTAACATTATTATATCAGACACTGCAAAAAGCTCATTCCCAGCCACTAGACATTACTGACAGGGTATTCGAGTGTTAGAATGTCGTGGGACTGCTATACAGGAGTTATAATTATGGATTATAGATAGTGAAATTTAGCGGTTTTTATTTTAGCGTTTTTTTTTTTACCATGGTGGTAACACACGAACGCGATTATAAATGTATTAAAACATGTGCTTGCTTGTTGTAAAAATTTGTAATGGTGACAAAAAAATACTAATTTGTGCATCTCCTGACTTCCGTGTGCAGCCATGATGCCGTTGTAGTTGGTGTATTCTGGGAAACTTTCTTACCCCTTGGTTTTGAGTGTGGTCCTGAAAAATCTTCATTTCAAGGGCTTCGTTTCAATCTCACCCTTCCTCTTAGCCCTACGCCTTCAAGCTAAAGAGAATTGAGACACCCCTACCCCTTCACGGGAACACGCTAGCCGAGGGGATTCAGGAAGGGGAAGGGCCAAAGGCCGATTTATACTTCTGCGTCAAGCACACGCGTATGCTACGGCGCAGCCTACGCGTGGACGCATAGCCCCTTGCCGTGGCCGTCGGCGACGTTGACGCGCACCTCTCAAACAATGTAGTGCAGGCTCTGTGATTGGTCGGCTTGGTAGCGCTGACGAGTGTGAGAGGTGAGAGCTGCGCGCCCGATGCAGCGAGTGTTTACAAGTGTGGAGTCCTGTGAAGGAGCTCCGGATGGAGACTGTTGTTTTGTGTTTACCTTATGATTACTATTTGCGCGCGAAGAATTCCGCAGATTTTCCACGGAATTCCGCAGATTTTTAGCCCATCATTAATTCTGTTTATTTACTTGAGTAAATGTGTGTAAATCTGAATTTGTTCCGTTTTTAAATTACACATATTTCACATATTAAGGTTTTAGTTATGATACTCCCAAAATAATATCGCAGAAATTTTTACCAAAATTCTCTGCAGAAATTGCAAAAAACGTCCGCAAATTCCGTCTGGCCCTACTTATGATTAAAGTTGTTGCACGTCGGCCGGTTCCAGCATCAAAATGAGCAAATTTGAGCCACTTGTACATTGAAGCGTTCAGAAAAAAACAAAACACCAGCGAAGAAACTCGACACAGAAACAGCACGGCTGTTTCGACACAGAAGTATAAATGCGAGGCTTGCGCCGTGGGTCACGCCGATCACTTGACGCAGAAAAACCAGGCTTAAGGGTTAGAATTGGGATTGGGCCTAAATATTAATGTCTTCTACAACATGGCTTAGTTGTGTAAAGTTGTGTAGAGCTAGGTTTTAATGTTGTTTTTCCACCTAACAGATGATTTAAAGCCTTAAATGACTGACGCCCTCACATCACCAGGAGCTGTTTGAGGGGAGAAAAACCGTTCAAGATGGCGTTTATTAAACAGGAGAGTGAAGATCTGAGGATTTCAGAAGTGTTCACACTGAAACATGAAGATCCCGAGGAACAAACAGGTTAGTTTTCAGAGATATCATAAACGTAAAACATCTACAAGGCTGAAATAAACAGCGCTGATGTAGCAAAAGTTTGATTAGGCAACTAATCAAGCAAATATTATTTATCACTGCAAATCAGTCAACTGAGTTTATTCATTGTTACAACACCTTTGATGTTAGTCTAGGGCAGGGGTGTCAAACTTTTAGGACACACGCCCCCCAAGTTTGTCCAATTTCACCCCTCCCCCTCCCCCAGCCTAAATGATAATCCATGTGCAAACATCATTTACATATTACTTGCTGCGTATAAATTGTTTAGGATTAATTACATTGAAACATAAATATACAGCTTACCTGATTCAGTGTGATGGCTGAGCCTTCTGACGCGACTAACCGTAAATCATCTTCCACTGTCAATAAGCGTGAGCCATAGTCTACTTGCTTTTGATGTACGTACAGAAAATGCTGCTTCGCAAACCCAAGTTCGCAGAGTCCTGACTGTGGTTGAGTCGAACATTGAGTATGTTTACATCGGCAACAATACTTTAATATGATTTTAATACAATTAAGACAATACTCTGATTAAGAGTCCACCATGTAAACAGCTATTTTTGATTTCCTTAATCCGGCTTAAGTCATAACTGAACTAAACAGAAATGGAATTAAGACGTGGAGTATGCAGATATTAGTGGCGTTATTGAAGTAAACACCGCAATCAAACTATTACCATCATGTAGGACTTTTCACTGCATTTTGCGACAAGATGCACACACAAGGCTGGCAGTAAAGGACCGCACACACACACATCATGAACAGTGTTGCCAGATTTTGCCGAATTTGCATTTCGGCGGGTTTTGGATAGCTTTTGGGCTGGAATCAGTCAGCTACATCTGGCAACACTGATCACGAAAGGCGGAAGGCGTGCGCTATCAAATCCCATTAAAACATCTTCCACCATTCCTTACTAAATATTCACATCTAATACCCCAGTTTGTCATGGGGGCATGAATGAAATGTGAGTGAAAGTGCCGAACTGCAGTTAAAGTCGATGAAACACCTGAAATGGCATGAGACTCTGCAGGAAACGTGGATAGCCTGGTGAAGCAACGTTCAAAAAGCACTTCACCTAACATTACTGAGGTCCATGTAAAGGTAGTCTGTATGTGTTCATGTCGTATGTCTTCAAAGTAAGTGAAAGATCCAGAGGGGCATCCTGCTGATTTGATTCAGAAGGGCACTGTTTTGTCAGACGGCTCCCTGGTTTGACTTTCATTCACCGTCATTCATTTTTAAAAAGCACCCGCTCCATTTTATTTGCATTTATTTTACTCGAACGCATAAACTCTACAGGTGCCTGATAGTTAGCTGTGGAACTAACGTTAATCAGATTCACTCTAGCGAACGCATAAAAATCGTCATCATCATTTACTCGCGTGCACGCCTAAAATTCTCCGGCCCCACAGTTTGAAAACCCCTGGTCTAGCACGGTTTAGTTTCAACCCTGCTTCAACACACTTACCTGCAGGTTTCAAGCAACAACTGAAGGACTCAATTAGTTTGATCAGGTGTGTTTAATTAGGGTTGGAACTAAACTGCGCAGAGCTTCGGCCCTACATGAACTGAGTTTGACACCTAGGGTACAAGGGACATCGTTTAAGGTGTGGCAGTTTTACCATGTGATGGTATACTAGGGCTGGGCGATAATTCGATAACGATAATTATCACGATATATATATTTTTTTGACAAAACGATAATGACAGTTCGATAATTGCTCTAATGTTTATGCGTAAGGCTGCGCTGGCATTTTGCAGCCTGCACTTCAGGATGCCGCACATAGTAGGCTACAAGTTTACAGCCTTCCGGTGTTATTTTCACTTGGAGGAGTAAGAAAAAAATAAGGTCACAGACATTGTTGACAAGAAACGTCACTAAACTTCAGTAGTCTGGAGCTACTTAGTTTTTTTGCAATCCGACACAAAACAGGGAAACGCAACAGAGCAAACTGTGCAGACGATCGTGCCATCAAAAAACAGGCAACACCACAAACCTGTTTCATCATTTAAACAATACCACCCTTATGAAGATGCTAAGTAATTACAGACCCAAGCAAGTGTTGGTTAACGTGGACCATCTACAAGCATCTGCGCAAACTACCCAGCAGAGTCTCATGTCATCATTTTCGAAAGCCATGCCTTACGAGAAAAAACCCCCCGAAAAGAGATAAGCTATAGGACAGACAAAACAATCTCAATAAACACTTGATTGCTTGCTGTAAACTACAGGCTGCAATATTTAAGTGCATTCGTTACGACATTGATAGGATCTTTATTGTCAAGCTTATGTTATATATAGCCTATGCACGACTGAACTGCCGCGAGTGAGATGTATAAAATTAAATGACATCATTACCAAGGAGAAATCAGATGCTCAAGACATAATCTTTGCAGCAAATATATGACAGATACAACAGCAGTGGATCATTAATTAAATCCTTATTTTCTACAGAGCGAAGCATCATCCACCCGCACAGTTGTGTAAGACAGGCACAAACAAAAAACCTATGCACTTTATAATTTTTTTTTTCTTTAAAATTTATCTTTTTGAAACGAATTTTGCTATATAATGTATAATTTATATAATTTGTACAAGAACGAATAACATCTGAGGTGAAGCGCTTCCTTCAAAACAAGTCCACTATGCTTCAGCACCAAAACAATCCATTAAACCGTTTTCACGGTTTCTGTTTAATTCGTTTAATCAAGCCGTCTGAGAAAGATGAGCAGGACAGTCTTTACAAACTATTCGCAGCACTGAACGTATTCTTAGATTACCTCGGAAGAATGAACTCGGTTGGAAGGATGAGAGCACTCAGAAACTCGTTTTGTGAATGGAGATGCTCCCCGCAAGTCGGCCGTGATGCGCGATTTTTAAAATGAGAGTCTGGATAGGCCTATTCATACCAGTCTGTCAGATAAAATTGGTTAAAACACCTGCAGATATAACCGAGATCTGCGCATAAAAGGGTTTTATGCGTCGCGCAATATGCAATGTCAAAAGAGTGAGGTAAGGTAAACTGCACACACTTGATTATGTAATGCATAAAGTCGTGGATGCGTCTCACAGCGCAAAACTTAACCTTTAAAAGTCCATGCTTAACCAGTCATCGATAAGGTCTATTGATTAAAGGGTTATCGATCAAGTAATCGTTAGCATCCCTAAATAAAATGTATTAAAGGATATTTCACCCTAAATTCACCATACCATTAAAAACTCATCCAAAACTGAAAATTCTGTCACCGTTATCTCACCTTTATCTTATTCCAAACCTGTTTCTTTTTGTTTTGATGTTGAATAATAATATAAAATAACTTGTAGTAATGTCTTTGATTGTTGAAAACTTAAACAGTAAATGCTGAAAAATGATTAAGATTGTTGTTTTGTTTATTATTTTTTTATTTATATTGTCAGACAGCTAAAACATTTTACAAAATGTGTTAAATTAGCTGCAAAGGGATTGGCATGCTGAAAATGCTTTAAAATTGCTAGATATAAAAATTTGACATTTATCTTGATAATTATCGATATTGACCGATATGAAAAAAATAATCGTGAAATTTTTTTTTGCCATGTCGCCCAGCCCTATGGTATACCAATTAGTATCGAAATTTTTTAAATGTCCATTCCTGCTAACATTTGAGCGCTGTTGAGCGCGTTCTTAAACGGCGCTTCTTTGCCATTGTGTTCACGTGCTCAACAGAAATGACTGTGATTGACCGTCAAGGTCACCAGTTCACCGAACTCATTGATGTTTACTGAGTGGAACCACAGATACAGGGACACTGGAGCATTTTAAAAACTCAAAGATCAGCTGGTCTGTTTATAAGCTGACATACGAGCGATCCGCTGATGAATCGACTGATCTTCACAGCTTTAAAACGCTCCAGTGTCCCTGTATCTGTAGTAACACTCAGTAAACAGCGGTGAGTTTGGTGAACTGATGACCTTCATGGCCAATCACAGCCATTTCTGTTGAGTATGTGAACACAATGACCAATCAGCACTGTTTAAGACTGTGCCCAACAGCGCTCAAATGTTAGCAAGAAATGGACGTTAACATTAGCATGACGTTAGATAACACACAGCCAATAAGCTAACATTATATTGATCTTCAAGTGTGTTGCTTTGTGTGTTTAAACTAGGGCTAACTTTTTTATTTGTTTGCTTCAGGTCTAATGGTGCTGAAAGAAGAGACTCAAGAACTTAATAAAATGGAGGAAATAGATCAGTACGAGAGACAAGATTTACAGACTGATGAAACATCCACAAAAGGAGTTCAGGAAACCAAATCTAAATTGAAGTGCTGTCACTGTGGGAAGCATTTAAGTCATAGACAAAACCTTAAAATCCACTTGAGAGTTCACACTGGAGAGAAGCCGTTCACCTGCAAACAGTGCGGGAAGTGTTTTTCTCGAAATCAAAACCTTAAAGATCACATGAGAACTCACACCGGCGAGAAAGATTTTACCTGCCAACAATGTGGAAAGTGTTTCACTCGAAGCCAAAACCTTAAAGTTCACATGAGAGTTCACACTGGCCTGAAGCCGTTTACTTGCCCAAAATGTGGAAAGGGTTTCGGTCAAAAAGCTCACGCTAAAGAACACATGAGAGTTCACACAGGAGAGAAGCCCTTTATCTGCCAAATGTGTGGAAAGAGTTTCACTAAAAAAACAAACCTTCATGTTCACATGAACATTCACACTGGAAAGAAACCTTACACTTGCCCTCAATGTGACAGGAGTTTTACACAGAAAAACAGCCTGGATTGCCACATGAGAACTCACAAAGGTTAGAGATCTTTCTCCTGTCAATAGTGGAAAAAACGTCCTTGCAAAACAAAAAACACAAATGTGGTATGGTAAAATTGTTAAACATGATTATATTTTCATGTGTAACACTTTTATCAAGAAGCCCAGAACTGTAGAAGACACCTTTTTGTATAACACTTACGGTTTGAATTATAGTTATCTTGTTTGATTTATATATGCAATCCTAAAGGAGCTGTTTACACCTGATCACTTCATGCTTTTTTTCTGGTTGGATAGTGGTCTGATGGTGAAAAGTACAGGTGTAAATGCCATCTGAAACACATTCAAGAAGCTACAGCCATATCACTCTGCAGCCCAAGACTGCTTACTGAAGCTAAGCAGAGCTGAGCCTGGTCAGAACCTGGATGGGAGACCACATGAGAAACTAGGTTGCTGTTGGAAGTGGTGTTAGTGAGGCCAGCAGGGGACGCTCAACCTGTGGTCCGTATAAGTCCTAATGCCCCAGTATAGTAAAGGGGACGCTATACTGTCATGAGCGCCGTCTTTCATAAACCGAGGTCCTGACTCTCTGTGGTCATTAAAAATCCCATGGCACTACTTGAAAAGAGTAGGGGTGTAAGTACATACATCACTCAAACCGCTTCAGGAGGTGGTCTGGGACATATTCCAGATATGTAAATTATACTCCCTCCAAAGTGTAACAAAATAAACACGTGAGGGAGTTACGGGCTGTGTGACATAGTTGAATATAACCGTGCTAATGCAACATGCAAAGCCACAGTTGACAGTTAGGGATGTTTGTAGTTTGTTTTACTACACCGCAAGTGAAGTACATGTATGTATGCCGAATAAGATATATACGTCTTATGATTCGAAATTTTAATCTTGGTCAGTTGGGTGCATTTACCGAGGAACTAGAAGGAATGCTGTTCTCATTTCTCATGGATAAAAGCCTGCTTGTAGTATCGTAATAAAATGCTTAGAGAGTTGGACTTGCAATCCAAAGGTTGCAGGTTCGAGATTGTTGTTGGGAATATCCACCTCAAAACCTGGCTCAAAAAATGGCTAAGGTGATTCCCTTGAGCAAGGCACCAAACCCCCAACTATTTCCCGGGTGTGTGTTTACGGGTGCACCTCAGGCGGCTTTTCACATGGACATATAAGTCTGGCTTTAAACTGAATCTTTTTTTTACAAGACACTTTAGATAATGTCACTGTTAAACTGTTGCACTCTTCTGATCACTTTAGCATCACTTTTGACATATCTTTTAGACAGAATCTGTGCTCTCTGTCCTCCACACGCTTCTCTATTGTTGCATCCTCTCTTCCCTCACCCACCAATTTCTTACTTTTGGATGTTAATAGTGCAACAGAAATGTTGTGTTCTACTTTAACATCCTGCCTAGATGAAAGCTGTCCTCTCGCCATCAGGCCAATGTGCATTACTCCCTCTAACCCTTTGCTTTGTCTCTCTAACCTCTGCAAGGCTGGAGCTGGAACTTCACCCTGCTTGCAGGTCGTTCAGGGTTGCCTGGAGATGAGAGGTGTCCAAAACCTGGTCCAAATGGTTATAGTGGTATCTCAGGGATCTGTTCGTGGTCCCATTCTATTTTCAATTTACAGCACATTACTAGGGGCCATCATCCAATCACATGGCTTCTCTTATCATTAATTTCTCCATCCATTTGATCCTACATAACCAGCTGTCCTTCAAAGAACACTTTAACATCAGAAAGAGCAGACCCTTCATGCTGCACAACATCTAGTCTAAGATCGTCATTTCTAGGTTGGACTACAGTATTGCTCTTTTAACTGTACTCTCTTACATTCTTAAACGTCTACATATGATCCAAAACACTGCAGCTCCTCTGGTCTTCAGTGAGTCCATGTAACGCCTCTCTTTATCTCTCTGCATTGTTTACCGTTTGAAGCTCAGATCAAGTTCAAATCATTGATGCTTGCTTACAGAACAGCCCCTGGCTCTGTACCCTCTTGAAAGTTAACATCCCCTCCAGTAGCCTACTGTTGCTAAGTGAGTGGCCTTGTGGTACAATCACAGAAAGGCTCTAAATCATTTTCCAGACTCTTTTCTTTCAATGTTCCTTGCTGGTGGAATGATCTTCCCATTCCCACATGGACTGCTGATTCTCTGGTATCATTCAAACACTCATCTCCTCTACAAACTCTTGAGCATTGAAAAACCTGAGCAAACTCCTCACTCTAGCTCTTATAACTTTCATCACTAACAGTTCCCTTGTATGAGTAGCACTTCTTGGTTCTATTGCCTCTTGTTGAATCGCTGAATGCCTCCTCAATTGTAAGTCACAAAGGTGTCTGCTAAGTCAGTGGTCCTCAACCACCGAGCCATGGACAGGTACCGATCCATGGCTCAATTGGTACCGGGCTGCACAAGAAATCATTAATTATTTCCGAGTCTGAAGGATCTTTTATTTTGAAAAATTAGCGTATTCTCTCGCTTCACATCTCGGTCACCTGAGTGCCCAAATTTAATCCACAAGCAGCAAAACGAGTAAGAAATGGATGTCTTTGCTAAGGGAAAATGGCCAGTGAAGGACCCGCCAACTGCCAAGGAATGGATTTGTCAACAAATCAGGTGAATCCAGCATGGCTGTGCAAGAAGAGCAACAGCTGGAAATTGCAAATGATGGTGGCCTTTTAGGGGCCGTTCGCATATTGCGTCTTTTCTAGAGTTTGTGCCAGTTTATTTCCAATGGAGGTGCAGGGCTTGGAGGTGCGGGGCTTGCACGCACAAGTGGTGTGACGCGCTCGCGCCTTCCAGATGCACTAGTTGAATGAATGCTGCGAGGAGCGCACCACGAGTCACGTGACAAGAACTGACGGTTCAGCTTGCATGGAATATACACATATCGGTAGACTATCTTAGACAAACACAAAACAGCCGAACACTGCAGTGCTTTGTAATTTTGTCCATAAATAAAACTTGTGCCAGAATGACAGCTTGTCGTCCTCTGAGAAAACGATTGGTCACCTAGCAATCTATGAGCCTCTGACTACCCAACACCAACAATGCCTCACCCCATTCAACCCCAACGCCCCCATACATCCCCCCCCCCCCCCCCCCCAAACAACCCCACCCACAGGTCCGTGGCAAAATTGTCATGCCTTGACCGGTTCGCAGTGATAAAAAGGTTGAAGACCACAGAGAGTCGGGACCTCTGTTTAACGTCTCATCCGAAAGACGGCGCTCACTGAGCAGTATAGAGTCCCCATCACTATACTGGGCCATTAGAACCCACACAGACCACAGGTTGGGCGCCCCCTGCTGGTCTCACTAACACCACTTCTGGCAGCAGCCCAGCTTTCCCATGTGGTCTCCCCTCCAGGTACTGACCGGGCACAGCCCTGCTTAGCTTCAGTGGGTGTGAGAGTTGCAGAGAGCTAGATGCTGGCAATGGAATCATGTGGAATGGAATGGAATCATGTTCACAAATTAAATGGCTATCTGATCAGAAAAAACATATGAAGCGACCAGGTGTAAATAGACCCAAAGAAAGTGATTAGTTAAAAAGAAGACATTTTGGGAATACAGATAACAGCTCTTTAAGCAGCTGAGTGCTTATTAAAGCTAACATGCATGTTGTTGGCTTTGATGCCTAAATGCTATTATTGATGCCTATATGTTTTTTTTTTGGCTTCAGGTCTAATGGTGCTGAAAGAAGAGACCCGTGAAATTAATGAAATGGAGGAAGTCGATCAGCATCAGCATGAGAAACACAGTTTAAGTACTGATAAAAAATCCACAAAAGGAGTTCAGGAAACCAAATCTAATATGTGCCATCACTGTGGGAAGTGTTTCCGTCATGAAAAGAACCTTAAAAACCACATGAGAGTTCACACTGGAGAGAAACCGTTCACCTGTGAACAATGTGGAAAGGGTTTCAGTCAAATTCAAAACCTTAAAGTTCACAGGAAAATTCACACTGGAGAGAAGCCTTTCATTTGTTACAAGTGTGGAAAGGGTTTCACTCAAAAGAAAAACCTTGAAGTTCACATGAACCTTCACACCGGAGAGAAACGTTTTAATTGCCAACTATGTGAAAAAAGTTTTTTTGTAAAACACACTCTTATAATGCACATGAGAGTTCACACTGGAGAAAAACCTTACACTTGCCCTGGATGTGGAAAGGCTTTTAAACAGAAAAGCGGCCTTTATAGCCACAATAAAACTCACAAACATTAGAGATCTTTCACCTGGCAACTGTGGAAAAAGTGTCCCTGCAAATCAAGGTGATTAGTTTTCATGTGTAACACTTTTACCACACCAAACTTGTGTTGTTTTGTTGTTGCATAGGAAAGAGCTGAAACTGTCATGCTGTGTTCACACCAGACGCGGAACGCACAAATAAATCGTGCTATTCGCGCGTAAAGAGATGCGTGAACATTTGGAGTTTACTTGCTTCAAATCCGCTTCATTCGCACGTCAAATTCACTTCACAATTAATGCGGATTCGCGTCATGGGCAGGGCTTCTGTCTGCCAGTTGACTCTAGCTTCGTTGTCAAATGGCTAACATGGATTTTATTGAGAGTATAGCTGTGTTAATGTGCTTTAGGAAGGTTAAAAAACAGCATCGATTCGTTTGGAGCCGTGTCTAAGTCCACTAGATCCATTCAGAGGTGCACCCAGGTCTGTGAGTTCATCAACTCCTTCAGAAACTATACCTGGATGATGGAAGCTTTCGGCGGTGCTTCAGACTGAGCAGAACCCAGTTTGATGAACTGTTGTCCGGTGTCGGCAAGAGGATTATTCTCCAGGATACAAACAACAGGTGCTACGTCATAATCACGGCCCTACAAGAGAAAGCTCCTGATTGGTTAACGCGTCATGAATGTCCGCTAAAGTTCAGATTTTCCAACTCAAGCGAATTTGCGCGATACGCACGGTAAGTGCGTCAATTGCGCAAAACGCTCAACTCGCGCCGCTTCATTTGCATGAATCGCGTCATTCGCGCTGCAGGATGTCTATTCGCGTTTTTGCATTGACTTGACATGTAAATCATCTGCGTCTGGTGTGAATGCGGCATCAAAATCTAGAAAAATTATTGATATGCAAAGACTTTCAATCTGCCAACAGCAATTTGTGAAGTGATTCAGGAAGAAAATCTCACCAATACAGTTTTCTATTCTACTTTCAGATCTTAAACATGACATGTCATGCTCTTTGAAGCCCTGTGTGATTTCAACCATGATTTGGTCATCTCAGACAAATTTGTGAAATCCTAAAAGATTCCTGTAATCCTTGGCAAAAACCTATGATTTTTGATTATTGGTTTGACGTGTTCAACACACTTTGCAATCAAATTTTCCCTCAGAAACCAAAAACCAATAGTAGTGCAGAATCTGATGATGCAATCAGACGACAACTTCAAACCATTCAGTTTGACAACTGAGGTCCTACAGCAGGGTTCACTAATTTTGGTTCTGGAGGACAGGTGTACTTGTAGAGCAGGGGTGCTCAACCCTGTTACTGGAGATAAACCTAAACCTTCCTGCAGAGTTTAGCTATAACTCTGATCACACACAACTAAAGATGCGGTCACACTGCACTTTTCTTCCCATAGAATCTATTCATACACATGTGAATGCGTCAGACTGGAAACGCAAGCTCGAGCGACAAGTTTCGCAGTTCGCTGCGTTGAAAAGTTCAAGCTCGGTGAACTCTGACCTGCGAAATCGCATCACATGATTGTGTGAGACCAATCGAAGATCAAAACATGACCTCTCTGGACTGGAATTTAAAACATGGACCAATCGCTCGCTTTTTTATCTCTAATCATCTTGTTTAATCCCACCCCTTTTCGCAGCACCGTACGACAGAATTTCGCAAGCCCAAACTCTAGTGTGACTGCGGCATAAGTAGGACCTGAAAGAGCACGGTAATTAAAGACGGGTGTGTTTGATCAAGGTTGTATTTGAACTCTGCAGGAAGGTAGATCTTCGGGAAACTGTAGAGTTTATCTCCAACTTGCCTCAAAACACCTGCCTGCAAGTTTCAAGTACACCTGGTAAGACTTTAATTAGCTTGATAAGGTGTGTTTGACTAGGGTTGAAGCTAAACTCTGGAAAACATTTTGTAACCCCTGTCTTACAATGTGACATGGGAATCATGTTCATAGAGTCTGACGTGCTACAAACGTTTAGTGAGCCTAAATGTGTGAGCCTGGCTTAAATAATAGGCTTAGAAATAATTTGATCAAAGAAGCCAACTTAAAGCTTAACAAGATTATTAAAATCTCTACAATCTACACCTGAAAGTGGTGGAAAAGTGACCTGTGGATTTGGAAGAGTATGCAGTAGATGTTGAAGATGTGATCTGCAGCACTTCTGAAAATACTTTTTTTTTTTTGTATCAAAAACTAGCATTCTCACAACTAAAACACAAGACAGACTTAAAAGTCATAAACCAGCTCAATAATATATTCAGAAACAAAACAGCAAAAACTAAAGTTGCTTTAGCATCGTAACAGTTTGTATGTAACCCTTAAACATGTTCCTTCACAGCTTGAGTATGAAAATAGAGACAATATACAGCAAACCCAAAACCGTTATCATTTAGAATCAATTTGGTGACACTCAGCACCAAAAAACTGCTATTATAGACAACCATAAATTGTTTGCATTTTAAACAAAACAAAAACAACAGCTGCTCAAAAATGAAATCAATGAGCAATTTTCAAACTAACCACAAATTAAACGTGGTACATCAACAACTTATGGACAGTAAGCTGTGTATATTCAAAGTGCAAAATCTGCTGTTCTATAACAGCTATAAAAATATGTAAAACAATAAAAAAATACACAGCATTTTTCTGAGCACTACAACACTATAGATTTAAATAACAGGTTCTGAAATATAACAGAAATTTGTCACTGTGTCTACTAAACTAGTCAATTTTGTTAAACAGATACCAAATGTGTGCTTATTTATTTGAAACAACAAACGTAGTATTAGTAAGAGCAATTACCCAGCCAGCAATGAGATGTGGGGCCCAGATGAGTGCTTCATGGGCGGCAAATGTGGGCCCCATTATGGGCTTACACCCAAGATCTACGTTGGGGCCAGCCGTGGAACCCCAGACGTACTAAAACTGGGACCTGTAAGGGTACTGCATGGGTCCTAACTGGGCAATTCATGGCAAACCCATATGAGCCCCACCTGCCCAAATGGGTTTAAAGTGGGTTTGCACCCGGGATTCACATGGGGGCCAGCCCAGTGGGATCTGTAAGGGTCTTATGTGGGTCTTAACCAGGCAATTCGTGTCAGACCCATTTGGGCCTCACCAGTCTGAAGGGGTTTAAAGTGGGCTTGCACCTGGGATCCACTTTGGGGCCAGCTGTGATTGCCCTGATGGGCTTTTAGGGGGACCTGTAAAGGGTCTTAACTGGGTAATTCATGTCAGACCCATTTGAGCCCCACCTGCCTAAAGGGGTTTAAAGTGGGCTTGCACCAGGATTCAACCGTGAATGCCCATATGGTGGGCTCTGAAAGCATCTTATGTTGGTCCTAACTGGGCAATTCATGCAAGGCCTATTTAAGCCCAACCATGCCAAATGGTTTAAGGCAGGGCTGCCCAAACTCGGTCCTGGAGGGCCGGTGTCCTGCATAGTTTAGTTCCAACCCCAATGAAACACACCTGAACAAGCTAATCAAGTATACTAGAAAGCTCCAGGCAGGTGTGTTGAAGGAAGTTGGAGCTAAACTATGCAGGACACCGGCCCTCCAGGACCGAGTTTGGACACCCCTGGTGTAAGGAAACAATCTAAGAAAAATTAAAAAGGAAGATAAATACAAGACACTTGATGCTTTGAACTGCAAGAAATATATTAAATTGAACAACAGCAATTATATATGCATATGTGCATTCCTAGTTCAAACCCATGCCCACTTGGCCCATAAATATGCCATTCAAGACCTATATATGCGTTCCCAGTTCAAACCCATGCCCACTTGGCCCATGCCTGTCCCTTATGGGGCCCATGTAACCAGCTCATATGGGCTTCCTATGTGGGACTCATACTACAAAACCTACATGGGACCCGCTGATTTTACCCAGCCAAAGCCCATGCCCACACAGTTCTCATGGAACTTGTAGTTAACCCATCTGGGCCCCACATGTCATTGCTGGCTGGACCGGCCTACCTCATGTGCATATGGTCGCTCTCGCACGCACACTCGGCCTACCTCAAACACATACATTCTCTCTTGGGTGCACACTTGTGCTGCGTCCCAATTCGCATACTATCCGTTCTAAATAGTATTTGAAAATAGAACTAGTATGTCCCTAATCATAGTATGTTGAAAAGAGTATGCCAAAGGTTCCCGGATGGTTTAGTATTTCCGGTAAAAATTTGAAGTGTAGAAGCGTCCATACTCTAACCGCTGATATTTCCCACAATACATTGCGTGTTAGACGTGAATTTGAGTAGAACTGCAAACGCGGGTGAAAAGTGTAAATAAACTACAAACCAAACGATGGACGCGCGAAACCAACCGTCAAGTAGAGACACTTTGGTAAAGATGTTTGTATGGCTGATAATTAATATCTAGCCTACTGGAACATATTTAAATCATGTTTTCTGTGTTATATTTCATCTGCAACAACAATACTGAACTTCTATAAAGACGTGTTTGGACATTACCGTCTGAATGCAGAATTATCCAAAGACCTGAGGAGATTTCTCTGCATGAAAGACTCGTGAATGGGAGATTAACCTGCTGCTGCTTCTCCAATAAGGTAGGAAATTAAATATGACAGAAATGTGGATGATTGACAGGGCTCATAACCAGTGGTGTAGTTGGGGCTATACGCACATATACTCCGCATGCCTACTTTTTTCCATGAGCTTTTTTACATTTCAAGTTGCATGTTGCATTTAGCAGGCCTACAGGCCTAAATCAGGTTTTTCATCAGGTGTTTACACACAAATTAATCAGTTTAATATTTTATGTACATTTAATGTTCCTTTGAAATTACTTTTGGTGCAATAAATAATCCTGAATAGTTGAAAGTGTTAAAATATTCTTGAAATATATTTTATAACTATGAAATGTAATTACTAAACAAAGTGAATCATGAATTTGCCAAGAAATGCTCCACTTTACCACTGTAAAATAAAGCCCCCCACTAACGCAATTCCAGAACCTGGGGCCTCATGTACAAAGGCTTGTACATGGAAAAAACTACAGTAAGAAAATCTTTAGTCAGGGTCAGCTCTAATTCAAACAAACAAACGAAAAGTGACACTGGTGTGTTTTATAAATGCTCAGTTGCACAGCCGCACTGATAAACGCAGCCCTGCACAAGGACGATGATGATTCTAAACATCAGTAAACTGAACCTGGCATCTCATTCATTCATTTTCTTTTCGGCTTAGTCCCTTTATTAATCTGCGGTCGCCACAGCGGAATGAACCGCCAACTTATCCAGCATATGTTTTACGCAGCAGATGCCCTGCCAGCTGTAACCCATCTCTGGGAAACATCCACTCATTCACACTCATACACTACAGACAATTTAGCTTAGCCAATTCACCTGTACCGCATGTCTTTGGACTGTGGGGGAAACCGGAGCACCCGGAGGAAACCCACGCGAACGCAGGGAGAACATGCAAACTCCACACAGAAACGCCAACTGACCCAGCTGAGGCTCGAACCAGCGAACTTCTTGCTGTGAGGTGACAGCACTACCTACTGCACCACTGCGTTGCCCGTATGTGCGTGTGTGTGTGTGTGTGTGTGTATATATATATATATATATATAGGGGAGAATGGGGTAATGTGAGACATCGGGTAATGTGAGACACCCCCTGTATCTAGGCAACGGATTTTATATATCACTCTATAACAATTTTGTTTTAAAGCCCCTTCCATTTCCCCTCTACCATGAAGGATAGGAATTCCGGTTGCTGTGGCATGTTTTTTTCACAAAAATGTTTTTTGCATGTAAAAGTAATTTTTTTTGCTGTCAACTTAATCAACTGTTGTGGCGAAGCAAATTGATTCAAGTAGACAAACATGTTAAAACCACCTATCAACATATAAAACCATGTGATGATGCTAGCTGAAGATTAGCCTGAATTGCTAAAAAATATAATTTTTTTCTAAAATGTGGCAGTGGGGTAAAGTGAGACATAAGGCACAAGTTAAATTTAGTCTACTAGAATGCAGGACTTTGTGAATGAGGCCATCATATCAACAGTGACACCATGCAACATCACATCTGGATTTAGGTCCACTGGAGTTTTTCCATATAACCATGAAATTTTCCCTGATAAAGCATTTGCACTATTCATGGTGTCAGACTGGCCAAATCCTGAGCTCCAGCCTGCCACTACAGAAGTTTTGGATGGTCCACCCCCTGCAGATGATCCACCTGCAAATAATTCACTCACTGATGCTAATCCTTTCATATCGATATGTGTCTTCTCATGAAATGCTACCATTCTCAAATATCATCCCGGAACACAATCCAAATGAAACCGTGTGACGACAGCCATCCTAACTGATACAGCTGAGAAGCAGACAATTGAAAAGGCCTATAAAGAAAGACAAAAAACTAGAGAAAAAGTTAAATAATAGCAAATGAAAAATTGAAAAAAGAAAGCAACCAAAAGGAAATCATAGTTAGCAGCTCTGAGAAAATTGATCTCCCTGTCTCAGTTGATAATGTGTCTGATGAAGAGAGCTCTGAGGATGAGAGTAGTGGTCCAAGAAACACAGATCTGTCTGTGGGAGACTTTGTCATAGTTAACTTTGCAACAAAAAACACAAGCATTCAATACACTGGCATGGTTAAGAAAGTTGGGGATGATGAGATATGCATGTCATGATTTTGCCAAGAATGCTGTGATCCTGGATTAACATCTATGTTTATCCTGAAACATCATTTTTGTTGGAAAATGTAATCCATACCTATTCCCTACCCCTAAACCTAACCATAACTGTAAATTACTCCCAAAATCAGAGGGGAATAATAGTTGGATAACAATCATCAGAAGTGTGTAAACCTAACCATAAGCCTGAACTGAACATAAACTGTAAACGCATCTTTTAATTCTGATTGGCTGATTGGCATGTTGTTCAAGGATCAATATATAGATGTTAATCCAGGAACATGTGGGTGAAATTAGGTTGGTGACGAGGTACATGCACAAGAAGAATTCAGGGAAACACAAAACAGTAGGAGTTGTAGAGTATGACAGTAGGCTGATGTTCTAATCCAGGTGGGTCTAGTCCTGTGTTCTGAGTCCCAAGCTGTTCTATCTGGTTCTGATTGTCCTTTTCTCTGACCCCCATACACTATAGCTGGCTCTAAGGGTCCCGTGTTTTGATCCCCAGATTGTGTTCTAATCTAACTGGTTCTATGTGTCAATAGAATGTAAATTCAAATAGTTTGGATTAGATTGTTGTATTTGATTTTGTTCAGAGTTACTTTCAAGTGTTTAGAAAAACAAATGTGCTTAATTGACCAATCCCTAATCCATAATTGACTATTCCGACATTAGTTCTGAAACGTGTGGTTGTCAAGCTAGCTGTCAGGATTCAGACTCTTATTACATGTGTTGTTATGGTAGTTTTAAAGTGTAAAAAATAAGTGGATCAGTTTACCCCCGGCTGGTTCACTTTACCCCTCTGATTTCTCTGGTCTGTCTCAGTTTACCCCGTAGCTGGGGTAAAGTGAGACACAAAACAACTTTTTTTAAAACAATCATATTTTCACTTTCCTTTATCCTAAATACAGTCTGATAAATTCCATTGCTAGAAAACATTCTGAATTAATGAGAAATGTGTAAATTTTACTGATGTATTATTTTAGCTCGCTTAGAGGGGAGCAAATGTAAAAAGTGTCTCACTTTACCCCACTATCCCCTATATATATATATATATATATATATATCCTATATATGACCAGCTGTATTACTGTGTGATTTGGCAGCGCTACTATAAAGGACCCCAAACGTCTGCAGAGGGTGGTGAAGACTGTAGAGAAGATCATCAGGACCCCACTGCCTTCTCTGCAGACTATCTACCATCGCACAGTCCACAAGAGAGCCGCCTCCATCCTGAAAGACCCTACGCATCCACAACACAGAATGGGTGTGTGTGTAAAAACCCTGCTGAAAAAAAACAGCTGGTTTTAGCTGGTCAACTCCCAGCCTTACAGCTAATACCAGGCTGGAAATGGCCAAAATCCCTCTAAAACCAGGCTGGTTGACCAGCTAAAACCAGCCAACCATCTCAGGCTGGTTTAAGCTGGATTTTTCAGCAGGGGAATAACTTAATATTTTAATCGTGGACTAAGATGAAGAGATGGGGATTTTTAAATAATTGTTATTTCAATTGGAAAATGCATGAAACAAATGTGCAGAACACATAGATTGTTCATTTTTAAAAAGAATAAGAAGTTAAACTGTCTACAATGAGTAGAAGCATTTTTAAACAGAATCATATGTACTTCACACTATTTCACAGTTTGTTTTCAGCCTATTATTGCGCAGCATATTATATTTAACTGTGTATTTCAACAATAGTTTAACGCTGAAACGTGCATTTTTAATGTTATTTTCATTTTGAACGCACCTTGTGAACAGAGGCTTTATTTTGAAATGTCTATGTGACGTCATTAAGACGCGCCGCTCCCGCGTGTGTTGTAATTCGTGGCTGGAGAAAGGTTTGCTATAAAGCGTTTGTTTTTACGCGTTAATATTTTTCATGTAGATTTTTGAAACAATATTTAACAGTTAAACAAGTTGTTATAATTTTAGAAGCATTGCTGCATGTCTGAACGGCTACTGAAGTCAACACGCAGAGCTTTAAGTAACTTACTAAATGAAAATACGAGTAACAGAAAAGTCGCGTCTCGTTTTGTTTCCTAAACACGAACTCGGCCAGACTGCAAGTTTAATGTCGAGAGGAACGGAGCTTTATGAGGTAAATTAATCACATTTTCTTTACTTTGCTTCTTTTAAATGTGCCCAAACGGTGTATAAATAATAAAATAAGACCACAATATTTCCCCTTAAGGGAAAAGATAATCATATTTTTTCCCAAAGCTTTATTTGGTTGAGGTAGCCCTAGTAACGATTTATTTTAGTGAACAAAAAGTAATAATAATGGTGTCTGAATTGTAAGTTTACGTATAATATTTTTCTAATATAAATCAGTTATCACTTATGTATCAAATGTGTTGAATGAATCACTTTTATTTCGAGTGTAAATGCAACAAAAAAAAAACAAACATTGTTTAGAAATCACTAGCGTAGCCAGAAAAGAGTCTGTATGTGTCTTAGAGAAACCGTGTGCCAAATTCTGTGAAAATAAATAAGGTATGGTAATAAATTGGTTCATTTTGGCATGGATAACACACAACTTGTGTATATATATATATATATATATATATATATATATATATATATATATATATATATTGTTATTTTAAAAACAAATGAAATTGACATTATCATAAGTGTTTTGTTTTTGTGGTTATACAAAATTCTTGTAACACAGATTTCTTCATGTAAACATACCCGCAATAAACCAACAAGATCCTCAAACTGTTGGCTTGAAAGCCATGTTTATTACAGAAATAAAAACAAGCACGCAAGTTCCAGATGAATTTCAAAACAATCAAAAAACAAAAATGATTTCCATGTTGGTTTCTAAATGGACTGCAAAAAAATTCCAAAATACAGGCGTTGCGAATATGGAAATTGGAAAAATGTTATAATAAAGTAGAGCAATTCCAGCGTTATGGATGTGACATTTGCAGTAAAAACTGAAAACATAAATTCACATAAAAAGTTTTTTATTAACATTATATTGAACCATCTGTTTATATTTTACAAAACTACTGACCACAGAGTTATAAGATCAGAAAAATATCAGTCTGTAAACATGTTTTGTACTTTAAATGAGGAAAATAAACATGCGTTATGGATGTGACGAAAAAAGTCTGTGAGTTTACAGTATACAACATACTTGGTAGAAGTTCTGTCAAATAAACTGCACAACCCCCCAAAAATTATGCTAATCAACAGGATAAGAGTTGGCTCTCTATAAAACAAACATCATTGATTTTATTTTATGTAATATTTTTGCATTTATGAGGAAAAAGCTTCGTTATGGATGTGACACCTCTGCGTTATGGATGTGACCGATGTGAAATTGCCATTCGTGTGACTTTGGTAAAGCAAGATAAATTGTTCAAAAACAATGACAGAGACATTTTTGAGTATATTTAAAGTACTGTAAAATACTTAATTACACAAAAAACATAGAAACTGTTTCGATATTTTGTTGAAAACCTAATTTTTTTCATGGCAATGAAAACAAACAACTGTACTCTTTGTAAAGTTGTACTGCTGAGAGCTGAAAACATTAATTATAAAGTAGAAACAATTTTGCTTAGTCCTCCTTTACATTCAGCCAGTTGCTGAGACAAAGTTCATGTAAGAATTCTATAGTCTTTGGCATGGGTGTCGCTAGGCCTATTTTAAAGGGGCTGTAGCCCCCCTATATTTCTACTAGTGATGTGCGATACCACTGGATTCCTATCTGAATCGATACCAAGTAAAATGAAGGCATGTATCTGCAATATCGATACGATACCGGTACTTTGACCAAATATTACTGTTTGGGAAATTAAAGTAACAAGTAGTGTACTTAAAAGTGTCACTCCATACTGAATGCGAGACATTACGGGTTATTCTTGTTTTATTTATTTTTTTGTAATTCATTTTTTTTTATTTCCAAAAATGAAAATTATACAATTTTTACAATTAGTTAGAAAAGTCCTTTTAACAGATATTACCCCATACATTTCTCCCATTCCCCCACCCCATTATAAGCACACCAGGAAACACAGAATAACTGACCAAGCTATTAGATAAATTACATTTAAATTTGACATTCGTAGTATCAGATGAGGGTTAAGTGTCCACGATTTCTTTGACGTCGCATATATAGATTTTCCACACTGTATGAATGTCCAGTTTAGCATGGTTGATCCGTGCTGATGACAGTTCCAGATACAATATTTCCAATAGTGAATGTAACCAGTGCTTAACTGAGAGATCATGAGGAGGTTTCCACCTCTGTACCAACATTTTCTTTGTGGCAGTTGAAGCAGCTAAACAAAACTTACTGACCTTTGCATTTAATTGAGAGTTATCATTCAATAATAACAATACAGGATCCTCGGGGAAACAAATTTTTGTAACTTTAAATAAAATGTCCAGCACCGAATCCCAAAGTTTTTGTACCTCCGGACATTCCCACATCATATGTAGAAAGGTATCTGGACGTTGTGGTTCACAGAACTTACAATAAGGATGTAGAGATAAACCAATGATATGTCGTGTACGTGTGGTTAAATATGCCCTGTGAATAGATTTAAAATGAATAAACTGGTGATTAGGGTTTGTGGAATGTATTTTCCCATACAGTTTCCCAATCGCTAGTTGTATTGGGTAGAGACAGATCAGATAGCCATAGTCTTTCTTTTGAGAAAGTATGTGCATTAATATTAGAAAGACAGCAGTAGAGATAGGAGACAGTTCCTTTTCTTGGAGCATTGTATATTTATTCTTGTTTATTGATGAAGAATTATCATACAAAAAAAAGAGCCAACTTGCATATTTATTGTCACAAAAACCTAAGCCCCCAAAATCCAGCCCCATCGCCACATTTTCTCCCTCTGTACCTGGATAGTGCCTGCCTGCTGCACCTAAGGACTCTGAAAAGCGATGTCTGTCTTGCCCTAGCAGCACCTGTGCCTCTTCTTTCCTACTTTTTTGACCGCCTAGTCATGACGTAGTCATATTCTGTCTTGTGATTTATATGTAGATGTTTGATTGGGTTTGTGGTATTACCACAGTACCTCACTGTTTTGTTACACGCATCACAAACCGCATGGTTTGAGTTTATGGAAGCGAAATAGCCCCAAACATAACTTCGCTTGCGGTCAAACATATCCAATGACAGCTTGACTGAACAACATGTGCTAGCAGACTGAGTGGCTAGCTAGCATGCTCTCCCGTTGTTCAGTGCCATATTACGCACATGACTTGGCAGGCGGAGGAACAAGTAGTTCCGACTAAGTTGCCATTATTCAGGTAAAGTAGAGTAACTGTGGTTACTTTCCGCTGTGTTTATATTTCCAATAAACTACATAATTGCTCCGAATTACTGAAATATCGATATTTTGATAAGATAATCAATTCTAGAACATACAAACCTGGTATCGGAGATATCAATATTTTAGTATCGATCCGCCCATCACTAATTTCTACTCAGCCACAGGGGCGGATCTAGGGGTGGGGCCACAGGAGCACTGGCCCCCTTTTAAATCGATTTGGCCCCTGTTGTGCCCTCATTGCTGATTAATATCAAAGCTCGGACATAAAGATGTGCTTTAATTCATGTTGAACGCTGGTGATACCAGTTACTTCAGCTGTTTTTCTTGTATGACGAGTGCTTAAATCACTGTAGATTGACTTGTTTGTTCCGAAACAGGGATTAAAATTGTTACAATGTTGCTTGTTGTAGAACGGACCAAAATATCACTTAGGGTGCTTTCACACCTGTGAATCGATTCATTTGTTCTGGGATTAAAATGGTTACATTGTTGCTCTTTGTTCTTGGTGCAGTTCGCTTTCACACGGCAAAGTCACATTGGTCAGAGTTTCACGGTTTATTTTGCAGAGTCCTGCTCAGCCCTGTTTGACAGGGTGCGCGCGACATGTCTGAAGAGTAAGGAGGGATGCGGTGGGGAGGGGTGATGAGAAGGGTGCGCAACGTATTTGAGGACCGGGAGGGAGACCACGATTTCCGGGAGATTATCACTCGTTTGCGAGCATCCGGGAGTCTCTGTGCATTTGCGGGAGACTTGGGATGTCTGGAATAACCTCCCGCCCTACTCATAATTCTCTCTTCATATAGCCGTATGTTTATTACATATCCATAAAACACTGTGATATAGCCGGGCTCGGATCGTATCGCTTTCTCACTACAACCGAACCGCTCCAGAGTTCGTTTCAATCGAGCGGAGACCACCTCATTCAGGCGGTCTCGGAGCGATTGCTTTGGCGCAGATCTGAGCGCGATTGCCCTGTTCACATATGCCAAACGAACCGCGCTAACTGGGCAAACGCGCCAGGTTCCGGAACAAAAGTCTAGGTGCGAAAGCACCCTTAGTCACAATATCACTTCATCATCATTCGTTGATCACAGCTACAAGGTTTATTTTCTGCGATTCCGCTTATAGCTGTCAAAATTTCGTTATTTTAAATGACCATTTTGAGCTGTTATGTCAACGGTAGGCATGGGACGATAACCGTTTTCAAGGTATACCGCGGTTTGGAAAAGTCAAGGTTATCATACCGTCAAAATTTTCTCTAATACCGTTTCTAAGGTATGAGTAAGATTTTTTTATTTACATTTTTTTTAACAACAGCATCTCCAGCAGAAAAGATCTCCAAAGATGCCATTTTAAATTGTAAATAAATCTGTGTTTTTGAAACTAATGAAGACAGCAGAAGTCAATGATTTATTTTCATTGTTTAGCCTGGCACGTTTACTGCTCCAAAATATTATAAATGTTTCTCAAAATAAAATATATTGTGTTCAAAGGGGAAAAACTTTTAGTTTTTTACCCAGACATTTAAAAAGAATATATTTTAGAGCAGTAATCACAATACCGTGAAACCGTGATATTTTTATCCAAGGTTATCATACCGTCAGGATCTTATACCGGCCCATGCCTAGTCAACGGTAAGGGTGCGCATCATGGAGAAATCGATAGTGAACGCAAAGACGAGTTCTGTGCTGTCATTTACCCTGCAACACGGACACTTTCTGATTAGAATTATTGCGCTTTTTTAATCACTATAAAAAGGTTACAAAACAATTGTGATGGCAAATCTGTCAAAATGACGGACATCATTTACGAAAAAACTTCGATTAATGTGACCCGATATCTGATCTCTATGAAAAATCGGCTTTTTTAAATAGCTGCGTCACGCATGACATTTACCACATGATAGCTGTGCATAGGGTTAGGACTAGGCATGGGACGATAACCATTTTTAAAGTGTTAGCGGTTTGGAATAGTCAAGGTTTTAAAATTTAAAATTTTCTGTTATACCATCTCTAAGGCCCCGTTTACACTAATGTGTTTTCGTTTTAAAACGGCGTTTTTTATCAAAAACGATCCGCGTCCACACTAGCGTTTCATCTAGCGTTTCTAAACATATCTCCGTCCACACTACTCCACCAAAAACGTATATCACGTAACCATTCGCGCACTCTGGGCATGCGCGTTCAAGTATAAACAGGAAGCATGTGTCTCGCTCGGCATTTGGTTATTGTTAGTCAACAAACGCTCATTGAATGATGACCGCGAGCGATTAGCGAGTGCTTAAACAATAGCTTGCCTCTTGCGAATATATGCAGCTGCTGTAGTAAAAAAGGCAGAGTTTAACTGCACAATGGCGCCTAAAACGGACAATAGTGCAAACAACGCTCCCATTTCTGTGTCCATGTTGTTGTTTACAGTGAAGGCTGGTCTGCCGTCTTCCGGTAGCGTTATAGTCATGTGATAGGGGCTTGACAAATAAGGGAAGGATACGCAGCGACCCAAAAGCCCCAATCAGGTAGCGAATCTCAGCAGCCACGCCTCCGTTTTCAGATGTCTCCGTTTTCCCTCATCCACACTGAGACGGGGCAGCAGCGTATCAGAATTAAAACGGGCTCTTCATCGTTTTCAAAACGCTCCGTTTTCGGGGCTCGAAAACTCCGGCATAGTGTGGACGGATGGCGTAACCGTAGCAAAACCTATGCGTTTTAAAACGAAAACGCATTAGTGTAAACGGGGCCTAAGATATGTGTAATATTTTTTATTTACATTTTTTTTGTTTGTTTTTTAGGACAACAGTATCTCCAACAGAAAAAAATATCCAAAGATGCTGTTTTAAATTGTAAAGAAATCAGTGTTTTGAAGACAGCAGAAGTCAATGATTCATTTGAATTATTCAGCCTTACATGTTTACTGCTCCAAAATATTATAAATGTTTCAAAAAATAAAATAAATTGTTTTCAAAAGTTTTTTTTACCCCAGACATTTAAAAAAGAATATATTTTAGAGCAGTAATGGCAATACCGTAAACCGTAAAACGGGGATATTTTTATCCAAGGTTATCATACTGTCAGAATCTCATACCGGCCCATGCCTAGTTAGGACTGAACACACTTGAAAATGTTCTTCACAGTTCAGAGATTAAGCCAGAATACAGAGTTAAAGTTATTTTAATTTAGCGAACTAATATCCACACTATCCAGTTTATGCAAAAACTTTTATTAAAGAATAAAGTGAACTGACAATGTTTTTAATTAAAGGGATAGTTCACCCAAAATGAAAAATTACTCCAATTTACTCAAGTTTCTTTCTTCTGTTGAACACAAAAGAAGATATTTTGAAGAAAAACAAATAATATGGAAGTCAATAGTTACAAGTTTCCAGCTTGCTTTAAAATATTTTACTTTGTGTTCAACAGAAGGAAGTCAAACATGTTTGAAACAAGTTAAGGCTGAGTAAATGATGACAGTTTTTAGTATTGAATGCTAAAAATTAACTAACCCCATGTTACAACACTCTCCCCAGTCTCCCATATTTGTAGACGAAATTTTCTTTCTTACAGAAATGCTGCAGGTAAAATATTGTTTTTCTGATATTTTCTGCTGTTTGCAGATGTAAGATTAACTCAATGACATGATATGATAGCCCTATATATATTAATAGGACAAAAAGAGGTAAATGTTCTAACCATATAGTGCAAGCACCAATTGAATAACTTGGCCCCCCTCTGCAAACTGTCGCCCCACCTTGGCCCCTGCGTTAAAAATTCCTAGATGTCGGCGCCAATAGCCTAGTGGTATTGTGCGCCGACATATAGCACAGATGTTCTCACGGCGACCCGAGTTCGATTCCCGGCTCGAGGTCCTTTGCCGATCCTTCCCCTCTCTCTGCTCCCAATACTTTCCTGTCTGAAATCTCTACTGTGAAGGTGAAAACCCCTAAAAAATAATTATAAAAAAAAAACTAAAAAAATCCCTAGATCTGCCACTGCTCAGCCCCCCTAAAATGTTTGCGATTAGCTCATAAACTGTACACTAAATTATCCCCTCAGCCCTCTTTAAATTTGATATGAAAACAGCGGCAGAATTTGGCTCCTCCCCGTATTTCATTTTCTATTTGATCAGCAAACCACAGCTGTGCAGAGCGAGAGAACAAGGTGTGTGTTTATGGATAACTTATAATAATATCTGCTTATTTGCTATAGATACACTTGGATTACCTATACTAGGGATGCTCCGACCGATCGGCTGAAGATCGGTATCGGCCGATAATCACATTTAATGACTCGATCGGTACTCGCCAATCTGGCCGATCTCATGAACCGATTACAGGTGTTTCTTTAGGAGTTTACAAGCAGAGGAAGATGCATGTGCGCTCCCGTATATTATACATAGCCTAGAAGCAGCCACAACATGTAAGGAGGTAAATGATGTGTGGAGCTGTAAATGATTGATTCGCTTGCGTCACAACAGCATACAGATGTGGTGTGACTTGTTTATACAGCCTATTCGCGCGACTCACGTGAGTGATGGTCTCTTTGTTGCAAGAGCAACCATTTTTTTAACCAGGTTTTGAGGTGCTGTGACCTGAGCGGATCGATTATTAGACATTTTTCTTACCATTTTTATATCTGTGTTATATTATTTTCTGTAAATCATACTTGGAGGGAAAATGTGCTTAATGCATTATAAAGCTTGAAGCATTAGAATCGGTACTCGGTATCGGCCTATCACCATGGCAAGGAATCGGTACTCGGTATCGGTTGCAAAAATCCTGATCGGATCATCCCTAACTTATACCAATGTCACAGAGGAGCAATCGGGTTTCCCATCTACTGTTTCCTCAGTGCTCCTCCAGCAAAATGAAAAGGCTGATTTAGACTTCTGCGTCAAGCGCATGCGTATGCTGCGGCGCAGCCTACGCGTGGACGCGTAGACCTCGCCGTGAACGTCGGCGACGTTGACGCGCACCTCTCAAAAAATGTAAAGCCTGGTTTATACTTCTGCGTCAAGTGATCAGGGTGACCCACGGTGCAAGCCTTACGTGTACCCGTGCATTTATACTTCTGCGCGCTGTTTCTATAGGCAAATAACAGTATAGTCCAAATAACATACATTTTCACAGATTATCATAAATTTACCTGCTGTGCTTATGCGAGAGGTTGATCTGCTGAAAATTCTCACACAATATAGAACTATATTTGATTTACAACACTGTAAACTTGACATCGTAAGTCAGTCATCAAATTAATAATTGAAAAGCGTCCTAACTACCATGCGATTGTAGATTGTCCAACCGAACAATTGTTACCTTATTGGGATGTTTGCAGTGGTGCGTGATCTACCAATATGGTATATATCGAATGCTTATTATTACAATCTTATCATGTAATTAAATACTAAAAATGTAATACATCCAGGTGACTTAAGCCTATTAACTCTCACTTTGTGCGATTTTAAAGTTGCTGGTCAAAACAATGAAAATTCAATGAGAAAAATGATTAATAAAAGCCTTTACAAGCTGACTGCAAATGTTTACATGGAGTTTAAATATAAATCACACATCACTAAATATTAATGTCTCCTATAACGTGGCTTAGTTGTGTACATTTGTCGAGCTTGTTTTTAATGTTGTTGTTTTTCCACCTAACAGGTGATTTAAAGCAGTAAATGACTGACTCACTCGCATCACCAGGAGCTGTTTGAGGGGAAAAAACGTTAAAGATGGCGTTTATTAAAGAGGAGAGTGAACATCTGAGGATTTCAGAAGTGTTCACACTGAATCCTGAGGAACAAACAGGTTGGATTTCAGAGATATCATAAATGTAATGAATTTAAACATCTACAAGGCTGAAATAAACAGCGCTGATGCAGCAAAAGTTTGATAAGGCAACTTAAAGCAAATATTATTTTAGCAGTGCAGATCAGTCATTTGAGTTTGAGGTTAGTCTAGGGCAGGGGTGTCAAACTCGGTTTCCGAAGGGCCACAGCTCTGCACAGTTAGGTGTCAACCCTGCTCCAACACACTTACCTGTAGGTTTCAAACAAGCCTGAAGGACTCAATTAGTCTTATCAGGTGTGTTTAATTAGGGTTTGAACTAAACTGTGCAGAGCTGCTGCCCTCCAGCAACTGAGTTTGACACCTTTGTTCTAGGGTAAAAGTGATAACATTTAAGGTGTGGCAGCTTTACCATGTGACGGTATACCAATCGGTACTGGAATTTTAAAAACGTCCATTTCCTGCCAACATTTAAGCGTTGTTGAGCACGTTCTTAAACAGTGCTAATTTGCCATTGTGTTCACATGCTCAACAGAAATGACTGATTGGCCATAAAGGTCATCAGTTCACCGAACTCACCGCTGTTTACTGAGTGTAACTACAGATACAGGGACACTAGAGAGATCAGCTGGTCTGTTTATAAGCTGACATACGAGCGATCCGCTGATGAATCGACTGATCTTCATGGCTTTAAAACACTCCAGTGTCCCTGTATCTGTAGTTACACTCAGTAAACAGTGGTGAGTTCGGTGAACTAATGACCTTCATGCCCAATCACAGTCATTTCTGTTGAGCATGTGAACACAATGGCCAATCAGCCCTGTTTAATGCTGTGTTCACACCAGATGCGGAATGCGCAAATAAATCGCGCTATTGGCACGTAAATAGACGCGTGAACATTTGAGTTTACTCGCTTCATTCGCGTGTCAAATCTGCTTTATTCGCGCGTCATATTCACTTCAGAACAGACACAGATTCACGTCATGGCCAGGGCTTCTGTCTGCCTGGTGACTGTAGCTTCATTGTTAAATGGGTAACATGGATTTTATTGAGAAAATAGCTATGTTTATGTGCTTTATGGAGGCTGGAAAACAGCGTTGATTCGTTTGGAGCAGTGTCTGAGTACACTAGATCCTTTCAGAGGTGCACCCAGCTCTGCGAGCTCATAAACTCCTCCAGAAACTTAACCTGGATGATGGAAGCATTCAGCGGTGCTTCTGACTGAGCCAAGCCCAGTTTGATGAACTGTTGACGGTGTAGGCAGGAGGATTTTCCCCCGGGACACCAACAACAGGCGCTACGTCATAATCATGCCCTCACAAGAGCAAGCTCCTGATTGGTTAACGCGGCGCGAATGTCCACAGAAGTTCAGATTTTGGAACTTGAGCGATTCGCACGAAACACGTGTTAAGCGCGTCAAACGCGCTAAACGCTCAATTCGCGCCATGCCATTCACACGTATCACGCCGCAGGATGTCTATTCTCGCCTCTGCATTGACTTAACATGTAAATCACTCGCGCTTGACGCTTCCTCCGCGTCTGGTGTGAACACAGCATAAAGCCTGGTTTATACTTTTGCGTCAAGTGATCAGCATTTATACTTCTGCGCGCTGTTTCTGTTGCTCTGCAATACACTTCCGAAACGCTAGCTGCCAGTAGGTGTTTATGTTCGAGTTTCTTCGCTGGTGTTTTGTTTTTTCTGAACACTTCCTTAATGTACAAGTGACTCAAATTCGCTCATTTTGAGGCGGGAACCGGCAGACGTGCAACAACTTTAATCATAAGGTAAACACAACTTGTGTTTTGTAAACACACGGGACTCCACACTTGTAAACACTCGCTGTATCGGGCGCGCGGCTCTCACCTCCGCCCACACTTGTCAGCGCTACCAAGCCGACCAATCACACAGCTTGCGCTACGCGTACGCGCTACATTTTTTGAGAGGTGCGCGGCAACGTCGCCGACGGCCACGGCGAGGGGCTATGTGTCCACGCGTAGGCTGCACCATAGCGTACGCGTGCGCTTGACGCAGAAGTATGAATCAGCCTTAAGAACGTGCTCAAGAGTGCTCAAATGTTCGCAGGAAATGGACATTTTTAAAATTCCAGTACCGATTGGTACCAAATTCCAGTATTGTGGCAACACTAACACACAGACACATACGCTCATACATGTCTGTTTATGTGCGCATATGCACATTTTGCTCCAAGGAGACCCAGAGTTCCCATAATTTACTCAGGACATGCTTTAGGGCTTCCCCTATCGTAATATATCTAAGACAAAGATAGCTTTAAAAATTCATCAATGGTGGTGAAGCATGGTCTCTTAATTGAAGAGTTATCTCATCATTGACTACGTTTACATGGACACCAATAATTCGATTTTAATGCGATTAAGACAATATTCTGATTAAGAGTCTACCATGTAAACAGCAATTTTTGATTAATTTAATCAGATTAAGGTCATAATCGAACTACGGAGAAATCGAATTAAGACATGTGGACTATGCCGATTTTAGTCGCATAGTTAAAGTGCAGTACAGACATGTAAACACCTTAATCAAACCGCTTTTTGCGACAGGGTAGTCTACACACACCCAGACACACACACACACATGGCTGATTGACACTCTGCACCTACCGAGTCAGTGCAGACCACAGACACCTGCATCGAGAAATGCGGAGGTTTTTTCCTTCCATTCAGCAAGCGGTATGAACTTCCATTAAAACAACTCTTCCAGCAGTTCATAGTTGCATCCAATATCTCGTTTGTCACGGAGGACGTGCATGAATGTTCGTGAATGAAAATGAAAGTGCCAAACTGCAGTTAAAGTCGACTAATTAAAATTGAAACACCCGAAATTACATGAAACTCCGGAGGAAATGCGGATAGCGCCGTGACGCAATGACGTTAATCGAATTATGTGCTGTAATATGTAAAACGCGACCATGAAAGTAACACTCAAAAAGCAACTCATGTAAACACCTTAGTCTTATTATTCTCTTATTATTGTCCATGTAAGCGTAGTCAATGTCGAGGAAAGAGTTAAGCAGCTGAGCGCTCATTAAAGCTAACATGCATGTTGTTGGTTTTGATGCCTACATGCTATTACATTGATCTTCAAGTGTGTTGCTTTGTGTTTAAACTGGGGCTAACTTTTTTATTTGTTTGCTTCAGGTTGGATGGTGCTGAAAGAGGAGACTCGAGAACTTAATGAAGTGGAGGAAATAGATCAGTACGAGAGACAAGATTTACGGACTGATGAAAAATCCACAAAAGGAGTTCAGGAAACCAAACCTGATTTCAAGTGCCGTCACTGTGGGAAGCATTTAAGACATAGACAAAACCTTAAAAACCACATGAGAGTTCACACTGGAGAGAAGCCGTTCGCCTGCAAACAGTGCGGGAAGTGTTTTTCTCAAAATCAAAACCTTACAGCTCACATGAGCGTTCACGCTGGAGAGAAGCCGTTCACCTGCAAACAGTGCGGGAAGGGTTTTTCTCGAGATCAGTACCTTACATCTCACATGAGATCTCACACCGGAGAGAAAGATTTTACCTGCCAACAGTGTGGAAAGTGTTTCACTCGATTCCAAAACCTTAAAGTTCACATGAAAATTCACACTGGCCTGAAGCCGTTTACTTGCCCAAAATGTGGAAAGGGTTTCAGTCAAAAAGCACACATTATAGAACACATGCGAGTTCACACAGGAGAGAAGCCCTTTATCTGCCAAATGTGTGGAAAGAGTTTCACTCAAAAGTCAAACCTTCATGTTCACATGAGAATTCACACTGGAAAGAAACCTTACACTTGCCCTCAATGTGACAGGTGTTTTACACAGAAAAACAGCCTGGATTGCCACATGAGAACTCACAAAGGTTAGAGATCTTCATCCATCTGTAAATATCATCGTAGTTTTTCTATAACTGCACTTTATAACTTATACCTGCATCCTGCACCTGCTGCTATTGCACTCTTGGTTAGACCGAAACTGCATTTCGTTGCTTTGTACTTGTACACGTGTAATGACAATAAAGTTGAATCTAATCTAATCTAAAAGCCTGCTCTCAATAGAGAGTTGGACTTGCAATCCAAAGGTCATAGGTTCAAGTTCCGGTACCAGTAGGGATTGTTGTTGGGAATGTCCACCTCAAAACCTGGCTCAAAAAATGGCTGAGGTGATTCCCTTGAGCAAGGCACCAAACCCCCAACTACTCCCCGGGTGTTTGTTCAGAGGTGTACCTCAGGTGGCTTTTCACAAGTACATATAAGTCTGGCTTTAAACTGGACCTTCTTTATACAAGACACTTTAGATAATGTCACTGGTAAACTGTTGCACACTTCTGATCACTTCAGCATTACTTTCGTCAAGTCTTTTAGACAGAATCTGTGCTCTCTGTCCTCCATACGCTTCTCTATTGTTAAATCCTCTCTTCCCTCACCCACCATGTTCTTACTTCTGGATGTTAACTTCCACTTTAACATCCTGCCTATATGAGATCTGTCCTCTCGCCACCAGGCCAATCTGCACAACTCCCTTTAACCCCTACCTTTGTCTGTAATCCCTGTGAGGCTGCTACACTGGAACTCCACTCTGCTGATTGGAGTCTTACCTCAATGGTCACTCTTTCAGGGTTGCCTGGAGATGAGAGGTATCTAAAGCACATCACCTGGTCATAGGGGTACCTCAGGGATTTTACCTCAGGGATTTACACCACATTGATAGGGACCATCATCCAATCACATGGCTTCTGTTATCATTAATTTCTCCATCCATCTGATCCTACATAACCAGCTGTCCTTCAAAGAACACCTCAACATCAGAAAGAGCAGACCTTTCCTGACTGATCATGCTGCACAACATCTAGTCCAAGATCATAATTTCTAGGTTGGACTACTATGATGCTCTTTTGACTGTATCCTCTTCTTCATTCTTAAACCTCTACATATGATCCAAAACACTGCAGCTCGTCTGGTCTTCAGTGAGCCCTTTCCACACCTCTCTTTATCTGCATTGGTTACTGTTTGAAGCTTGTGTCAATTTCAAATAATTGATGCTTGCTTACAAAACAGCCACTGGCTTTGTACCCTTTTGAAAGTTAACATTCCCTCCAGGAGTCACTATTGCTAAGTGAGTGGCCTTGTGGTACAATCACAGAAAGGCTCTAAATCATTTTCCAGACTCTTTTCTTTCAATGTTTTGCGCCGGTGGAATGATCTTCCCACATGGACTGCTGATTCTCTGGTATCATTCAAACACTCATCACCTCCACAAACACTTGAGCATTGAAAAAAAAACCTCTCCTCATTCTAGCTCTTATAACTTTGAGCACTAACAGTTCCCTTGTATGAGTAGCACTTTTTGGTTGTATTGCCTCTTGTTGAATCGCTGAATGCCTCCTCAATTGTAAGTCACTTTGGACATAGGCGTCTGCTAATTCAGTGATCCTCAACCACCGCGCCGCGGACCAGTACCAGTCCGTGGATCAGTTGGTACCGGGCCGCACAAGAAATCATTATTTCTGAGTCTGAAGGACCTTTTATTTTGAAGAATGACCGTATTCTCTCCCTTCACATCTCGGTCACGTGAGCGCCCAAATTTAACCCACAAGCAGCAAAATGAGTAAGAAACAGACATCTTTGCTGAGAGGAAAATGCCGCAAACTGCCAAGGAATGGATCCGCAACCCATTTGTCAACAAATCAGGTGAATCCAGCATGGCTGTGCAAGAAGAGCATCAGCTGGGGATCGCAAATGACAGTGGCCTTTTAGGGGCCGATCGCATATTACATCTTTTCTAGAGTTCACGCAAGTTCGTTATTTCCAATGGAGGTGCGGGGCTTGTGCGCACAAGCGTTGTGACGCGCTCGCGCCTTCCAGATGCACCAGTTGAATGAATGCCGCGAGGAGCACACCGCAAGTCCTGTGACAAGAACTGATGGTTCAGCTTGTATGAAATATACACATATCAGTAGACTAATTATCTTAGACAAACACAGAACAGCCAAACACTTCAGTGCTTTGTAATTTTGACCATAATTAAAACTTGTTCCAGAGTGAAATTGTCATGCCTTGACCGTTCCGCGATAATAAAAAGGTTGAAGACCACTGTGCTAAGTGACTAAATGCAAACGTTTCTGTAAAATGTTTAAATATGGTATATGTAATGCTTTACTTGGCGTAGTCTAGTTAAATTTGCATATAGTGTGGAATTTGAATGGAATCATGTTCATATATTAAATAGCTATCTGATCAGAGAAAACATATGTAGCGGCCAGGTGTAAACAGGCCCAAACAAAGTGATGAGTTAAAAAGAAGACATTTTGAGCTGAGTGCTTATTAAAGCTAACATGCATGTTGTTGGTTTTGACGTCTAAATGCTATTATTGATGCCTATATTTTTATTTTGGTTTCAGGTCTAATGGTGCTGAAAGAAGAGACCCGAGAACTTGAAATGGAGGAAGTCAATCAGCATAAGAAACCCAGTTTAAGTACTGATAAAAAATCCACAAAAGGAGTTCAGGAAACCAAATCTAACATGTGCCGTCACTGTGGGAAGTGTTTCTGTCATGAAAAGAACCTTAAAATCCACATGAGAGTTCACACTGGAGAGAAACCGTTCACCTGCGAACAATGTGGAAAGGGTTTCAGTCAAATTCAAAACCTTAAAGTTCACAGGAGAATTCACACTGGAGAGAAGCCTTTCATTTGTTACAAGTGTGGAAAGGGTTTCACTCAAAAGAAATACCTTGACGTTCACATAAACCTTCACACCAGAGAGAAACGTTTTAATTGCCAACAATGTGAAAAAAGTTTCTCTGTAAAACACACTCTTATAATGCACATGAGAGTTCACACTGGAGAAAAACCTTACACTTGCCCTGGATGTGGAAAGGCTTTTAAACAGAAAAGCGGCCTTTATAGTCACAATAAAACCCACAAACATTAGAGATCTTTCACCTGGCAACTGTGGAAAAAGTGTCCCTGCAGATCAAGGTGATTAGTTTTCATGTGTAACACTTTTGTTGTTGTTTGGGAAAGCTAAAACTGTCGTGCTGTGTTCATACCAGACGCGGATAAATCGTGCTATTCGCACGTAAATAGACTCGTGAACATTTTGAGTTTACTCGATTCATTCACTTGTCAAATCCGCTTCATTCGCACGTCAAATTCACTTCACAATAGATGCGGATTCGCATCATGGGCAGGGCTTCTGTCTGCCCGGTGACTCTAGCTTCGTTGCCCAACGGCTAACATGGATATTATTGAGAGAATAGCTGTTTTTTATGTGCTTTAGGAATTCTGAAAAACAGCGTTGATTGGTTTGGAGTCGTGTCTGAGTCCACTAGATCCATTCAGAGGTGCACTCAGCTCTGTGAGTTCATCAACTCCTTCAGAAACTATACCTGGATGACGGAAGCTTTCAGCGGTGCTTCTGACTGAGCAGAGCCCAGTATGATGAACTGTTGTCCAATGGTGTTGGCAATGTTGGCAAGTGGATTTTTCTTTCGGACACCAACAACAGGTGCTACGTCATAATCACTCCTCTAGAAGAGAAAGCTCCTGATTGGTTAACACGGTCCGAGTGTCTGCTAAAGTTCCGACTCATGCAATATGCACATTAAGCGCATCAATTGCGCAAAACGCTCAACTCGTGCTGCTTCATTTGCGTGAATCGCGTAATTCACCTCTTTGCATTGACTTAACATGTAAATCACTCGCGCTTGATGCTTTATCCGCGTGTGGTGTGAATGTGGCGTCAGAGTCTAGAAAAATTATTGATATGCAAAGACTTTCAATCTGCCAACAGCAATTTGTGAAGTAATTCTGGAAAAAAAATCTTACTGTTACAGTTTTCTATTCTACCTTGAGATCTTAAACATGACATATCATGCCATCTAAAGCCCTGTGTGATTTCAGCTACAGTTTGGTCGTCTCAGACAAATTTGAATCTATGGAATCTATGGTTTTGATTGTTGGTTTGACGTGTTCAACACATAATGGCCGTTACAATCAAATATTCCCTCTGAAACCAAGAACCAATAGGAGTGCAGAATCTGATGTTGCAATCAGTACAACAACTTTAAACCTCTCATTCAGTCTGACATTGACAACTGAGGTCTTACAGCAGGGGTCACCATTCTTGGTCCTGGAAGGCCGGTGTCCCTGTAGTGCAGGGGTGCTCAACCCTGTTCCTGGTGATCTACCTTCCTGCAGACTTTAGCTTCAACCCTGATCAAACACAACTAAAGCTGCGGTCACACTGGACTTTACTCCCTATAGACTTCCATTTATACGCACGCAAATGCATCAGACACACAAGGTCGTGCATCAAGTTTCACAGATCGCTGCGTTAAAAAGTTCAAGCTTGGTGAACTCTGACCTGCGAAATCGCATCACTTGACTGCATGAGACCCATCGAGGGTCAGAATCTGGACAGAATTTTTTAAATATGGACCAATCTCTCGCGATGTCTAATCATCTCGTTTAATCCCGCTCCTTTTCGCATTGTTACCGCAGCGTTAGTAGGACCTGAAGGAGCACTTGGTAATTAAGAACCGGTGTGTTTGATCAAGGTTGCAGTTGAACTCTGCAGGAAGGTAGATCTTCGAGAACAGGGATGGGCACCCCTGCTGTAGAGTTTATCTCTAACTTGCCTCAACACACCTGCCTGCAAGTTTCAAGTACACCTAGTGAAGCTGCGGTCACACTAGAGTTTGAGCTTGTGAAACTCTGTAGTACAGCGCTGCGATAAGGGGTGGGGTTAAACAAGATGATTAGTCATTTTAAAAAGCGAGCGATTGGTCCATATTTTAAATTTCTGTCCAGAGAGGTCATGTTTCGATCCTCAATTGGTCTCATGCAGTCAAGTGATGCGATTTCGCAGGTCAGGTCAGAATTCACCAAGCTTGAACTTTGCAACGCAACGAACTGTTAAACTTGTCACACGAGCTTGCGTTTCCGGCCTGACGCATTCGCGTGCGTATGAATAGAAGTCTATGGGGAGAAAAGTCCAGTGTGACCGCGGCTTAAGGCTTTGATTAGCTTGATCAGGTGTGTTTGACTAGGGTTGAAGCTAAACTCTGGAAGAAGTTTGGTAACCCCCTGTCTTACCATGTGACATGGGAATCATGTTCATGCAATTTGACATGGTACAAACAGTTAGGATTTTTAAAAATAGCACAGTGTGAGCCTGGCTTAACAGAAAATCAGGGATGACAATAGAAAAAAATTGATCAAAGAAGCCAATTTAAAGCTTAACAAGATGATTGAAATCTCTACAATCTACACCTGAAAGTGGTGGAAAAGTGACCTGTGGATTTGGAAGTGTGCAGTGGATGTTGGAGATGTGATCTGCAAAAACTTGAACAAAATAATGAGCAAGTTTGTTTAATTCCCTCATACAAATATCTGTCTAAAGAATAAAATGTGGGCATCATTTAGTACATTTGTGCTTCTGTTAATTTTGTCTTATCTGTCGGTTATTTGGTTATAATTATGAGGGATTCTTCATTTATTGTCAGACTGCCTTATGCAGGGGTGATCAACCCTGTTCCTGGAGATCTACCTTCCTGCAGATTTCAGCTCCAACCCTGATCAAACACACCTACCTGTAATTATCAAGTGCTGTTCAGGTCCTAATTAATTATTTCAGATGTGTTTTATCAGGTTTGGAGCTAAAATCTACAGGAAAAGTAGATCTCCAGGAACAGGGTTGAGCACCCCTGCCCTGTTTGTATGTTTTATGTAGCATTATTGATAGTTTTCATGTGATGTCACACTATTAGGAGAATGCCCCCGGTGGGCAAAATATTACCAATACATTACGACAGGGGTGTCCAAACTCGGTCCTGGAGGGCCAGTGTCCTGTATAGTTTAGCTCCAACTTCCTTCAACACACCTCCTTGGAAGTTTCTAGTATACCTAGTGTAATGGTGATCTATTCCTTCCAGTTCTCCACCATTTCCATAGGGGCTCGGCACAAAGGATTTGACGCGTAAAACCACAAACTTGCAATGCAACAGTTTACTTTTCGTTTGTAAGGATACAACAAAATCAAAAAACAAACGGAAGAACTATTTACACTTTTTTAAGCTTCAATATAAATATGGTTTCGAAGAACGGTCAAAAGACTGTCTACCATCAAGCCCCTTCCTCCTTTCTAATCTTTTTTCCCTGTTGCTTCCGCATACATATGACGTATGGCATTATTTAACATATGAAACGTCATGTACATAATATAATATCACAAAATATACAAATCAAATGCTGTATTAAATAGCAATAACTATATATCTCAATACAAATAATATAATATAATTGAAAAATATTAGAAATCTCTTAGTGCTCTTTATGGCTCTAACATTCCGGCCCCTAATTGTCTATGCCGTATGCATAACAATTATATTTTTCTAATGCTTACATGGAGCCATAAATAGTTCTCTTTCCTTTAAACTGTCCTTTTGGAAAGTTCACAGTTTATAGTTACGTTCTCTATGCGAACTCCTACTCCTTTTCTGCTTCTTGCAATAAGCAAAGTTTCGTTACGGCTCTATCCAACTGACAAGTCTTTGTCTGAACACAAGCACGTCGAACAATACCAGAAGCATCCGGTATGGTCTTCAGAATTCTACCCATAATCCAAGAATTTCTGGGGGCAGAATGATCAACAATGAGAACAATGTCTCCAGGTACCAAATTTCGTTTCAGTTTCTGCCACTTTTGTCGTTCTTGCAGTAGCGGCAAGTATTCCTTAGTCCATCTAGACCAGAAGAGGTCTGCCATATACTGAATCTGTCTCCATCTTCTGCGTGAATAACAGTCCTCTTTTACAAACACTCCTGGAGGCATGACTGGTTGTCTTCTCATAATCAGAAGATGATTTGGAGTCAAAGGCTCCAAGTCGTTTGGGTCATCCGATGCTTTAGTTAGTGGCCGGTCATTAATAATCGCTTCGACCTCACACAAAACTGTGTAAAGTCCTTCTTCATCTAATACTTGCTGGTTTAACACTGAGTTCAAAACCTTTCGAACTGTGCGTATTTGTCTTTCCCATACTCCACCTTGATGGGATGGCGGGCCGGAGTGTTGAAAATCCACTTTATACCCTTTCGGACAAGGGACTCAGCTATGTTGGACTGATCTAAGTCTCGGATAGCTTCTTTAAGCTCTCTTTCAGCCCCAATGAAGTTCGTACCATTGTCCGAACGAATCGTAGACACCTGTCCTCTTCTGCAGATGAAGCGTCGTATGGCATTATGCACGAGGAAGTATCACGGCTGTTGGCCACTTTCAATATGAACTGCTCTCATTGTTAGACATGTAACAGCACTCCATACCTTTTCACCATGCTTCGTCCTCGTTTTATTAGGAATGGACCAAAATAATCCACACCCGTGTGTGTAAGGGCGGGATTATTTTGGCACAACACGATCTTTTGGTAGGTCTGCCATTTTCTGTTCGCTGACTTTTGCATTGTAACCTTCTACATACTGTGCATTTAGAGATCAGCTTTCTTATGGCTGATTGGCAGCTACAACCCAGAATTTACTTCGGAGGTTTGAAAGAATCTGATTTCTGCACTATGGCCTGTGTTGTGATGTATATCCTTCAGAATTAACCAAGTCATGTGATGCTTCTTATCCAGGATTGCGGGATGTTTGGCAGTTTTCTGGCATTGCAGACCGATTTAAACGACCGCCTACTCGTAGTACACCCTCTTGTACCACTGGGTCCAGTTTATACAGAACACTACCTCTGTTGACATGGTTACTTTTTTGCAGTGACCTTGAACTCATCCGGAAATGTTTGTCTCTGGCTGTAGCGGATGAGACTTAATTCGGCATTTTCAATGTCTTTGACTGAAAGAGGGTTTTTTGGCAATCTCTGTATCAATTTCAACATTTGAGTTTGCAACCGAACTTGCTGCTTGGTTGGATCATTTTCAGATTGTCTTATGACGGCTTGAAATTCTTGTCTCTTCTTTGCTAGGTGATGCAGTACTTCCTTCAGGGCGCAACATCCAAGCGACTGCTCTCTTTAGTCTGTACCATTCTGAGTAATACTCAGTCAGTTATCCAAAGGGTTTTCCTTCCTTCTAGTAATGACGCAATTTACCACAGCTGATTTTTTCAATTCAACTTCCACCTCATCTGCCTGGTCTGGTCGAACAGGCCATTCACTCTTGTGTTTGCAAAGGAACTCTGGACCTTTAATCCAACTTTCTTTTTTCAAGAAGTTTTCCACTTTGGTGCCTCGGGAACCCATATCTGCTGGATTTAATGAAGTGCCAACATATTTCCACTGTGAGGGCTCAGAAGCTTCTCTAATGAAGGAAATCCTATTGGCAACGAATGTTTTAAATCGTGAGGCTTCATTCTCAATGCACTGCAGTACTGTGAGGCTATCAGTCCAAAACACGGAGTCTTCAAGCTGCAGCTGAAGCTCTTGCTTTAACATTCTGTCCATTTTGGCTGCAACAACTGCTGCAGTCAACTCCATTCTAGGGATTGTTATCTGCTTCAGTGGTGCGACTCTGGATTTACCCATTATGAATGAACAGTGCTTTTCTCCATGCTCATTTGCAATTAGCAGGTAGGACACTGTACCATAGCCATTCTCACTTGCGTCTGCGAAATGATGCAATTGAGCAGACACGCTAGGTCCAAAGTCGCTTGGCTTGAAGCATCTACTCACACTGAAGCTTGACAATTGTTCAATGTCTTTTTTCCACAGCAACCATTTTTGTGCTTGTTTTTCTGGAATATCGTGGTCCCAGCCCCAACTTGTCTTGCACAGCTGTCTAAGAAGGAGTTTCGCTGGGAGAATACAGGGTGCTACAAGACCAAGAGGATCGAATATGGAGCTCACTACGGAAAGTATTCCTCTTCTGGTAGTAGGTCTTTCTTGTACATTTAGGGCGAATCTGAATGTATCCGTTTCCGTGCACCACCGTATTCCCAAAGCTCTTTCTACTGGCAGGTTGCTTTTGTTGAAATCTAAGTCCTTGACTTCTTTGGATCTTTCCTTTTCTGGCAATGATAACAGAACTGCTCTGCTATTACTCACCCACTTTGTCAGGTGGAATCCACCTTTAGAGCACACAGACATTAGACTTTGCGTTAGTTTGATTGCTGCATCCTCAGAGGCCACAGATTTTAAGCAATCATCCATGTAAAAGTTTTGCATAATAGTATTGATTGCTTCTGCTGTTCCTGCTGTTTTTTCCTCCATTGCAGTCTTTCGTAATGCAAAACATGCACAACTGGGAGACGAAGTTGCCCCAAACAGGTGCACCGTCATCCTGTATTCTGCCATGGGCTTACTAAGATCTCCTTCTGGCCACCACAAAAATCTCAAAAGATCTGCATCAGCTTCCGGCACTCTCACTTGGTAGAACATTGATTCAATGTCTGCCATGATAGCAACTGGTTCCTGTCTGAAGCGGTTCAGTACACCTATGAGAGTGTTGGTCAGGTCGGGTCCCTGCATTAGTTGACTATTTAGTGAGAAGTTCTGGTAAGTTGCTGTGCAATCGAAGACAACTCTTAGTTTGTTCTTTTTCGGGTGATATATGCCATGATGCGGGATATACCATACTTTGGATGGGCATTCCAGTTGTTCTAAAGGCACTTTTTCAGCATAGCCTTTTTTAATTATGTCTGTCATGAAAGCATTATAGTCTTTGCAAAACTCTAGGTTCTTGCTGAGCTTTCTTTTAAGACCAATAGCTCTTTGTTCTGCTATGCATCTGTTTTTGGGAAGCTTTGCAGGATCATTCTTGAAGGGCAATCCAATACAATAATGTCCGTCCGTATACTGAATTGACTGCTCAACAGATTGCATGAATTTCTGGTCTTCTCGTGACATTTCTGTTTTGTCACAGTAATTGCGTTCAGGGAAGTCTGCATTGAACTGCTCTACCAACAATGTTTCAATGTCCGCAACTGCAGTCCTGTTTACAGTGAAACTTGAAGTTTTCCCTGGCTCTGTGCTCTCGTCAGTTCGCAGAGGCCCATTAACTATCCATCCTAATGCTGTCCTGATAGCATAAGGTCCGTTTCCTTCACTATTTATCACCTGCCATGGTTCTACTGCCTTATGCACATTAGCGCCAATCAGCACACCTATTTCTGCTTTGAGATGAGGGAGTTTAACTTGATCCAGATAAGGCCATTTTTCCAGATCCCTTTGTTGAGGGATATTCTCATGTTTCACTGGTATCTCTTTTTGGGTGAACACTCTAGGAAGTTCTATGTAGTTTTCACACTCTAAGCCACATATTTCCAAATCTGACAGAATGTTACTATACACAGATTTTTCTTGTCCCATAGTGCGAAGAAGAATCTCTGTCTTTCTGCCTTTCAAGTTTAAATCTCTCATTAGTGCCTCAGTGCAAAACGTTGCAGAGCTTCCAGGGTCAATAAAGGCGTAAGTCTTTACTACCTTGTCACACTTCTTAGACTTGATCTTCACTGGGACTATAGCTAGGATGCACTCACTGTTACCGGCCCCAGTGTATCCACAAGTTTCATGGTCTGTTAAAGCTGAAGTTGTTTTGACGTCATTCTCATCACAACTGCTAGGTTTGAAACTGTTCTCCTTCTGAATGTGCAAAATGCTTGGGTGCATCTTGGAACATTCATGACATGTAAGTCTTTTCTTACAGTGTTTGCTCAAATGCCCTTGTGTGAGACATCCAAAGCACAGTCCTTTCATTTTCAAAAACTCAATCTTGTCTTTGTGGGCTTGCTCCTTAAATGTGAAACACGAATTTAAATCATGGTTCTTTTGACAGAACGCGCATGCAATGCAAGATGTTTTGTCACATTGAGATTTTGTTTCTTTCTTCATGTCATCTTGCTTCTTCCTTTCAGTACAGACACTTGTGACAAAGCTACTTCCTTTGGGACTAGCCTTTTTGTACTTCAAGTCAGGAAATTTGCTTTTCTTCCCAACATTTGTGTCAGTTAACTCCTGAATGTCCCCAAACAAGGGGTCATTTTTTACCTTGGCTTGGCGATCAATATATTCCACTAAGTCTGAAAACCGAGCTCTTCTGCCAACTCTTTCATGAATGTCATATGCAACATTTCTCCAGCTCTCTCTCATTTTGTAGGGGAGTTTGGCGATGATAGACCTCATGTTAGTTGGGTTATCCATTTCAGCCATGTAATCCACCTCCTGCATTACATTGTGGCATCCGGTCAAGAAAAGAGCATATGCACTAAGCATCTTCCCATCCTCTGATTTGATCTGAGGCCATTTCATTGCCTTTTCAATGTATGCTGAAGCAATTTTAAGTTCGTCACCATAATGATGTTGCAGTAATCTTCTTGCCTCTTTATATCCACTTTCAGCATTCATATGTCCACAGCTCTTTACCAGGTCTTGTGGTTCACCGCTGGTGTATTGCTCTAAGTAGAACAGCTTGTCCTTAGCATTCTCAGTCTTACTGTCTATGGCGTTATCAAAGGCTCGCATAAATGATCTGAAATTAAGGGGATCGCCAAAGAAGACTGGGACATCTCTTTGGGTAACTGAGACAGATTTTGTTGCTTTACCAACATTTGGGTGATCTCATTTTGCCTCTTCATTATTTGAAACATACCGTCCTCTGAATTTTCAACTTTTGGAACATTCTGGCTGACAGTCTTGGCAACAGGCTGTTGTTTTTGTCTGGTTGTAAGTTCAGTATCAGAATTTTCCTCGTCGGAATCCTGCTTAAATTCGGATCTTCTCTGATCTACTGCTTGCTTTGGTTGAAAATATTCTTGCTTTGATTCAGTGATATTTTCACGTTCATCATACACTTTCAATTTTGCATCAGAAATGGCAATTGCCGTCTGTAGGTCTAATTCCTCCATTTTAACTTTCAGATTCATCTCTTCTAGTTGCAAAGCTTGTTTCTTTTTTAAAGAAGCAGCTTTGGCCAACAGAGCTGCTTTCTCAGCTTCCTCTTTCATCCGCAGAATTGAACTTGAACTGGTGGCTGAAGATGCAATAGAACGTCCAGCTGATGAACCCACTCTGCTCTTTTTTCTCACTGTCATAGCAACTTCTGAAACGCTGTCACCTGGTTCAATGTCATCATTTTTTGCAGCACTTGCATCCTTTACCCTTCCAACCCACTGTTCAGTAGCCAGAAAAAATTCTCTGATTTTTGATGACTTGGGTTGAAACCAAATACGCTTATCATCTTCTTTTCTTCATCCAGCAACAGCTCTTGTATGTTATCATTTAATTCAATGAATTCCTGATACAATGTTGTGAGCTTTACAAGTACTTCTTTTTCTATCTTTCTAATTTTCATCATTTTCTTTTAATTTCTCAATTTCATTCATATGAATGGTAATTGAGCCATCTTTGACTTCTTGAATTAACAAGTCTGTTTAAACGCTCTTCCAGCGCTTTATGCGTGTACTTGACCGCCCTCTTGTGGCCATCCTTATCTGAGTCAGCAGTTTCACTTGCATCATCCATAATTTCACAATAATTTGAGAGCAAACCCTTGCGAAATGCAGCAAAAAAAAAGTATCCTTTACGTTGTAAAAAAAAAAAAAAAGTTTCAAACTGCAGGAGCAAGTTTAAAAGTCTTTATGTTCAATATATTCCAGAACGAACTTACTTTCACTTTCGTTTGCCGCATTAAGTTTCACGTGGGGTTTGCTCCGTATACGGGTGAAGAAACGTCCGTAATCTTTATAAATCCTTTTCTATAACAACTGCAGCATCAGGCCTAGTAATCCAGTTTCCACTTCACGTAGCACCAATGTGAAGGAGTCTTTTGACTTTATTGTAATGGTGATCTATTCCTTCCAGTTCTCCACCATTTCCATAGGGGCTCGGCACAAAGGATTTGACGCGTAAAACCACAAACTTGCAATGCAACAGTTTACTTTTCGTTTGTAAGGATACAACAAAATCAAAAAACAAACGGAAGAACTATTTACACTTTTTTAAGCTTCAATATAAATATGGTTTCGAAGAACGGTCAAAAGACTGTCTACCATCAAGCCCCTTCCCTCCTTTCTAATCTTTTTTTCCCTGTTGCTTCCGCATACATATGACGTATGGCATTATTTAACATATGAAACGTCATGTACATAATATAATATCACAAAATATACAAATCAAATGCTGTATTAAATAGCAATAACTATATATCTCAATACAAATAATATAATATAATTGAAAAATATTAGAAATCTCTTAGTGCTCTTTATGGCTCTAACACCTAGAAAGAGCTTGATTAGCTGGTTCAGGTGTGTTTAATTGGGGTTGGAACTAAAATATGCAGGACATCGGCCCTCCAGGACCGAGTTTGGACACCCCTGCATTACGCTGACTGCCAAATCACGGGCTGAGTGATTTATATTCTTTGTTTATTTTTTTTATTTTCATAGTGTGTGTGTGTGAATGTGAGTATGGGTGTTTCCCAGTTCTGGGTTGTCGCTGGAAGGGCATCCACTGCGTAAAACATATGCTGGAATAGTTGGCGGTTCATTACACTGTGGCGACCCCTGATAAACAAGGGACTAATTGTTTATAGCAGGGGTGTTCAAACTCGGTCCTGGAGGGTCGGTGACCTGCATAGTTTAGCTCCAACTTCCTTCAACACACCTCCTTGGAAGTTTCTAGTATACCTAGAAAGAGCTTGATTAGCTGGTTCAGGTGTGTCTAATTGGGGTTGGAACTAAAATATGGCGCCGGCGCTCCAGGACTGAGTTTGGACATCCCTGGTCTATAGTTTAACTTGAACATTCCTTTCATGTGTCACTGTATTGTAAGTAGTTTGCCTTAGTGTGCATATGTGTCCAGGTTCAATTCAGATTGTGATAAGGGTAGATACGAGTGTGCTGCAACTAACAGTAAAGGAACACGTTACTCCACACCAGCTGACCTTTATGTTATAGGTACAGCGTTGAGTTACTTATTTAAGTGCTGTTGAATTAGTTCTGTCATGACAACTCTCTGAGAGATTTAGTATGGTAATGAATGCGTATCTGCTACATTGCTACCGAAACAACATTGTTCATTCATTTTCTTTTCGGCTTAGTCCCTTATTTATCAGGGGTCGCCACAGCAGAATGAACCGCCAACTGTTTTACGCAGCGGATGCCCTTCCGACTGCAATCCATCACTGGGAAACATCCATACACACTCATTCACACTTATACACTACGGACAATTTTAGCTTACCCAATTCCCCTATAGTGCATGTGTTTGGACTGTGGGGGAAACCGGAGCACCCGGAGGAAACCCATGCCAACACGGGAAGAACATGCAATTGGCCCAGCCGGGGCTTGAATCACTGACCTTGCTGTGAGGCAATTGCGCTACCCACTACGCCACCGTGACGCCCTGAGTTTAAATTATTTAAATTAATTTTGCCTGTGTATCTCCTATTGGATGCGTGAAAGGCGTCATCAGCCATGAACAACAGGGATAACCACTGACCCCCAAAATTAAGCCCTTGTGTGATCCGTTCTCAAAACCTTCATAAATGCTGCTTTCTGATAACACACGTGCAGGGCAAAGCAAGCTCAACTGGCGCGCCGACCTAGGCGGCCACCTAGGTCGCGTCTATAGACACGCCGGCCCTGCACACGTGCATCATGGGTACTTCCAGGCCACTCAGCAGTAACATTTGTTATTTTGCTGTCTGTGTTGCATTTTAGCTGCACGTTTATTGAATGAAATTTAATTTATGTTTATGTCGAAGAGGTGCTTGAATTCATATGCGTGTTCCGTCGATAACACTGCAAGTGCATGGGAATCCAGGCAATGTAAATTTGGTGCCATGAGGCTAGGGCCACTTCATGTACAGTTCTACAAACAGAAAAGTGTGTGAATCAACTCCAACACACCTAGTGTGTAGTCAGGGCCGGCGCGTCCATAGAGGCGACCTAGGCATCTGCCTAGGGCGGCAGAGCATTCAGGGCGGCGTCCATGGCGCGTCTCCCCCACTTCGCTTTCGTCCGCATCATCTCAACGCCCCTCGGTCTTCGCTTTCGTCCATGACAAACCCCGCATCATCTCAACACCCAGCTCCACCGCCCCCCTCCCCACCCTCCACCGCTTTTTTCGGATTGAAGGCAGCATAACTTTCGGTTTGAAGGCGGCATTCTCGTCGTTTGCCTAGAGCGCCAGTTGAGCTTGCTCCGGCCCTGTGTATAGTCACACAGGACTGAACAATCCTATTGATAACATTTTTAAATAATCGACCATCATGACACGATCTACCAGTACTGATTGTGCAAATGTGGCAGTATGATTAAATATATGTGGTTTTAAGAATTAATTTGTAGTATATAATTTAACACAAGTGCGTCACGGTGGCGCAGTGGGTAGCACGATCGCCTCACAGCAAGAAGGTCGCTGGTTCGAGCTCCGGCTGGGTCAGTTGGCATTTCTGTGTGCACGTTCTCCTCGTGTTGGTGTGGGTTTCCTCCGGGTTCCCCCATAGCCCAAGCACATGCGCTATAGAGGAATTGAATAAACTAAATTGTCCGTAGCGTATGTGTGTGAATGAGAGTGTATGGGTGTTTCCCAGTGCTGGGTTGCAGCTGGAAGGGTATCCATTGCGTAAAACATGCTGAATAAGTTGGTGGTTCATTCTGCTGTGGTGACCCCAGATTAATAAAGGGACTAAGTCGAAAAGAAAATGAATGAATGAATGAATTTAACAAAAAACAGCATATTTAAGTAACCTTCTGTTGACCAGTGGTATTTTCCACATCAGCAGCTTCACACGCCTGCTGAAAAATCCAGCTGAAACCAGCCTAGGCTGGTTGGCTGGTTTTAGCTGGTTGACCAGCCAAAACCAGCTATGTCCAGCTTAAAACAGGCTGGTCAAGCTGGATTTAGCTGGTCATTTTCCAGCCTGACCAGCTAAGACCAGGCTGGAAATGGCTGGAAACCAGCCTGGAAGTGGCCAAAACCCCTCTAAAACCAGGCTGGTCAACCAGCTAAAACCAGCCAACCAGCCTAGGCTGGCTTAAGCTGGATTTTTTCAGCAGGAACTTTAGTAATTAATGACCCTACTGAATTAAGTATGCTTATTTTTTAGTGTGTTAAGCAGTGTGGTCTAGGAAAACTTAAGTTGAATTTCAGCAAAAGTCTGTCGAGGAAAAAACACATCAAATATGTAGATTTACAAAATATGCTTATTAGTAAATGTAAAAAACGTTAACCAGACCCTATATAAAATCCTGAAAGCCTACACATGTGGGTTCTTTGAATGCCACTGATATATTTCGTTTTTTCTGCAGTTTGTAAGCGCTGAAGCGAAAAGGACTTTTGTTTTGCATTTATATGACGTCACTAGACTGCGCTGCCGCTGCGCTCCTGCATCTGTTTGTGTTTCTGCTTGAGAAAAGGTTTGTGTTTAACCATTTAACGCGCTTTGTGTGTTTGGTTATCATTTTAGTTTTTTATGTTTCATAATGATTTATTTAATGTAGCGTCGTAGTGCATTTTCCTCCATTAATCGGGTTGTTTTGAGTAAGTAAACCGATTCATTTCACATCTGCATCAAGCATCATCAATCAGTACCAAATTCGCGTTTGTTTGTTTTTCGGTAAGCAGTGACACCAGGGGCCTGTTTCAGTAAGGAGGTTCAATCAACTCGGAGTTTAAACTTGAACTCTGAGTTGATTTATCGAGAGATTAAAAACTCTGAGTTTTCGGTTTCAGAATAGCTGATGTGGGTTGGGTTAATCAACTTTGAGTAGACCAACTCAGAGTTAAGCACGCACACCGCAACTATAAAAAGGCATTATCAATGGAGCGCAGATATTACGAGTTCTCCAGCTGAACTTGATGTGCTCATGCAAAGTTATAGCAAATATGAGCATATATTTAAAAAAGCAACACCACTGCTTTAGTGAAACAAAGACAGTTAGCGTGGGAAAACATAGCTGCTCAAGTTAATGCACAAGTTTACATTTAAAGTATTTAAATAATTAAGTATAGTAAATAAGTAATGTAATGTGTTACGTTTATTGGCCATAATTTTAAAGTTATTTCAGATGTAATTGCATTAAATTACATAAAATAGGCTAGCGCATTTCTACAACAAATTTGACAAAACAAGAATGCAGATAACCTTAGCTTAATGTTCAGTGGAAATGTTTGATTTAAGGTTCCCACTTTTGCACACGTTGATCACTTTTAATAGATTTAAGTGCACTTGTGTGTCTGCCTTTTTTATAGTTCGAGTGGTAGAGGATGATAATATGATGATTTATAATGTAAGCAGAACTAAAAAAAAAATAGTTTTTAGAAGGAGTAATAATACAATTAATCTAGTTAGTAGGTCAGTGAATTTAAGCTAATTAATTATTAAAAAGGACAAGCTATTCTCGTACGTGACTTTGTTTTTTGTGTGACTGAAATGTATTAGCTATGTTTCCATCGAAAAACGTGAATTAAAATTATGTGCAAAACTGGATTATCGCATAAAAGATGTGCGAGTAAAGCAGCGTTTCCATCCAACCAGTCAAAGAGAACAAAATTGTCACTTCCTGATTAACTGGCGCTAAATATCAACAGTAAAAACTGAATTTACTGCGGTAGAAGAAGCTGCGTGAACCTGTTCTTTATTTAATAAATGACTTGAGCCTCAGAAGACAATGCCGACACACAATGAAGGCGTGGTGGCGTTTGAGACGCGCATGAGACGCGGAGAACAGACGCTCTTGACACGCTGCAGACTCTTTGAAGATAATTAATAATATAATAATACTGAAGCGGTTAAGGCATTTTAGAACGACTAAAACAACATTTCAGATGTTTTACAGTGTGCTCAACATGCTGATTTGTCCATTCACACACATTTTCATCATCGTATGATCTCTTATAACAAACCTTTTTAATGCATATACTGGAATTTTTTAGTAAAACTGTTTCCATCGTAGTTTATGTGCATCTTTTCTTATCGAATAAAAAGTTTCTCCTACTCAGTTATGCGCATATGTTTAGTATGCCTATTTTCAAAAGTTATTAGCATCTTGGTGTTTCCATCAACCAATTTTTTATGCGCATATCCAAAATGCACATTAAAATAGGTGTGTGGAAACGTAAGTCTAAGGTTAGGTTCATAGAGTAAGTTACCACGGTAACTGACTCTGAGTTAAAGTTACCACTCTTTCAGAAACAGGCTTGACTTACCCTGCTTTCTCGAGTTTGACAAACCTGCCATTTTGAAACGGAAAACCCAGAGTTTCTCTCATTTCCGGGTTAAAATACGTTTTCACTTAACCTCCTTTCTGAAACAGGCCCCCGGTGTATCTCAGTGGATAAAGGGGATGACCTCTTGCCTTGCTTTGGAAAAATTAACATATTTTTTGAAAAACAAAATCCAGATATTTTGGTCTATTTGGAAAATATTCTATGACTTTTTGGAGAATTTAGATGGTAACTCTTTTCTTGAACTGACAGACATTGAAAGTATATAGATTAGACAAATATGTTATTGCTTTATTTAACATTAATATTGTTGTTTATTTATTTGTTTACTTTTTCTTTCAAAGTGTTAAGTTATTTTGAATTTATATTATTCATGCTGTATTTTTGTTTTTGTATTATTATTATTATTTATGTTAAATTTATTCATTATCTTGATTTTTTTTTGCTAAGCTGAAAAACTAAACCTTTGTCAATCTGTATGACAATGTTTAAAATAAAAATTGTTGTTCAAAAAAAAAAAAAAAAAAAAAGAAATGGTAAGCTAGTTCATATGGATCAAAATGGGTTTGTTTCGAGGAGACAAGGTTTGCATAATATTCGTAGAGTATTAAATGTATTGTATGAGAAGTCTAATACCCATGGGGCAATGCACTTCTGTCATTAGAAGCTGAAAAAGCAGAATTGAATGGCAGATTTTGTTTAAAACCATGGAAAAGGATGGGTTTTGGAAATAAATTCATGAAATGGATTCAGATCCTTTATGCTAACCCATCAGCTGAGATATTAACAAATGGTACAATATCTGCCCCTTTCAGACTCTACAGGGGTACACGCCAGGGTTGCCCGCTCTCTCCACTGCTTTCCACTCTAGCGATTGAACCATTAGCTATGGCAATCCGTAATCACACACATATTTCAGGAATAACAATTGGCTCTTTAGAACACCACATTTCACTATATGCAGATGATATAATTTTATTTTCGTCCAATTTAAAACAGTCTATTCCAGCACTACTACATTTGATTGAAGCGTTTGGCGAATTCTCAGGGTATAAAATCAATAATTCCAAATCTGTGTTGCTGTTTCTCCATAGATCAGAAAGACTTTCCCCACCGGTTCAGTCACCCTTTGCTGTTTCACAAGATGGTTTTACTTATCTTGGGATCAAAATTACACCAACTGTGAATGAAATTGTATCAGCAAACTACAAGCCCATATCAGAAACTATAACAGGTCTGCTGAATAGATGGACAAAACTCCCCATCTCCCTGATTGGTCGTGTTAATATTTAAAAAATGTCAGTTTTACCCAAATTGTTATATCTCTTCCAATCTATCCCTCTACCTCCACATTCCTCTTTTTTTCCCCTAATGAAAAAAAGTTTTACAAGCGTCCTCATCTCAGGCTCTCCTTGCTGTATCTGCCCTATGAGAGAGGAGGGTTAAACCTACCAAAGTTAAAATGGTAATATTGGGCCGCTCAAATTAGAGCAGCAATGTTCTATTTTGAAAAAGAGTACCCTCCTACCTGGATTTCTATAGAGGCCCACATCCAGAGGCTCCTTTTCTTTGGCTCTCGGCGAAGGCGGTTGCACTTTCTCCCTCTCCGTCCCTTATCTTCCCTGGCTGGCTCTTCTTGTCTCGTCTTATTCTATCTCTGAGGCTCTCCGTGCCCTGCTATCCAAACGAATAAGGAATTATGGATCTGATCAACTGTTCTCTGAACGCGATTGACACCATCTTCTCGACGAGTAGTTTGGGCTTGAGAGAACCCATTTGTCCTGCCGGGACGTTTGCAGCTGGATACGTGTGCGCCAGGCTGCCCTGTCCCTGGAGGATATTGAGGATATCTATCTATTCGGAACTTTGATAACAGGGTTTCTGCTGCTGGGCTTATGCGGCGCCCTGGAATATCGACGATTGATGAAAGCGGTCAGTGCATCTCAAAACCCCACCAAGCTAGCCGGCTTGATTGAAACTATAGTGGGCAGAAATGCTAATACTCAGACTGCTGCATTAGAGCGCAAATTGGAAAACCAGGGTGAAGTTAGCGGCTTTGCAACAAGATTTGGCCAGACCTGGAGACCAGTGATGGACATTAAATATCTGTTAAATTACCAGATATTGTCCTAAATTTGAAATACTCTCTTTTGGCTCCCAGTGTTTTTCCAGCCAGACGGCCTCGGCTGGAGAAAAACAACTTCTCCCGGATAGCAAGATAAGGAGACGCTCTGATACTCCTGCTCCCTGTCAAGGACACCTGTTGGACTATACAGGCTTACACACATACACAGTTACAGATAGACTTACTACAGAGTCCCTCATCCCACGCCTTCGTGTGCTTTCACCGACTGGAGGGGGTAGGCGGGTCTGTGACCAGCTCTTTTCAGCTGCAGGCCGGATGGCTGCCCGCCCTTGCCGGACTACTGTATATCCACATCCCCTGTTCCCATTCCCTGTTGCGATGTTTTGTCATGTCTATGTGTTCATGTGCTTGACTGCCAGGGCTGGTTTTTTCCTTGATCTCACTCTGCCCTAATTTTAGAGCAGGGCGAGAGGGAGTTTTTTTTTTGCCTATCTTTCCTTTCCTTTGCCTAAAATTCCTTTGAACTTATATCTGAACTATTTGAACTAAAAAGCTGATAAAGTGTACAAAAAATCCATTTACCCGGAATACAATAGCAGTTTGGTTTAAGCTCTTACTCATTTAGGTAAATTTCCACAGCTCTCTAGTTTCTCACCAATTTTTGGGAATGAAAATTATCGCCCTGGTAGAGCCGATCCAGGTTTTAAAATTTGGTCAAATCAAGGTATTTGCAGGATATCTGATCTCTACGATGAAGGTCACGTTATGTCCTTTGAAGAAATTAAGAAAAAGTGTGGAATTCCAAATAAGCATTTTTTTAATGTTATTTTATTATGTCAAAACAAGATCACCATTTAGCTGAACCCCCTTTTTCTATTTTGGAGAATATTGTACTTAACTGTTTAAAAGGTAAAGGTCAAGTATCGGTTTTATATAAACAGTTGGCAGACAAATCAAAAGAGTCATTTAATGATAGACTTCAAGCTTGGCAGTCTGACCTGCAGGCTGATATAACTGAGGAAGAGTGGCTAGAAGCTTGTCTAAAAGCCCAAACTCAGACAACAAGCACTTATTTTAGATTGCTTCAATATAAATGGCTGAGTAGACGGTATGTAACTCCAGTTAAGTTGCATCATTTTAACCCTGATACATGCTATAAATGTAAACAAGAGAAAGGAACTTTATTTCATTGTATGCGGGAATGTTCTAAAGTCAGTTGTTTTTGGGTTAAAATACTGAACATTGTAGGTCTAATCATTGGTAAAGTAATTCCTCTTGATCCCAGCTTGTGTATATTGCATATTTGTCCATTGAACTTTGATGTGACCAAACATGAAAGAGTGCTGTTGATTTTATGTTTGCTGGAAGCTAAACATGTAATTGCGTGTTCTTGGAAAAAAGAAGACAGTCCTGGTGTATCTCAGTGGATAAGTTGCTGGTCACACATCACTAAATAATAATGTCTCCTACAACATGGCTTAGTTGTGTACATTTGTAGAGCTAGTTTTTAATGTTGTTGTTTTTCCACCTAACAGGTGATTTAAAGCAATAAGTGACTGACTCACTCGCATCACCAGGAGCTGTTTGAGGGGAAAGAAACGTTAAAGATGGCGTTTATTAAAGAGGAGAGGGAAGATCTGAGGATTTCAGAAGTGTTCACATTGAATCCTGGGGAACAAACAGGTTGGATTTCAGAGATATCATAAATGTAATGAATGTAAACATCTACAAGGCTGAAATAAACAGCGCTAATTCTTAAAGCAAATATAATTTATCAGTGCAAATCAGTCAACTGAGTTTATTCATTGTTACAACACCTTTGAGGTTAGTCTAGGGCATGGGTGTCAAACTCAGTTCCTGAAGGGCCACAGCTCTGCACAGTTAGGTGTCAACCCTGCTCCAACACACTTACCTGTAGGTTTCAAACAAGCCTGAAGGACTCATTTATTCGTATCAGGTGTGTTTAATTAGGGTTTGAACTAAACTGTGCAGAGCTGCGGCCCTCCAGCAACTGAGTTTGACACCTTTGTTCTAGGGTAAAAGTGATAACATTTAAGGTGTGGCAGCTTTACCATGTGACGGTATACCAATCGGTACTGGAATTTTAAAAACGTCCATTTCCTGCGAACATTCAAGCGTTGTTGAGCACGTTCTTAAACAGTGCTGATTTGCCATTGTGTTCACATGCTCAACAGAAATGACTGATTGGCAGTGAAGGTCATCAGTTCTCCGAACTCACTGCTGTTTACTGATTGTAACTACAGATACAGGGACACTGGAGTGTTTTAAAGCCCCAAAGATCAGCTGGTCTGTTTATAAGCTGACATACGAGCGATCCGCTGATGAATCGACTGATCTTCATGGCTTTAAAACTCTCCAGTGTCCCTGTATCTGTAGTTACACTCAGTAAACAGTGGTGAGTTCGGTAAACTGATGACCTTCATGGCCAATCACAGTTATTTCTGTTGAGCACGTGAACACAATGGCAAATCAGCGCTGTTTAATGCTCTTCACACCAGACGCGGAATGCGCAAATTAATCGCGTGTAAATAGACGTGTGAACATTTGAGTTTGCTCGCTTCATTTGTGCGTCAAATCTGCAGATTTGCATCATGGGCAGGGCTTCTGTCTGCCTGGTGACTGTAGCTTCATTGCTAAATGGCTAACATGTTTTTTTTTTTGTTGAGAAAATAACTGTGTTCATGTGCTTTATGGAGGCTGAAAAACAGTGTTGATTCGTTTGGAGTCCACTAGATGCTTTCAGAGGTGCACCCAGCTCTGCGAACTCATAAACTCCTCCAGAAATTGAACCTGGATGATGGAAGCTTTCAGCAGTGCTTCTGATTGAGCCGAGCCCAGTTTGATGAACTGTTGTCTGTGTAGGCAGGAGGATTTTCCCCCATGACACCAACAAAAGGCGCTACTTCATAATCACACCCCCACAAGAGCAAGCTCCTGATTGGTTAACGCGCGCAAATGTCCGCAGAAGTTCAGATTTTCGAACTTGAGCGATTTGCGCGAAACGCGTTAAACGCTTAATTCGTGCTGCGCCGCAGGATGTCTATTCGCGCCTTTGCATTAACTTAACATCTAAATCACTCGCGCTTGACGCTTCTTCTGCGTCTGGTGTGAGCACAGCATAGGAACGTGCTCAACAGTGCTCAAATGTTCGTAGGACATTTTTAAAATTTCAGTACCCATGGGTACCAAATTCCAGTATTGTGGCAACACTAATACACAGACACATACGCTCATACATGTCTGTTTATGTGCATAAATGCACATTTTGTTCCAAGGAGACCTAGAGTTCCCATAATTTACTCAGGACATGCTTTAGGGCTTCTACTATCGTAATATATCTAAAACACAGATAGCTTTAAAAATTCACCAATGGTGGTGAAGCATGGTTTCTTAATTGAAGAGTTATCTCATCAATGTCGAGGAAAGAGTTAAGCAGCTGAACGCTCATTAAAGCTAACATGCATGTTGTTGGTTTTGATGCCTACATGCTATTATGTTGATCTTCAAGTGTGTTGCTTTGTGTTTAAACTGGGGCTAACGTTTTTATTTGTTTGCTTCAGGTTCTATGGTGCTGAAAGAAGAGACTCGAGAACTTAAAGAAATGGAGGAAATAGATCAGTACGAGAGACAAGATTTACGGACTGATGAAAAATCCACAGAAGGAGTTCAGGAAACCGAATCTGATTTCAAGTGCTGTCACTGTGGGAAGCATTTAAGACATAGACAAAACCTTAAAAACCACATGAGAGTTCACACTGGAGAGAAGCCGTTCACCTGCAAACAGTGCGGAAATTGTTTTTCTCGAAATCAAAACCTTAAAGATCACATGAGAATTCACACTGGAGAGAAGCCGTTCACCTGCAAACAGTGCGGGAAGTGTTTTTCTAGAAATCAAAACCTTACAGCTCACATGAGAATTCACACTGGAGATAAAGATCTTACCTGCCAACAGTGTGGAAAGTGTTTCACTCGATTCCAAAACCTCAAAGTTCACATGAGAATTCACACTGGTCTGAAGCCATTTTCTTGCCCAAAATGTGGAAAGGGTTTCAGTCAAAAAGCACACATTATAGGCCACATGCGAGTTCACACTGGAGAGAAGCCTTTTATCTGCCAAAAGTGTGGAAAGAGTTTCACTCAAAAGCCAAACCTTCATGTTCACATGAGAATTCACACTGGAAAGAAACCTTACACTTGCCCTCAATGTGACAGGTGTTTTATACAGAAAAACAGCCTGGATTGCCACATGAGAACTCACAAAGGTTAGAGATCTTTCTATCTGTAAAAAAATGTCTTAAATCAAAAAAAAAATCTGTGAATCAAAAACTCTTGGTTAAACCTAAACTGCATTTCGTTGCTTTGTACTTGTACATCTGTAATGACAATAAAGTTGAATCTAATCTAATCTAAAAGCCTGCTCTCAATCGAGAGTTGGACTTGCAATCCAAAGGTCGTAGGTTCAAGTTCCGGCACCAGTAGGGATTGTTGTTGGGAATATCCACCTCAAAAAATGGCTGAGGTGATTCTCTTGAGCAAGGCACCAAACCCCCAACTACTCCCCGGGTGTTTGTTCAGGGGTGTACCTCAGGTGGCTTTTCACAAGTACATATAAGTCTGGCTTTAAACTGGACCTTCTTTATACAAGACACTTTAGATAATGTCACTGGTAAACTGTTGCACACTTCTGATCACTTCAGCATTACTTTCGACATGTCTTTTAAACAGAATCTGTGCTCTCTGTCCTTCACACGCTTCTCTATTGTGACATCCTCTCTTCTTTCACCCACCATGTTCTTACTTCTGGATGTTAACTTCCACTTTAACATCCTGCCTATATGAGATCTGTCCTCTCGCCACCGGGCCAATCTGCACAACTCCCTTTAACCCCTACTTTTGTCTATCTAATATATGCGAGGCTGGTACTGGAATTCCACTGATTGGAGTCTTACCTCGATGGTCACTTTTTCAGGGTTGCCTTGAGATGAGAGGTATCTAAAGCACATGACCTGGTCATAGGGGTACCTCAGGGATTTTACCTCAGGGATTTACACCACATTGATAGGAACCATCATCCAATCACATGGCTTCTGTTATCATTAATTTCTCCATCTATCTGATATTACATAACCAGCTGTCCTTCAAAGAACACTTCAACATCAGATAGAGCAGACCTTTCCTGACCGATCATGCTGCACAACGTCTAGTCCAAGATCATCATTTGTAGGTTGGACTACTGTGATACTCTTTTGACTGTACTCTCTTCTTCATTCTTAAACCTCTACATAAGATCCAAAACACTGCAGCTCGTCTGGTCTTCAGTGAGCCCTTTCCACACCTCTCTTTATCTGCATTGGTTACTGTTTGAAGCTTGTGTCAATTTCAAATCATTGATGCTTGCTTACAGAACAGCCACTGGCTCTGTACCCTCTTGAAAGTTAACATCCTCTTCAGGAGCCTACTATTGCTAAGTGAGTGGCCTTGTGGTACAATCACATAAAGGCTCTAAATCATTTTCCAGACTCTTTTCGTTCAATGTTTCTCGCCGGTGGAATAATCTTCCCACATGGACTGCTGATTCTCTGGTATCATTCAAACACTCATCTCCTCCCCAAACACTTGAGCATTGAAAAAAAAAACTCTCCTCACTCTAGCTCTTATAAATTTCATCACTAACAGCTTCCTTGTATGAGTAGCACTTCTTGGTTGTATTGCCTCTTGTTGAATTGCTGAATGCCTCCTCAATTGTAAGTCATTTTGGACAAATGCATCTGCTAAGACAGTGATCCTCAACCACCGGTCGTGAATGCCGTGAAGAGTGCACCGCGAGTCACGTGACAAGAACTGTTGGTTCAGCTTGTATGAAATATACACTTATCAGTAGACTAATTATCTTAGATAAACACAGAACAGTCGAACACTGCAGTGCTTTGTAATTTTGTCCATAAATAAAACTGTGTGACAGCTTGTCGTCCTCTGAGAAAACAATTGGTCACCTAGCAACCTATGAACCTTCGACCACCCATCGGTTTGCGGCAAAATTGTTATGCCTTGACCAGTCCGCAGTGATAAAAAGGTTGAAGACCACTGTAAAATGTTTAAATATGGCGTATGTAATGCTTTACTGGGCGTAGTATAGTTAAATTTGCATATAGTGTGGAATTTGAATGGAATCATGTTCACATATTAAATAGCTATCTGATCAGAGAAAACATGAAGCGGCCAGGTGTAAACAGGCCCAAAGAAAGTGATGAGTTAAAAAAAATTACATTTTGGTATTACAGATAACACCTCTTTAAGCAGCTGAGTGCTTATTACAACTAACATGCATGTTGTTGGTTTTGATGCCTAAATGCTAATATTGATACCTATATGTTTCTTGTTTTTTTTTGGCTTCAGGTCTTATGGTGCTGAAAGAAGAGACCCGAGAACCTAATGAAATGGAGGAAGTCGATCAGCATAAGAAACACAGTTCAAGTACTGATAAAAAATCCACAAAAGGAGTTCAGGAAACCAAATCTAATACGTGCCGTCACTGTGGGAAGTGTTTCAGTCATGAAAAGAACCTTAAAAACCACATGAGATTTCACACTGGAGTGAAACCGTTCACCTGCGAACAATGTGGAAAGGGTTTCAAACAAATTCAAAACCTTGAAGTTCACAGGAGAATTCACACTGGAGAGAAGCCGTTCATTTGTTACAAGTGTGGAAAGGGTTTCACTCAAAAGAAAAACCTTGAAGTTCACATGAACCTTCACACCGGAGAGAAACGTTTTAATTGCCAACTATGTGAAAAAAGTTTCCCTGTAAAACACACTCTTATAATGCACATGAGAGTTCACACTGGAGAAAAACCTTACACTTGCCCTGGATGTGGAAAGGCTTTTAAACAGAAAAGCGGCCTTTATAGCCACAATAAAACCCACAAACATTAGAGATCTTTCGCCTGGCAACTGTGGAAAAAAGTGTACCTGCAAATCAAGGTGATTGTGAACACTTTTATTGTTGTTTGGGAAAGCTAAAACTGTCATGCTGTGTTCATACCAGATGAGGAACAAGCAAATAAATCGTGCTATGCGTGCGTAAATAGACTCGTTAACATTTTGAGTTTACTCGCTTCATTCACTTGTCAAATCCGCTTCATTCGCACGTCAAATTCACTTCACAATAGATGCTGATTCGCGTCATGGGCAGGGCTTCTGTCTGCCCGGTGTCTCTAGTTTCATTGCCAAATGGCTAACATGGATATTATTGAGACAATACCTGTTTTTTATGTGCTTTAGAAAGGCTGAAAAACAGTGTCGATTGGTTTGGAGTCGTGTCTGAGTCCACTAGATCCATTCAGAGGTGCACTCAGCTCTGTGAGTTCATCAACTCCTCCAGAAACTATACCTGGATAATGGAAGCTTTCAGCTGTGCTTCAGACTGAGCCGAGCCCAGTATGATGAACTGTTATCCAACGGTGTTGGCAAGAGGATTTTTCTCTCAGGACCCCAACAACAGGTGCTACGTCATAATCACGCCTCTACAAGAGAAAGCTCCTGATTGATTAACATGGCGCGAATGTCCGCTAAAGTTCCGACTCGCGCAATACGCACATTAAGCGCATCAATTGCTCAAAACGCTCAACTCGTGCTGCTTCATTTGCGTGAATCGCACGCATTTGCGCTGCAGGACGTCTATTCACATCTTTGCATTGACTTAACATGAAAATCACTCACTCTTGATGCTTCATCCACGTGCGGTGTGAATACGGCATCAGAGTCTACAAAAATGATTGATACACAAAGACTTCCAATCTCCCAACAGCAATTTGTGAAGTGATTCAAGAAAAAAATCTCACCAATACAGTTTTCTATTCTACCTTCAGATCTTAAACATGACATGTCATGCTATCTAAAGCCCTGTGTGATTTCAGCCACGATTTGGTCGCCTATGGTTTTGATCGTTGGTTTAACGTGCTCAACACATAATGGCCGTTACAATCAAATGTTTCCTCTGAAACCAAGAACCAATAAAAGTGCAGAATCTGATGATGCAATCAGTACAACAACTTTAAACCACTCATTCAGTCTGACATTGACAACTAAGGTTCTACAGCAGGGGTCACCATTCTTGGTCCTGGAAGGCCGGTGTCCCTGTAGAGCAGCGGTGCTCAACCCTGTTCTTGGAGATCGACCCTCCTGCAGAGTTTAGCTACAACCCTGATCACACACAACTAAAGCTGCGGTCACACTGGACGTTTCTCCCTATAGACTTCCAAAAGGAAACACAAGGTCGTGCGTCAAGTTTCATCGATTGCTGCATGAGACCAATCGAGGGTCAAAACTTGACCTCTTTGGACAGAATTTTTAAATATGGACCAATTGCTCGCTTTTTTAAATGGCTAATCATCTTGTTTCATCCTGCTCCTTTTCGCAGCGTTACCGCAGCTTTAGTAGACCTGAAGGAGCACTTGGTAATTAAGAACAGGTGGGTTTGATCAAGGTTGCAGTTAAACTCTGCAGGAAGGTAGATCTTCGGGAACAGAGTTGGGCACCCCTGCTGTAGAGTTTATCTCTAACTTGCCTCAACACACCTGCCTGCAAGTTTCAAGTTCACCTGGTGAAGCTGCGGTCACACTAGAGTTTGAGCTTGTGAAACTCTGTAGTACGGCGCTGCGAAAAGGGGCGCGATTAAACAAGATAATTAGTCATTTAAAAAAGGCAGCGATTGGTCCATATTTTAAATTTCTGTTCATAGAGGTCATGTTTTGATTCTCGATTGGTCTCATGAAGTCAAGTGATGCGATTCCGCAGGTCAGAATTCACCAAGCTTGAACTTTGCAACGCAGCGAACTATAAAACTTGCTGCACGACCTTGAGTTTCTGGCCTGACGCATTTGCGTGCGTATGAATAGAAGTCTATGGGGAGAAAAGTCCAGTGTGAACGCGGCTTAAGACTTTGATTAGCTTAATCAGGTATGTTTGACTAGGGTTGAAGCTAAACTCTGGAAGAAGTTTGGTAACCCCCTGTCTTACAATATGACATGGGAATCATGTTCACGCAGTCTGACATGCTATAGACATTTAGGATTTTTAAAAACAGCACCTAATTAATTAGCTCAGGTGTGTTTGATCAGGGTTGGAGCTGAAATCTACAGGAAAAGTAGATCTCCAGGAACAGGGTTGAGCATCCCAGCCCTGTTTGTATGTTATATGTAGCCTTATTGATAGTTTTCACGTGATGTCACACTATTAGGAGAATGCCCCCGTGCCCCCAAGTCACGGGCTGAGTGATTTATTTATTTTTCTTAGTTTATTTATTCATTTTTAATTTTCATAGTGTATGTGTGTGTCTGTGTGTGTGAATGTGAGGGTGTATGCGTGTTTCCCAGTTCTGGGTTGTCCCTGGAAGGGCATCCACTGCGTAAAACATATGCTGGAATAGTTGGCGGTTCATTACACTGTGGCGACCCCTGATAAAAAAGGGACTAATTGTCTATAGTTTAACTTGAACATTCCTTTCATGTGTCACTGTATTGTAAATGGTTTGCCTTAATGTGCATATGTGTCCAGGTTCAATTCAGATTGAACTCTGAAGATCGTGACAAGGGTAGATACGAGTGTGCTGCAACTCACAGTAAAGGAACACGTTGCTCCACACCAGCTAACCTTTGTTAGAGGTACAGCGTTGAGTTACTTATTTAAGTGCTGCAGAATTAGTTCTGTCGTGACAACTTTCTAAAAGATTCAGTATGATAATGAATGCGTATCTGCTACATTGCTACTGAAACATTGTTCATTCATTCATTTTCTTTTCGGCTTAGTCCCTAATATATCAGGGGTTGCCACAGCAGAATGAACCGCCAACTATTCTAGCATTGGTTTTACGGGGGGACGTGGGGGATCCGTCCCCCTCACTTTAAGAGACAGACCATTTAGAAACAGGTGATTAATAATTATGAACGTAGATCTCTTTAAGCTGTCTCCCCCCCCCACACACACACACTTTTAAATGTCCGCTACACCCGGCTGTACCACATTCAAAAAACAGGTGTTTTATCGATTCCTCCTCTAATTCACTAAAAGTGCACGTAGATTCATGTCTCTAAACATTTTTGAACAACTTCTTTCACTGGATAATTTAAATGTATTAGTTTATATGTCACTTCTTTAAATTTATTGGTGAGACAGTATTTACTAGGTAAGTTCCACACTAAGGAATTCCCTGCTGAAAAAAACAGCTTAAACCAGCCTAAGCTTGTTGGCTGGTCGACCAGCCTGGTTTTAGAGGGGTTTTGGCCATTTCCAGGCTGGTTTCCAGCCATTTCCAGCCTGGTTTAAGCTGGACATAGCTGGTTTTGGCTGGTCAAGCTGGTTTTAGCTGGAAACCAGCCTGGAAATGGCCAAACCCCCTCTAAAACCAGGCTGGTCGACCAGCTAAAACCAGCTTAGGCTGGTTTAAGCTGGATTTTTCAGCAGGGCAACAATGTGGTTCTGCATAACTTTTTAATATAAGTTATTAAATTTGTTGTCTACAATTTTCAAACTATTGATACTTAACTGATTAGTATGTAATAGATTTGATTCAGAGGATAAATTACCAGATAAGAGCTGAACAAGCCCACTAGGAATTGCATCAAATACTATTGCAAATTCTTTAGCAGTTATGGGGATCTTGTGATAAGTGAGAAATGCACAATGATTAAAAAGTTGTCCATTACTTTTGAATAACTGTCGCGCCAATATAAAGTGAAGCGAAAAGGACTTTTGTTTTGCATTTATATGACGTCACTAGACTGCGCCGCGGTCCTGCATCTGTTTGTGTTTCGGCTGAGAAAAGGTTTGCGTTTATCCATTTAACGCGCTCTGTGTGTTTGATTATTATTTTTGTTTGTTTATGATTTATAAGTATTTATTTAAAGTAGCGTCGTAGTGTCTTTTCTTCCATTAATGAGCTTGTTTTCTATCACTAAACCTATTCATGTCACATCTGCATCATCAATCAGAACCAAATCCGCATTTGTGTTTTTCGGTAACGTAAGCAGTGATACCTATGAGTGATACCAGAAACGGACATTACGAAGCTCCGAATCACTTGCTTCCTGTAACAATTCACTGTTTTGATTCGCTCGCGTCGGAGAACTTGCTGTTCAAAACCATAATGAACACAATTTAAGCCGGTAAAGTGTAATCATCAGTCTACTGATCGATAAAACCTCTGTTTAATGTGGTTTTCCAGGATTTTGTTTAACATAAACGTCTGTGTTTTACTTAAAAAAAACCACAACCCTGCTGAACAAATGCTGGTAAGGTATGTTTTGATATTGAGGTAAAACTGGTTTTATATTCACACACCCTGCTGAAAAATCCAGCTTAAACCAGCCTAAGCTGGTTGGCTGGTTTTAGCTGGTCGACCAGCCTGGTTTTAGAGGGGTTTTAGCCATTTCCAGGCTGGTTTCCAGCCATTTCCAGCCTGGTCTTAGCTGGTCAGGCTGGGAGTTGACCAGCTAAAACCAGCTTGACCAGCCAAAACCAGCTATGTCCAGCTTAAACCAGGCTGGTCAAGCTGGTTTTAGCTGGCGTTAGCTGGTCATTTTCCAGCCTGACCAGCTAAGACCAGGCTGGAAATGGCTGGAAACCAGCCTGGAAATGGCCAAAACCCCTCTAAAACCAGGCTGGTCGACCAGCTAAAACCAGCCAACCAGCTTAGGCTGGTTTAAGCTGGATTTTTCAGCAGGGTAATGTGGTTTTCCAGGAATTTGTTTAACATAAACGTCTGTGTTTTACTTAAAAAAAACCCACAACCCTGCTGAACAAATGCTGGTAAGGTATGTTTTGATATTGAGGTAAAACTGGTTTTATATTCACACACCCTGCTGAAAAATCCAGCTTAAATCAGCCTAAGCTGGTTAGCTGGTTTTAGCTGGTCGACCAGCCTGGTTTTAGAGGGGTTTTGCCCGTTTCCAGGCTGGTCAAGTTGGTTTAAGGTGGTAATTTTCCAGCCTGACCAGCTAAGACCAGGCTGGAAATGGCAGGAAACCAGCCTGAAAATGGCCAAAACCCTTTCAAAACCAGGCTGGTTGACCAGCTAAAACCAGCCAACCAGCTTAGGCTGGTTTAATCTGTTTTTGTCAGCAGGCCATTCAGATATTCTCCTAATAATATAGTTTTAAAAAATAGGGAACTCATATTATCGGCAAATAACTATCAAAGTACAACATTGTTTACCTTCAATTAAATAGGGCTAATGTTGTTTTGGAAGTTATTCCTACATGCGAGTTCAGACCGAATATTCAAAGTACCATGGTAAATAATATAGACCATTTTGAGGGATGTAAACAAAAACAATGGTCCCAACGTATTTCCTGTTTTTCTACAGCTTCCAAGAATCCAAAAAGAGCCACATATTGATAAATAATAATGTTACTTAATTACTTCAATTAAGACCAGCATGAAAACATACCTTACCAGCATATGCTATTTTTTTCAGCAAGGAAATGACAGCTAAATGCTTTATTTAATTCATATCTAATATGTAGTTACTTTGTACATGTATGTATAAAACACTTGTAGTTAAATAAAAATACTGAGAATGCAACAAATAAGGAGATACAGCTTTAATCAGGTCCGTTAAGTGTTATTTGATGATGTCATTTCATGAATAAAAATGACAAACAACTAAAATGTCTGAAAAACAAGTAATGATGATATATATGGGACATTCTACCAGAAACGTACCTTATCTGTCCCTGAAATAAAAACATAAATACAGTAAATAAAAAGTATTTCATCCCAAAAATGTCTAAAATGGTTGATTTCTGTTGTTCTGTAAAGGAATATGCCATTCATTTGGTTCTCAGATTTTTGTTCTTTATTAAAAACACTTTACACTGTACAAACCCTGCCAATGTCCTTGTCCTCAGCCCAATTGAACCTACAGCTTTAATAGTTTTGTTATGCTAAAAATTGTTATTTAGAAAAAAAAAATACTTCAGAAATAGCAAGTTTAAGTTGTTATCAATCACATCAATTGATTAAAAACATGAAATTCTGAATAAATGATACAAATAAATACTACAAATATATAATACAAATAAATTTACAATTGTCCCCATGTTTCTTTCAGTCCTGTCACATCACATGTACATTAAATTTAGCATAAAATGCGCGCACTACACGTTTAAGGCTATGACTCGAAAGTGACATCATTTGGCGGAGAATGGATGTGTTCTGTCATTAAATTGTATGATCTTATGCTTGTTTTTGTATGATCTTTTTGGGGATGACGAGCTTAAGTAAAAATGTAAAGATGTACGTTTCTGTTAGAATGTCTATATATGAGCAATTCCATGCAAACGTCAACCTTGCTATGAAAAAAATGAGGTTTTCACCAAAATATCGACACCGTTTGCATTTTACAGTGCTTTAAAAATACTCAAAAAATATCTCCGTTAATGTTTTAAAACTATTATATTTGATTTACCAAAATCACACAAGTGCCAATTTCATTATCACATCCATAACAAAGCTTTTTCCTCATAAATGCAAAAAATGTAAATGAAAATAAAATCAATCATGTTTGTTCTACAGAGAGCGAACTCTTATCCTGTTGATTAGCACAGTTTCTTTTGGGTTGTGCAGTTTAATTCACAGAGTTTTTACAAAGTAAGTGGTAGACTGCAAACTCGCTAACTTTTTTCGTCATATCCGCAACGCATGCTTATTTTCCTCATTTAAAATATAAAAAGCGTTTACCGATTGATATTTTTCTGATCCTTTAACTTTTTGAGCAGTGAGTAATATACTGTCAAAAGCTGATATGTTTACATGTAATTTGTGGATGTGTGTGTAAACGTAACATTCTGTAGTGCATTTAGTTATTGCCCAGCAGGCACACAACATCATGAGATGTTAATATTAGGTTAGATTTAGGTTGTAATGTCAGGTGACCAAAATTAATTGTCAAGCCAGCAGCTAAGGACAACGTTATTTTGATGTCCAATAATGACGTCAAACGACGTTGATATTTGGTTGATTTTTAGGTTGTTAGAAAGTGAGTAAAATCCAGCATCGAGCCAACATCTTCAAATCAACGTCATATATGATGTCAAATACTGACATTTATTCGTCAGGTACGGCAACCAAAATCCAACGTCTGATAGACGGCATAGGGGTAACGTTCACACAATGTCAAGCTGTAACATCATTAGACGTTGATATTTGATTGGTTTTAGGTTGGACATTGGACATTGATGTTGGCCATTTCCAAACAAAATGCAAAGTCCCCATGACGTAAGGGTTCAACGTCAATCAGACGTCATGTTGACGTCCTGTGCCTGCTGGGTGTTTAAGGCCATTTCGGTCATCATACAGTAAACATCCGTCATCTTCTCATCAGTGACATGCATCTAAACAGTCTCTGGGTCAATGCGCGTAAAGATTTCGAACATCTTCATGGACACTTTTAATACTTCCAAACAGTTTGCTGCAATTATAAAGTGCACACATCTTGAGGTAGTTCATCATGATGCGATTTTCCTTCTACGGTATGTGCGATTTGATTGGACAGGAATCTCAGGACTGATTTTTTTAATCCCCATAGACAAGAAAAATAAAGTAGTAACTGCAGGTTGAAGGAAAGTAGTGGAGTAAAAGTACAGATACTGCACTAAAAATGTACTCAAGGGAGAGTAAAAGTACACATTTTTAAAACTACTTAGTAAATTACAATTCTTGAGAAAAACTACTCAATTACAGTAATTTGAGTATTTGTAATTAGTTACTTTACACCACTATATATATATATATATATTGTAAGAAATCAATCTGTGGCTACCCCAACATTCCAAGCCTGATTCGAACTGGTTTTGAATCAGTGAGTCCCTTCAATATATATATTTCAATTAATGTGAGTTTGCGAAAAACACATCAACACCAATGAGAAACACAATGATCTTCAGTGTTAGCCATTAGAATAGTAACACCAGTGACCATTTTCATGAAAAGTGCATTTCATAGAATGCCTGCTAAAAGGAATCCAATCAGACATTGACAATCATGATATACTCTCTAAACTAAGTCGATTAATCTATTTCTCTTTATGCCCATCCGTCTAGTGTGTTTACACTGAATAACAATAGAAAAGTGTTCTGTCAACACGAACAGTTTAAACACAGGAGTTCATGAGGAGTTAAGGATGATGTGCCCCTTCAAGTAAAGTCATGACCTCATTATACATTAACAGCTCATGAGTTCATGCTGGTTACATTTAGCTTAATCGTTTTTTTTTTTACAATTCTTTCACACAGCAGTGATGTTAGCTAAATGCTTCACATAAAACCATAAGATAAAAGTGACAGTGGAGTTACAGTGGGCTTTTCTTGAGAGATCTTCAGGAAATAAGAAGGCAATAAGTCAAGCTATATCAAGAGTGATTTTTATTCCAAAATAATAGACTCCAGGGTACTACTTTCATCAACTATTTCATAAGATTTGGCATTTTTTGTTGTTGTTGTTGTAATTTATGTCGTATATTTGATAGTTATTAATACTTTATCGTATTTTGAGTGGTAGACTGATTGAAACAGAGATTTAGTTGTCATTTTTTCTGTTTATTGTTCTCCTCTCAAACACAGAAAAACCGCTGAAGCGACTGATCTCCATGTGACGCACTGTTATAAAGATGGCGTTTATTAAAGAGGAGAGTGAAGACGTGAAGATTGAAGAAACAATCACAGTCAAACATGAAGATCCTGAGGAACAAACAGGTTGGTTTGGGGTTATTTGGTTCTCATTCAAATCTGCAGCTCTACACAAATGAAGGAGGATTTAGAAGTGGTACATCCTGGTGGGGAATTTAGCCATTCAAGAACGTTAAACCTTATGCTGCGTTCACACCAGATGCAGAAAAAGCGTCAAGCGCGAGTGATTTACATGTTAAGTCAATGCAAAGACGCGAATAGACATCCTGCGGCACGATACTTGCGGATGAGTCGGCGCGATTCACGCTAATGAAGTGAGTTGAGCGTTTTGCGTGATTGGCGCACTTAACGTGCGTTTCACTCGAATTAAAAAAACTGAACTTCAGCGGACATTCGTGCAGCGTTAACCAATCAAGAGCTTGCTCTTGTAGGAGAGTGTTTATGACGTAGCGCCTGTGTCCCAGGGGGAAAATCCTCCTGCCGACATCGGACAACAGTTGATCAAACTGGGCTCGGCTCAGTCGGAAGCACCGCTGAAAGTCTCCATCATACAGGTATAGTTTCTGGAGGAGTTCATGAGCTCATAGAGCTGGTGCACCTCTGAAAGGATCTAGTGGACTCAGACATGGTGCCCAAGGAATCGATGCTGTTTTTCAGCCTCCATGAAGCACATAAACAGTTATTCTCTCAATAAAGTCCATGTTAGCCATTTAGCAACGAAGCTGTATGACAACGTTTAAGATGACTGTTCTATAGCCTACAGCTAATCAATCTGTCAGATTCTGGAGTGGATTACAAAAAATTATACAAATAGAACAAATACATTTATAGATATGGTATATAATTTCACTCACCTGGGAAATGGAGGCAACTTTATTGGTTTGTGAGCACACTTAAATGCACACAGCGTGCTATGTTATCTGATAATTGTAGGAAATAATTCCAAAAGGCAACTGACTGTGTAAAACTACATAAAACAAAACAAAAATACGATGTATATGCCGAGTTCAGGGGCTAATCAGCCAGAATGACATGACGGCAACCAGCAAGACCTAGCTGTCACTTAAGGGGCCTAACACTTAATTAAGCAGACTTAATATAACTTAATAAAAACTAAGCAGATGAGTTATAAAAAAATGCATCCCCCTCACATGAAAGATAATATAAGCTATATGCACCAAAACCATCAGGCTGTAAACATGTTTTTATCAGCTGTAAAATTGGCCAATTTACCATTGCAGTCAGTGAACATCTGGACTTCCTGGAGCCAGCCCCCAAAGGCAAGTCGATGAATTGCAGTTTCAGTTACTTCCGTATTGGCGTCTCAAGGGAGAGCGGGAGGTTGCCGCTTGGGTTTACAGCATCTTTCACACCCAATGCTGCTCAATTTTTTAAATAATTTTTATCAGTTTAAGGATTCCAGTGCAAGATGCAGCGGTAATTTTATACTTGCACTTGTGTTCCTGCTCTGGAACATACACTCACCAGCCACTTTTTTTTAGGTACTCCTGTCCAACTCTGGTTAACGCAAATTTCTGATCGGCCAATCACATGGCAGCAACTCCATGCATTTAGGCATGTAGACATGGTCAAGATGAACAGCTGCAGTTCAAACAGCAGCGGCTACAGCAGCAGAAGACCACACCGGGTGCCACTCCTGTCAGCTAAGAACAGGAAACTGAGGCTACAGTTCCCACAGGCTCACCAAAATTGGACAATAGAAGATTGGAAAAACGTTGCCTGGTCTGATTAGTCTCGATTTCTGCTGCGACATTCGGATGGTAGATTCAGAATTTGGCATCAACAACCTGAAAGCATGGATCCATCCTGCCTTGTATCAATGGTTCAGGCTGCTGGTGGTGGTGTAATGGTGTGGGGGATATTTTCTTGGCACACTTTGGGCCCATTAGTACCAATTGAGCATCGTGTCAACACCACAGCCTACCTGAGTATTATTGCTGACCATGTCCATCCCTTTATGACCACAGTGTACCCATCTTCTGATGGCTACTTCCAGCAGGATAACGCACCATGTCGTACAGCGTGAATCATCTAAGACTGGTTTCTTGAACATGACAATGAGTTCACTGTACTCAAATGGCCTCCACATCCACTGGAACCGGTGATTCGCATCATGGATGTGCAGCCGACAAATCTGCAGCAACTGTTTTGTTTACCCAATTCACTCAAGCACATGTCTTTGCATTGTGAAGGAACCCGGAGCACCCGGGAAACCCAAGCCAACACAGGGAGAACATGCAAACTCCACACAGAAATGCCAACTGAAATGTCAACAACCTTCTTGCTGTGAGGCGACAGTGCTAACCACTGAGCCACACCTATCTTACCTTTTTGTAAAAATAAATAAAATGCACAGACAACTTGAGCATACAAAGTTCCCACGGGGTTACTAAAAAAAAATCAAACCGTGCCCTTGTATTATCACTGCTGTAGCACTAGCTGGTAATATAGCAAAGAGTTATACATGTCTTTGCTTTAATGACACATTGTGATGCAAGTGGTTTTAGCACATTTGGTAAAGCGTTAGGGTCATTTAATACAGGTTGCAGATAACTGTCACACTTGAATTATTTACATTTTATCCGTTACTCAGATTTGATCTTTTTAATTTAATGGGAAAGTTGGATGTAATGGTTTCTATTTGTTTGCCTTTTGACAGTAAGCAGCGGTTAACTTGCAACTTGTCTGTTTTTATCTTAGACCTCATTGTGCTGAAAAAGGAGAGGCAAGAACTGAGTGAAACCGAGGAGAAGGATCATAATCTTATTGCTGGAAAATATTTGATTTGCTCACAGACTGAACAAGCGTCCTCACGAGAAAGTGACAAAAACGCCAAACAAAAAACCTTTGCTTGTCCTCAATGTGGAAAGGGTTTTAGTCACAAAGGAAATCTTAACGTCCACATGAAAATTCACACCGGGAAGATGGATTTTACATGCAAACACTGTGGAAAAGCTTTCATTAAAAAAGGATCCCTCCAAAGCCACCTGAGAATTCACACTGGAGAGAAGCCTTACACTTGCAGCCAGTGTGGATTGAGTTTTGCGATTAAGACTACTCTTAATATCCACATGAGAATTCACACTGGAGAGAAGCCTTACACGTGCTCTGAATGCGGATTGAGTTTCACACACAAACAAACTCTTAATAAACATCTGGAAATTCACACTGGAGAAAAGCCCTACAAGTGCTATCATTGTGGAAAAGGTTTCCGTCTTCCTGGGAACCATAAAGAACACATGAGATCTCACAATGAAGAGAAGCCTTACGCCTGCCGACAGTGTGGAAAACATTTCCGTTCAAGTGGTTACCTTAAAGAACACATGAGATCTCACACCGGGGAGAAGCCTTACACCTGCCAACAGTGTGGAAAACATTTCCGTTCAAGTGGTCACCTTACAGTCCACATGAGAATTCACACTGGAGAGAGGCCCTATACCTGCCAACTGTGTGGAAAGAGTTTCAATCGAAATGCGCACCTTACAAAACACTTCAATTTGCACTCGAGATAAAGGATTCATTAAAAGGAGAAACTCACATGGAGACTTGAGGAGTGGAGAGAGTCTTTTCATGCATCTTCAGTGTTGAAAGTATTTTACATATTAACATGAACTTAAAGGCAAAGCTCTTGATTTACCTGTCAATCTACACTCCTACTCTCACCTATGGACATGAGCTTTGGGTCATGACCAAAAGGACAAGATCTCAAATACAAGTGGCCGAAATGAGTTTCCTTTGCAGGGTGCACCCTTATAGATAGGGTGAGGAGCTCTGTCAACCAAGAGGAGCTCGGAGTAGAGCCGCTGCTCCTCCACATCGAGAGAAGTCAGCTGAGGTGGCTCTGGCATCTGTTTCGGATGCCTCCTGGAAGCCTACCTAGGGAGGTGCTCCAGACATGTCTCACCAGGAGGAGGCCTTGGGAAAGACCAAGGACACACTGGAGGGACTATGTCTCTCGCTTGGCCTGGGAATGCCTTGGGATTCCCCCGGAGGAGCTGGAGGAAGTGTCTTGGTAGAGGGAAGTCTGGGGTTCTCTCCTGAGACTGCTGCCCCCGCGACCTGGCCCTGGAAAAGCGGATGAAAAGTTAGACGATTGTATGTCAATGCATGTTGAAATGTTTGGACGCAGTGATTTATGACACAATTTGACTTGATGAATATGACCTAATGAATTTTGAAACGCTAGCATGAAATTCTGCGACAAAATCATGAACCGAGAAAAGCATTGCTTTCAAAGCCACCCTCCCTTTCACTCACTCGCTGTCTTTTTTTCATAGGAGCTTAATACTGGTACAAGATATGAATGTTTGCTACAAATTCAGGTAGGGTTGTATTGACTTTGGTACCAGTCTACTAAATGTAAAAACGTCTATTTCCTGCCAACATTTGGGCACTGTTAAGCACATTGTTGAACAGCTGATTGTGCTCAAGAGATATGACTGTGATTGGCTGTGAAGGTCATCCATTTACCACTGCTGTTCACTAAGTGCAATAAGATACAAGGACACTGGAGCATTTTAAAGCCACGTCGTTCAGTTGATCTATTAGCACGTGGGTCTCATACTTAATTGCTGGTGGGCCGCAACTGTGCACAGTGTTGCTCCAACTTTAATCAAACGCAGCTGATCCAACTAAACAAGGTGTTCAAGACTACAAGACACTAGGGCTGCGTCCGAAACCGCATACTTCCATACTATACAGTACGCTAAAATCAGTATGCGAGCCGAGTAGTATGTCCGAATTTATAGAATTCGAAAATCAGTATGCGAGAAGTACCTGGATGACTTACTACTTCCGGCGAGATTCTGAAGTGTGCATCCCATGCACGCTGCGCTATATGATGCCCCGCGAGAGAATTCATGAATGGAAGTGAAGCGACGCAACTGACGCAGGTAGGTCACGTGACCATGACAAAATGGCGGATGTAGTACGTCCGAATTCCATTCATACTTCTTACATTCATACTGTATAGAACGTACTTTTCTAACGGCCGAGTAGTACGTTTAATTTAAATGCAGTACCTACTGAGTAGTAGGCTGTTTCGGACGCAGCCTAGTAGAGATGAACACCTTGATTAGTTAGATCAGCTGTATTTAATTAAGGTTTAAGCAAAACGAACTGTGGCCCTCCAGGAATTGAGTTTGAGACACATGCATTAGCAGATCATTTAAACACAGATCAGCTGATTGAAGTGGCAAATCTGTATCAGAACACAATTCTTGGCTTGACAAGTTGAATACTCTTGACAACCCTACATTCAAGTTCTTTTTTAGCACTGGTAAATGCCTGGTCACCCTATGTTTGGGAATGTTTGCTACATCATGGCTGATAACTGTAGATCAGGGGTGTCAAAGTCAATTCCTGGAGGGCCGGAGCCCTGCAGAGTTTAGTTGCAGCCCTGCTTCAACACACCTATCTGTAGATATCTAACAAGCCTAAAGCACTCAATTAGTTTGATCAGGTGTGTTTAATTAGGGTTGGAACTAAACTGTGCAGAGCTGCGGCCCTCCAGGAACTGGCTTTGACACCTGCGCTGTAGATCAAGGGTGTCAATAGTTTTCTGGAGGGCCACAGCCCTGCACAGTTTCATTCCAACCCAACTTCAACATACTTACCTGTAGGTTTTTAACAAGCCTAAAGGACTCAATTAGTTTGATCAGGTGTGTTTCATTAGGGTTGGAACTAAACTGTGCAGAGCTGCGGCCCTCCAGGAACTGAGTTTGACACCTGAAGTCTGGATCTTGGGTGATAAGGTGTAAACTGTCTTGCGTGACCCTCATACAGTGCCCTTGCTGTTCAGTGACTTTATGCTCCTGCTGGTTCAACTTCAGACTGAGGCTGCATCCGAAATTGCCTACTACTAGGCACTACATTTGAATTCAAATGTACTACTCCACCATTAGAAAAGTGCGTTCTATACAGTATGAATGGAACTTGGATGCACTACATCTACCATTTTGTCATGATCATGTGACCTACCTTGCATCGCTTTACTCCCATTAATGAATTCTCTCGCGGGGCATCATTGGATAGCGGATCATGCATCGGATGCGCACTTCGGTACCTCGCCGGAAGTAGTAGGTCATCCGGGTACTTCTCACAAACTGTTTTACGAATTCTATAAATTCTGACATACTACTTGGCTCACCTACTGTTTTAAGCATACTATATAGTATGGAAGTATGCGATTTCGGACACAGCCTGATTGACAGGTCTATTTGTTCAACTGCACACACCTCACAAATTTAAAGCAACAGCTTCCAAATTGTTTTGACATTTTTATAAATAATCGTGAACTCATGAGCTGCTTGGCTTGTAAATTCCTCCCGCACAGTACAAGCCACGACCATATGAGCATCAATGTTTTCCATGCAACTTCTAATGTTAAAAATATTGCATCTAAGATTGTTTGACAGCAAATATTGCACTGTGTACACCTGGTTTTAGGCTCAGAACAACTGCAAATGCTTTCGAATTCCCAGACTCTTTACATCATTGTACAATGCGTGTAAAGCCATTAGATTTGCTCTGTTTTAGTACTTTGTATGTACATGGGAGCCAGTGAGGTCTAAATACTGAATGAATAAAATCACTAACTGTTAAGATGATTTGCCATACCCGGATCATCCTGTGTTATTAGTTTACATTTGCTTTCTGAGAAAAATATATTCTGCAACGTCGCGATTAACCAATCGGAATCAAGAAAGCCATGTAATAAATACAATTTATTTGCATAAACACAAAGCCTTTAAACATCATGTTTTAATTTTCAGATCTCGCCTGTAACTAAATAGACATTTGTAAATATATTTGAAAAGAAAACAAGTCATCTATCCTACTTATAGAAATCTGCTTGGGTTGCCTAGCAGCAGTTGTCACTGCAAATCTCACTTGGTTGCCTGCTAAAGATAAGCAGGGTTGGGACTGGTCAGTAACTGGATGGGAGATCATATGGGAAATGTAGGTTATTCCTGGTAGGTTCTAGTGAACCCTGTAGGTGGGGCTCACCTTGTGGTCTGTGTGCGTCCTAGCACCCCAATAGAGTGATGGGGACACTATACTGACAATGAGGACCATCCTTCAGATGAATAATTAATACATGGCCCTAACTCTCTTTGCTCATAAGAAAACCCCAGGAGTAAATACAATAAGTCCAAGGTATCTTTGGACACCCTAAAACAGTTCTAGGCCTAATCCCAATTCTACCCCTTACCCCTACCCCTCATTTTGTGCATTCATGTGAAAGCATAGGGGTGTCCTAATTCTCTTTAGCTTGAAGGCGTAGGGCTAAGGGGAAGGGCTAGCTAGCCCTTGAAACAAAGATTTTCCAGGTCCACACTAGAAACCAAGGGTTACGGAAATTTGCAGAATACCAGCTGCACACACGAGTCAGGAGATGCACAAATTAGTATTTTTTGGGATTGGGCCCTAGGGTATGTCTGATCATTTCCATGGTTAGCTTGAACAAATAAGTATACTAATCTCTTCACGGTCTCTTATCTACACTGGTGCTAACAATTGCTGATTATCAGCTCATCGAAGGCATGAGATTACTATTGGCTGACTTATGTTTACTCTATTTGTGAAATCGCTTCAGTTTTGTTACAACATGGCTGACATGGATTAAAGGGTAGCTGTGTGTTATGTGATATGTTCGGTGGAAAAATGATATGATCTCAACGCCTTGTCAGGGGCCATCAGTTTCACCAACTCAACTTCACACAAGCTACGCCTGGATGACTGCCGCTACTAGAGCAAGCTCCTGATTAGTTAACGCGGCGCTCCGTTCTCGCCGTGTCATTCACTTGAATCGTGCCGCAGGATGTCTATCGGGGCTTTGCACGCTTAATGCTTCATTATTGTTTGGTGTGAAAGAGTGTCCCAAGTCTGTCACCAATAGACTTTTTAATGAAAAATGATTTGGGGCAATATTTGTTTTTGTTCATCTGAGGTTTTACATTACAGATATTAAGACCCACCAAGGTCCAGATACATTTTTAGAAAACCATGGAATTTAATAGGCTAACCTTTGCATGACCGTATGGTCTTTGGATCAATGGCACAATGTGCTGAGGGGTAGTTTTGGCACATCTGGTAAAGAGTTAGCTTGATTTTTAAACAGGCTGCAGATTGGAAAAGTGTTTCTATCTTTTCCCTATTCTGGGAACCAATGGTCCATGCGTAACTTATGATGATTTTGTAATGAGTGCTAAACAAAGCAAAGGTTTGACCTTTATTGAGAATAAGTACTGAGATTACACCAGTTTCAGAAGCATAATGAGCATTTTGGACATTTTTGGTTTTGATTCTTTGGGTGTCCAATTGTTTTTGTCTGTTGCTTTTTGACATTAGGCTAGTTTTAACTTGCAACTTGTCTCTTTTTTTTTTTAGATCCGACTGTCCTGAATAAGGAGAGGCAAGAACTTTGTGAAACGGAGAAGGATCAGTGTGCAAAGCAGCATAGTATTGTAACTAGAAAAAAGGACTTGATTTGCTCAGAGACTGAAAAGGTTTCTTCACGAAAAAGTGCCAAAATGACCACACCAATTAATTTTGCCTGCCCTCAATGTGGCAAAACTTTCAGTCATCGAGGAAATCTTAACGTCCACATGAAAATTCACAACGGAAAGATGGATTTTACATGCAAACACTGTGGGAAATGTTTTATTAAAAAAGGATACCTCGAAAGCCACCTGAGAATTCACACTGGAGAGAAGCCTTACACTTGTAGTCAGTGTGGATTGAGTTTCGGACATAAACAAACCCTTAATATCCACATGAGAACTCACACCGGAGAGAGGCCTTACACATGCTCTGAATGCGGATTGAGTTTTACACACAAACAAACTCTCGATAACCACGTGAGAACTCACACTGGAGAGAAGCCTTTCATATGCTCTCATTGTGGAAAAGGATTTCATAGTCTTACAATCCATCATAACCACATGCGAATTCACACTGGAGAGAAGCCTTACACCTGCCCTCATTGTGGAATGAGTTTCGCACGTAGACAAACTTTTAATGTCCATGTTAGAATTCACACAGGAGAAAAGCCTTACAAATGCTCCCATTGTGGAAAATGTTTCCATCATCCTGGAAACCATAAAGAGCACATGAGATCTCACACTGGAGAGACCCCTTACACCTGCCAACAGTGTGGAAAACATTTCCGTCGAAGTGGTTACCTTAAAAACCACATAAGAATGCACACTGGAGAGAAGCCCTATACTTGCCAACAGTGTGGAAAGAGTTTTACTCAAAATGCTCACCTAACAAAACACATGAAAATTCACACTTGAGATAAACATTACAAGAAAAAACTCATGCCATGTCCACATGTACACAGGCATTTTATAGTTTCTATGCCTTTGTTTAAAAAAAAACTGTCCACATGAGAACATGCTGAATCAATAGGCAGTAATAAAAGCATTCGCACCAAATGCGGAAATAAGTATTTGCATGGGAATATTACATTTAAAGTCAATGTAATTGCACAAACAGAGGCAAATTTGCTTTGTGCCACATGAATGATGGAAAACCATGCTGTGTCTATTGTGCAAGTTTAAATAATTCAACTTGATCAGAAAATTTGTGTGAGGTTAAACACACCTTACTAGTAAATTAAAGCAAGTGATTCAGTGCTCTGTGTATGATGTGACTTCTGTTGGCAATTCAGAAAGGAGAAAACCACATGCATGTTAAAGTTAACAGACAAAAACTTTTAATGGCCACATAACCACACTGTTACCAGAGTTTCAGAAAAACTTCACCCTGGCTGGAGTTTTTAGAAAGTTTTGGTTTGTCATCTGATACTGTATTTTGGTAATGGCCAAATCGATTCATTCATTTTCAACTGCTTTTCCAGGGCTGGGTTGCGGGGGCAGCAGTCTTAGGAGAGAACCCCAGACTTCCCTTTCCCCAGACACTTCCTCTAGCTCCTCCGGGGGGGATTCCGAGGTGGCTTCCCCAAGGTCTCCTCCTGGTGGGACATTCCTGGAACACCTCCCTAGATAGGCATCAAGGAGGCATCCGAAACAGATAAGGAACAGCTGACTTCTCTCGATGTGGAGGACCAGCAGCTCTACTCTGAGCTCCTCCCGGGTGACAGAGCTCCTCACCCTAACTATAAAGGTGCGCCCTACCAGCCTGTGAAGGACAGAGACAGAGCACCTCTGACCCCATGCACCCAGAGCACCCTCCACAGAATGCCACGTGGGACATGGTCGAATGACTTCTCCAAGTCCCCAAAACACATGTGGACTGGTTGGGCATACTCCCATGAACCCTTAAGCACCCTGGTAAGGGTATAGATCTGGTCCAGTGTACCACGGTCTGGACAAAAACTGCATTGTTCCTCCTGAATCCTAGGTTTAACCATTGGCCAGATCCTCCTCCTCAGTACTTGGCAGTACCCTATAGTTGGAGCACCCCCTCCGGTCCCCCTTTTTAAAAATGGGAACCACCACCCCAGTTGCCCAGCCCAGAGGTACTGTCCCCGACCTCCATGCAGTATTGTAGAGACGTGTCAGCCAAGACAGCCCCACACTATCCAGAGACCTAAGATACACAGGGTGAATCTTATCCACCCCCGCTGCTTTGCCACTCCGAAGCTTGCAAACTATCTCAGTGACCTCAGCTTGGGTGATGGGTGAGTCCACCCCTGCAGAGTCCAGTCTCTGCTTCCTCAATAAAAGACATGTCAGTGGGGTTAAGGAGATCCTCAAAGTATTCCTTCCACTGTCAGACAGCATCCCCAGTCGAAGTTTGATGCTTTCCCTACTGAGCCGCCGGATGGAAAAAATTTGTGTTCAAGTGGACAGGCCCTTAGAAAGTTTGTAACTTTGTCATTCACATGAGACTTTTGAGGAGTACAGGATCCTTTTATGCAACTTGAGTGTGGAAACAAAGAAATGCCTTTGTTACCTAAAACCTAAGATTGGTGCAAACAGGGCCGGTGCGTCCATAGAGGCGAACTAGGTGTAGAGTAGTCAGGGTGGCACCTGCGGGAATCCAGCTTTATGGTACAGAAGTCTAGTGCAAATTTTCAGGTGTCGAAAACAGGGTAGTGTCAATGAAATGCATAACCATAGCGAAAATTATACCTTATTAGTGTAAACAGGGTCTCAGTTCCTGAATGGCCACAGCTCTGCACAGTTTAGCTTTAACCCTAATTAAACACACCTTATCAAACTAATTGAGTCTTTCAGGCGTGTTTGAAACCTACAGCTATAAGAGGCAGTCATACCGGAGTTTTTACAAGCGAAATTATGTCTCCTTCGAAAAAGGGTGACACAGCCCTTTAAAAGTGAAGTCCCATGTTCAGTTTTGCACTCAGGAGCGCTTTGCACTCACACTACAAGCGTAGCATGCCAAAGCCCAACCCTACCGTACTTCAGACCACATCTTCTAACGGGGCCAGGGCCAGCTGACTGGACCGCACCTGGGCGCAATTCGGTGCACTCACACTTTACAAACAAACTGGGAAATGGGGGTCAACTGCACTCGGGCACAGTTCAGATAGCCTGGTGTGAGTACATCCTTAATATGTTGGAGCAGAGTTGAAACTAAACCCTCCAAAGTTGAGAGTTGGAGCTGCAACCTTCCAGGAACTGAGTTTGACACCCCTGCCCTAGATCGTAAAACATATTTATGTAGGCTAGCAAACGCATACTAATCATATGTTCATAACATTTTAAGTAGTGGCTGTAGACCAGGGGTGTCCAAATCTGGTCCTGGAGGGCTGGTGTAGTTTAGCTACAACTTCCTTCAACACACCTTTCTTGAAGTTTATATTCATTCATTCATTTTCTTTTTGGCTTAGTCCCTTTATTCATCAGATGTCCCCACAACAGAATGAATCGCCAACTTATCCAGCATATGTTTTAAGCAACGGATGCCCTTCCAGCGGAAACCCAACACTGGGAAAAACCCATACACTCTTGCATTCACACTCGTACTCTACGGCCAATTTAGCTCATTCATTTCACCCGTACTGCATGTCTTTGGACTGTGGGGGAAACCGGAGCACCCGGAGGAAACCCACACCAACACTCCCTGCTGAAAAATCCAGCTTCAACCAGCCTAAGCTGGTTGACTGGTTTTAGCTGGTCGGCCAGCCTGGTTTTAGAGGGGTTTTGGCCATTTCCAGGCTGGTTTCCAGCCATTTCCAGCCTGATCTTAGCTGGTCAGGCTGGGAGTTGACCAGCTAAAACCAGCTTGACCAGCCAAAACCAGCTATGTCCAGCTTAAACCAGGTTGGTAACATTACCTGTTAAAACAATCACATGACGTTATACGTAGATGCGCATGCTGGAATTTATTCAGTAAATGTGTTTTCAATGTAGTTCCTACTCGGTTATTTAAAGGAGTGTGGAAAAAGTGTTTGCCTCCTCACTGCCCCCTCACTGCCCAACCACCCTAGTTGATAAGCCAAAACACAGACTGATATGTTGCAGATGGGATCTTTAATATACGTGGGATTAAAAATTGTAATATTAACGTTTATTCCGGAATTGATATGAATTAATATGCATAGTTTTTTTTTTTTTTTTTAACAATTTAAATATGATTATTTTGTCTGTATTCAGGGCACATCATGCTGTGTATGTGTAACAGTCGCCTAACGTTTGATATGCATTGGATACAAATGTCATGTCCCCTTTAAGATGACTTTTATGTTTGTTTTACCTTTTGCATATGACCGCGCATGCACGAGAGCTCTGTTCTGATCCGGTGAGCTCTGAGAAGTGTGTGATGGTCCCACTACCGCTGTATAATTCTTTTGTTACAATAATGTCACCTGTTATTTTGCGATGGATGTTTGAGTGTCTTTTTCTTTTATCTACTCATTGCCGTTGAGAGCACTTGGTAGAAATGCATAAAGGCTAAGAGCGAAATAGTTTCTGTCTCCTTTTTTTCCCTTCCTAAAAGTCTCCTGGTAAATGCTGAGACACTGGCACCCTTCACATATGTCTGTGAGAGCTGCAGGTCAGAGTGGCGCTCATTGCTCATGACTGACCCAAATATGGTCAATATGAACCGTCTGATTCTTTGCTGTATTTTATGGAGTGTTAGGGTGCTTTCACACCTAAACTTTTGTTCCGGAACCTGGTGCATTTGCCCAGTTATCGCGTTTCGTTTGGCATATGTGAACGCACTTATCTGCGCTCAGATCCGTGCCAAAGCAATCGCCTGAATGAGGTGGTCTCGGCTCGATTGAAACAAACTCTGGAGCGGATCGATTGTAGTGAGAAAGCGATACAATCTGAACCCGGCTGTATCACAGTGTTTTATGGATATATAATAGGCATACGGCTATATGAAGAGAGAATTATGAGTAGGGCGGGAGGTCATTCCAGACATCCCAAGTCTCCCAGAACTTCCGGGAGTCTCCCGCAAGTGCACAGAGACTCCCGAATGCCCGCAAACGAGTGATATTCTCCCGGAAATCGCGCGTCTCCCTCCCGGTCCTCAAATACGACGCGCACCCTTCTCATCACCCCTCCCTACCGCATCCCTCCTCGCTCTTCAGACATGTCGCACGCACCCTGTCAAACACCACCAAACCACCTCCTCGACAGCTGAGCGGGGCAAAATAAACCGTGAAACTCTGACCAATGTGAGGAGCGTTTACTCACACGTGACTTGTTTTAGTTATTTTGGTCCGTTTAGAAACTTTGCCGTGTGAAAGTGAACCGCACCAAGAACAAAGAGCAACAATGTAACAATTTTAATCCCTGTTTCGGAAAATCGCAAATGAATCGATTCACAGGTGTGAAAACACCCTTAAATAAGCATGTAAAACCATTCATGGATATTTTTCTATATGTTTCTATAACTTACTAAAGCCATATATCCACTATGTAAATAACAGAACAATTTAACTTATTGAACCTATGCAGTATTTGGCACATTTAAATAGACTGTTTCTCTGTATGGGGTGTCATCCGAGCGCCTCCTATTGAGCAGGGGTATTATCCACAGCAGCAGCTTCATGCTACAGTAGGCTTATAACAATTTCAACATTGCCTACTGAATTTCCCTGCTGGAAAATCCAGTTTAAACCAGCCTAAGATGGTTGGCTGGTTTTAGCTGGTCGACCAGTCTGGTTTTAGAGGGGTTTGGGGCATTTCCAGGCTGATTTCCAGCCTGGTCTTAGCAGGTCAGGCTGGGAGTTGACCAGATAAAACCAGCTTGACCAGCCAAAACCAGCTATGTTAAACCAGGCTGGTCATTTTCCAACATGACCAGCTAAGACCAGGCTGGAAATGGCTGGAAACTGTGGTGGAAATTCATTTATATACATTATAAAGATCTGTTCTTTTATTCTTCCATGAAATGTACTGTTTAAGTTAGATCAAGTGTGACCACTTTAACATCTGTTTATCACCAGATAAGATCTGGATAAGTACATGGTGATTTAACAAACTACATGTTTGGATGGGATGTTAGACTTAAAAGTAGATGGTCAAAAATGAAGTTGAGCGCTGATGTAACTGTGATTCATCCTGTATGTCACTGATGACCTTGTGGGCATTACAAACTAGATAAAAAGAGAACGCACTCTGTTTCGGCGTCTCACTCTCTGCAGAAACCTGCGTTGCTGTATGATTGTCTGACCTTCTTTGCAAAGAATAAAACCTTAAAAGACACTTTGGGTAAGAATTTGTCTTCTTGACCACTGAGAGAGCCTCCTTAAAGAAAATTGCCACTACAATTTGGTGTCAGAATAGTGGGATGTCTTGGAGGAACTTTTCCGGACCCTGCGGAAGGTGACTGATCATCCTGGGACTTTGTGTCACACCCCTGCCCCACGCGTTGAGGGTTGAGGGGCCGACCGCTGGGCCTGGAGAGGAACCCCACTGACATTTGGGAAAAAAGGAACTCAAGTGGCATCTGAACTCTCTGGTAAGAGACAAATTCTTTGTTTATTACTAAAAGAAAATTGAAGAGTTTTGGGTATTTAATTGGCAGTTAAAAGGTTTTCACTGTGACTTGGGCCATCACCATATTGGTAGATCTGTCTCTGTGGGATAGCAGCGTAATTAGAACAAGTGAGATCTGACATCAGGCGAGGATCAAGACCTTTTCACAAGTGAGATCTGGCGTTTGGCTGAGATCAAGACCTTATAAGTGAGATCTGGCGCCTGACTAAGATCAAGACCTTTTTAATACGTTTATCTAGCTAAACTGCGATTTACTCCCGGGAGGGGGTTGAAATCAGGGGCCGTGCGATTTACTTCCAGAAAGAGGTTGAAATCAAGGGCTGTGCGATTTACTTCCAGAAGGAGGTTGAAATCATGGGCCGTGCGATTTACTTCTAGAAGGAGGTTGAAATTGGGGGGCACGCAATTAGAGCTGGATAGCTTAACTTTTCGATTTTAGGTGAAAAGTCGAAATCTGTTGGAGACGTCCAACAGATTAATAGGTACCGAAAAAGTCCACAGAGGGGGGGTGGTCACCAGTATGGGGAAGTCCCAAAGTAAAGAGAGAAAATATGATACACCGGTGTTTTGGAATATGGGAAAATTTTATGAAAAAAAAAAAAAAAAAGAAAAAAAAGGCATGCGAGATTTAGGAAAACTAATAAAGTATCACAAGTTTCTAAGGAAGGGGACGTTGAGTGTTACTAGGTTAAACATAGTGTAGTAGTTGATTGAGAAGGCAGAAGGAAAAGCTGTGTTTTTGTGAAAGGCATGTGTGTGTGTCGTGTGGGGACACTGTTGATTGTTGGCTCAGGGAGGCAGATAAGATACAGAGAAAAAGGTTGCAAAGGCAGCTGCCATGTAGGGAAAAGAATGAGGAAGATGAAGAAGGAAAAAGCAAATGAAAAATGTGAAAATGTGAATGAAAGATTAATAAGCCCTACTAATCCTTTCTATACATCTGTTTCTATACATGTACCGCCGTATCATCACTATCCCGTGGCTGAGCTGCGAGCCCTGAAAATAGACCCAGACTAAACTGCTACTATCCCAGAAGACCTCCGACCGCACCAACGAAATCCCCACCTGAAACGAGTGGAGGACATCTGTTTGAACTGGAGAAATGGACGTTTAACAGACATTCTGTTGTGTGCTTAACATGCTGAAGACAAGCTGACAGCGAAGCAAGAGCAAGGCAAGAAGAAAGCAGAAAAGGAGCTGCATATGGCTCTGGTACAAGCGGCCAACCAAAGATCCAACCAAGACCTGACAACCAAAAATATCGCAAGTTCAAAGGTGTCAAGGGTGAGAAAGATACCAGAAGATGAAGAAACTGGAATGTGGCTGGTGGCGATGAAACCTGCAGAGCTTGTGGTGTACGTGATGAGAAACTGTACCAAATGTCTGTGCTTGACATCGAGATGGACTTTGGTCAAAGGGTTGATCTGAAAGGCGCAAACCAACATCGAGGAGCTGATGTGCGGAGAGGGAAGAGCAGAGCGGAGGGGGTCTGGGCAAGCAGCGAACAGCTACAGCAAAGGGAAGTGAACATTTTTTACTAACAAGTTTAAATGCAGACACATTTTTATACACACATATTCACATACACTGATATATCTTGGCTATCTGCAATGAAGAAAAAGCTTGCATTTCCCACTGTAATTTTGATCGCAGTAATGTTGATAATTTTTCTGATGAAATGGCATTGTTTTTTGATAATGAAGCATTTTTGAATATGCCAAAATACTTTATGGTGATTGAGAACACTTTGATTGAGTTTCTAGCTGATAGTGAAGCTAGCAGATCTTGCATACGACCATGTGACCTGCAGTGTGAAATACCTTTGACAAACAAATTTCACGAGTCTCTGTCTGCATCTGGTCATACAGCAGTTGACCGATTTACAACTCCGCTGACCTGTGAGACAGAGGGGGGCAAAGTTTTCAACCACGCATTTGTTTGTTTGCCAAAATGTCCTTTGCCACTCCTTGGAGGGGATATTTTGTGTAAATGAAACTTAATTTTAACTGCAAGCTCCTCTAGAGTGAGAGTGGAAGAAGGGGAGGAGTTTTGTTGTTTGCTATTCAAATGATAAACACCACAGTGGGCTTATGAATGGGTCATTGAAAACAATGAATGGGCTGATTTAATTTGCAAATTGGCTAAAGATTGAGTAAAACTTTTTGACATTGATATAATGTCTCCTGGTGAACTGCATTGCACGTCATATGTCGTAATTTACAGATGAGGAATTTAAAAAAGCTTGGTTTGAGACAGAAGTGAATGAAACTTTGGTTTTAGAACAGATGGACTGGACAGAAAGTTTGTGTGCAGTTTCAGTGTCTCTGACAGAGAAGCAGGGTTAACTTTATCTTATGTCAGAACAGGCTGTATCGCTTATCAGTCTGCAAAGCTAAACATCAGTTGGGCCAGTGTGTGAAATTATGTGTTGAGACAGCAGACTGGGAGAGCAGAAAGGAGGGGTAGAATGAAACAAGCATTTGAAAGCATTCAGGTGTGACTGCATGAATGAAATAGCTGTATCAAGAACTATAACTTCTATTGACAAACTTTGTGTGAAGAATCCTTGCATGGCTGACTTTAACGCAGTAGACATTAACCTGGCCTTAGCAAAAGTGCCAAATGAATTGTGGGTTAAAAGTAAACATGATGTGGGTTTAATTAAAGATTGTGATCCAGTGATAATTACTCCCAAATCTGATCATAGGTCGTACCAAAGCACAACATCTTTTGAAGAAAGAAGCCATTGTTTTAATCACTCCAGTATTTAAAGCTTTACTGGAGCAAGGTGTTATTGTGCCATGCAACAATTCTGAAGTCAGCACATCAATTTTTTTTTTTTGTCTGTTGAAAAGAAAAAAAAGGGATAATGGGGCAGACAACAGAATGTTTTTTTTTAAAAACCTGTTAATAGGTGCTGAAAATGAACAGACGTGTGTGAATGACACTGTGTCTCTCCTTAAGCACTTAGCTGCGAAGGGCCAAAGGTCATTTTAGCAAAACTGAAATCTGTCAAGCAAAAAGTTACATTTTTGGGACATGTCATTACTTCACACAGCACATCTCTGTCTGAAAAAAAGGTGAGAGGTATAAAAAATGTACCAAAACCACTAACGAAAAAAACAATTGTTGTTTTTTTTTGGGAATGTGCTCATACTGTCGCACATTTATTTCAAACTATGCAATTCTGAACAACCCCTGAGAGCCCTAACTTTAGGGAAGGGGATCAAATCTACTGATAGACTAGAATGGACAACTGAGGTGAGCAGGCATTTGTAAATAGGAAATTACAAATGACTGAAGCATCTGCACTGGGGTTACCAGTACCAACAAAACTTTGTTCAAATGGTAGATGAAAAGAGTGGATTTATGACATCATTACTCTTACAGGACCACGGAGGTAGGCTGCGACCTGTGGCCTACTTTTCGAGCAAATTTGACCCTGTATGAGGGCCTGCCATGTTGCTTAAGAGCAGTGGCGGCAGCGGGAAAAAGCTGTTATGGCTTCAGGAGATTTTGTTGGTTATTTTGATTTGATACTGATGGTGGTGTCGCACGAAGTGTCCATGATACAAAAACAGAAAACATCGCATTTGTTAACAGCTCGCTGATTGCGATATCGCCCTATCTTGTTAGATATGCCAAAAGTGACTGTTAAGCGATGTACAGGTTTGAATGCTGTTACTCTTCTTCCTACTGAGGAAGATGGGGAGGACCATCATTGTTGTTTAACAGCCCTCGAACAGGTGTGTACACCACGACCTGACATCTCTGACGAACCGCTTGAAAATTGTGAAAAATGTCCTCTTTGTGGATGGTTTGCATTTAAAGATCCACAAACAGGCCAGAATAAGGTTGGTTACGCAGTGACAACTGAATTTGATGTGGTGACCTCTGGGAAATTACCAGGGCACTGTTAGGCACAGGCCGCAGAGCTTGTGGCGTTGACTGAAGCATGTAAATTATTGACAGAAAAGTCACAATTTATACTGATTCAAGATATGCGTTTGGGGTAACTCATGATTTTGGGGCTTTGTGGAAACACAGAAATTTTCTGAAATCTGATGGTCGACCAATACTCCATGCTCCTTTAGTGGATGCACTACTGGAGGTAATTTTACTACCTGACAAACTGGCCATTTGTAAATGCGCAGCGCACTAACAGCAATGGTTCTGTATCTGCAGGTAACTTGAGGGCAGATGGCAGCGAAAGTCGCAGCGTCCCGAGACGAAGACAGTTCTGAATGTACTTTGTTATCTGCTGACAATAACAACGATGTTTGTTCTACCTTACAGGACATGCAAACATTGGCGACTGGACGGGAAGAAAAAAAAACAAGTGGAGACAATCTGGCTGCGTGATGAAAGATAATGTGTGGAAAAGTGCTGAGGGCAAGGCTTGTTTACCAAAACATTTTTTCCAACACTATGCGAAATTGATTAATGGTAAAGATCATGCGTCAAAAACAGCAATGGTTACGCAAATGAGGGAGATGTGGTTCACAAAGGGGTTCACCACATTTGCGGACAATTTCTGTAGACGATGTGTAATTTGCAATACACATAATGTGGCAAGAGCGATAAAAGTTTCACAGACATCTCACCCACATCCAAAAGGACCATTTGAATATTTGATGATGGATTTCATTGAATTGTCCCCATGTAATGGGAAATGGTACTGTTTGGTGATGGTTGACATGTGGTCAAAGTGGGTTGAAGTTTTCCCGACCTGAAAACAAGATTGACTGAAATCGTCCCGAAGATGGGGGATTCCATAAAAAATAAGTTCAGATAACGGTACTCATTTTGTTATTAAAGCTATCAAACAAGTGGGACAATTTTTGGGAATTGATTTGAGAACACATTGCAGTTACCATCCAGCTTTATGTGCAGCTGTTGAAAGAGAAAATGGTACACTGAAGAACAAATTGGCAAAATGTTGTGAAGAGACAGGACTTACATGGGTTCAAGCTCTACCCATATTCTTGATGTATATGAGAATGAGAAAAAGACCAAAAATAAATTTTTGAGCTCATTTGAAATTCTCTTTGGCAAACCACCGCGTGTAGGTGTGAATGGGGGAAAACAGCAGCTGCCCTCAACAGATGTGTGTGAAAATGACATGCTGAATTATTGTAAAGAAATGTATTATCTGTTGTTTGATGTTTGTGTACAGGTAAAGGCTGGACAGGGGAAGGCTGCAGAAAGGCCACTGCACAGTTTGAGGCCTGGCGATTTCGTGGTGATTGGGGACCTAAGGAGAAAGAGCTGGAGAGTAAAGCGTTGGTTGGGTCCGTTCCAAGTGCTACTGACCACTGAAACAGCGGTGATGGTCGCAGAGAGGGCGATTTGGTTGAATGCTAGCCATCGCAGAAGGAGTTCCATCACCTGTGGAGGACACAACGAGGGAATAGGAGAGAAAGAGGGGCTCTGAAGCTGTCTGAAGAAAACAACGAGTTGCTATCTGAATGGAGCAAGGTCACAGCTGTGGAGAAACAACAACAGAGTCAAGAGGTGTGTGTGAGACAGTGACTTCTTAATATACCACAAAAAAAACAACACACTGACTGAGGAGGAAGCAACCGAAAGAGAGGTGAATAAGCTGTGATGACCATCAGACCTAACTGAAGATGGAAGGAAAGATGGCAATCGAATATAGAGCAGAACCTGACGTCAGCACAGAGAACTACACAGAAACAGGGATGACGTCACTAGAAGCAAACCATTCCAAAAGGCTGCGTGTCAAGAGAGCATTAAAAGTGACTATTGCCATACCAGTCTACAGTGGACAAGAGGAAGTGGTGACAGTGACTGAAGGGGCAATGGTAAAGTTTTTTAGTAATCCTTACTTGCACAACTGTCCATATTGTCCTAGACCAGAGTACAAGTGTACAAGCAAGGCTGAGTACGCTGAAGTGTACTTTTGCAAAGACTCTTGCAAGTGGAAAGATGTAAAGGGCTATAGCAGCCCAGCAGTATATGAACCGGATGACCGATTTGAAGTGAAGAAGAGGAATCGACAAGGATGGAATGTCTGATGCAGGCACGTATTACTGTGGTATTAATGTGTAGGGAACAGACTGGTATGAGACTTTCAGGATTGTAGTGAGAAAACCAGTTCCAGACCCAGTTAAAGCTCTCGTGGGACCAGTGTTTGAACCAGCGACGGACAGTGAGAAAGCCTGGATGTGGAGCGATGGTGGAGACGGAGGAAAAGGAGTGAACCCACCAGTGAAAGCAGCTATGTCACAATGCCAAGGGAACAAGGCATGCACTTGCTCTGTTGCAGAAGAGGGAACTGGATATCAACAAAAGCTGCTGGTTATGTTTGCAAATGTTCCACTCCTGGAGAGCGGCTCCTAATGGTGGCAGCATGGAACGACACCAAATGCTTGATACCACTTCAGATGACAAGAGTATTGGAGGCTGGAAGAGACATGGACAATGGCCTGGCTCCAAAGACAACACCTGATTCGAGCTGTGAAGCATCATGAATGAATGAAAAATCTGGAATAATCTTACCACCTCTGCGAGTTGTGCACACATGAGGAGATGTGTGCGTGTGTCATCTTTTGAGAGAGCATGTACCAACTACGGGATGGTCTGAGTGCAGGTTGAAGATAGAGACAGTAAACAAACCACCCTACAACTGCACAGCGGTGATCAAAGGTATAAGAAGATACTTCATGTGTCCTTTTTTGCAGCCGGACTGACACGTCACCAGCAGCAGTGTGGGTGTGTGGAGATAGAGCATTCCACTCACTACCAGCAGGGGGGTGGTCTGGGTGTTGCTATCTTGCTTTGATGAATGTGGGTACTTCTGTTTATCTTCCAGGTGCTGATGAAAACACAGGGGGTAGACATAAAAGATAAAAGAAGTGTCAACATTTTACCTGGTGAAATGCCTGATAGATATAATGGGTATGTGTTGTTTGATCCTTGGACATCAGTGGGGGCTAATGTTGGGTGGTCAGTGTTTTTGGGAGGGGGCACAGCCGTGAACATAAACAAAATTAATGGGTTGGCCTGGTCAGTTTTGGTAATAATAACACTGAAACCGCTCTGACACTGATTAATGATGAGATGAAACAAATCAGAGATGCTGTAATTCAAAACAGAATGGCGCTAGATGTTCTAATGGGGGAACGAAGCTAGTTTTGTAAATTGGTGGGCGGATCCTGTTGGTTTGATTAACCTAATTACAGAAAAACATTTCGGACATCATAGAGCACATGAGAATGGCCGTAAAAGTGCCTGATCAAGCTAGCAGTTCATGGCTAGACTGGTTATCATTCAAATGGGGAGATTGGATTTATTGGGCCTGTACTGTAGTGTTACTGGTACTGGGGATAGGTCTAATGGTATTATGCTGTTTGCCATGTATATTTAGATTTGTATCATGGTCAGTAAGCAAATTGGTTACAGCGTCAACATCACATCAGATGGTGGAAATGACTGTCAATGAAGGGGGTATGAACATTGACATGGGCGATGATTTTGTCTATAATTTTGATGATAGCAACAGCTATGTGACATGAGAAAACAGTAAACAGATTGAGAGTGAAAATTAGGTGACAGCTGTTACTTAATTGAAGAACTTAAGAAAATTGACATTTTGAGAGTAAAATGACCATTTGCTTGCTTAAATGTATTTTGGGTCTGTCCAAACAAAAACAGTTTACTGCATGAGTTGATATGTTATGTAGTTAATCTTAAAAGAGTGATCATTTACATGAAAATCAAGAGAAGAGTGTAAATGTGATGTATGTTTAAGAGTGCAGTAACAACAACGTGTTCCAATGTTTGTGGATGATACTAATGATGAATTAATGATTTAGAGTATTAGTGATTTGCAACTGATTGAAGCAATGTTTAACAGAATTTACTATGTGTATGAAATAACAATAGTGTAAAATTAACAGGCAATTTCTGTGGTTTAAACCTCTGGGGGTGACTGAGGGTCTGTCTTCGGACAGGAGCGCAATGACAGTGATCATTCGTTTAGCCCGGCTTCCAGGGAAGAGGGATGTTTTGGAAAGTAAACCTTAATGGGGAAACTACATTAAGAAGAATGTTTGAACATCTCTAGTGTATATGGTGGGTGCAGAAACCTGTTCAATGATTAACATTATGATTATGAAGTGTGTGATTTTAGAAGATAATATGAAATGAATTTAGTGTTATGTTATCAATGAATGATAAAAAGAGAGGAATTGTGGTGGAAATTCATTTATATACATTATAAAGATCTGTTCTTTTATTCTTCCATGAAATGTACTGTTTAAATTAGATCAAGTGTGACCACTTTAACATCTGTTTATCACCAGATAAGATCTGGATAAGTACATGGTGATTTAACAAACTACATGTTTGGATGGGATGTTAGACTTAAAAGTAGATGGTCAAAAATGAAGTTGAGCGCTGATGTAACTGTGATTCATCCTGTATGTCACTGATGACCTTGTGGGCATTACAAACTAGATAAAAAGAGAACGCACTCTGTTTCGGCGTCTCACTCTCTGCAGAAACCTGCGTTGCTGTATGATTGTCTGACCTTCTTTGCAAAGAATAAAACCTTAAAAGACACTTTGGGTAAGAATTTGTCTTCTTGACCACTGAGAGAGCCTCCTTAAAGAAAATTGCCACTACAAAACCAGCCTGGAAATGGCCCAAACCCCTCTAAAACCAGGCTGGTCGACCAGCTAAAACCAGCCAGAGCTGGATAAGCTGGATTTTTCAGCAGGGTTGACATATTTTAGTTTATAAAGCAGTGTGGTTTAGTAATAAAGCTGAATTCACCAAGTTTAATGGACAAAAGCAAAACATTGTAGAAAAACACTGAAGAAAATTGTTAAGAAAAAAAGTCAAACAAATTTAGCTTGCTAGTGCACGTAAAACTGTACAGACTTCAGATAAAAAAGTCTGCACTGAATGACTGTTGTGTTCAAATGTGAATTCGTTAAATAGCACTAATATATTGAATTATTTCGGTGTATTTTATTTCTTTAGTCTGCAATTTGTAAGCACTTCAGCAACGGCGCGCGACAATAAACAAAAGACTTTTCTTTTGCATTCACCGTCTGACGTCATCACAGGACTGCTCCGCTCTCCTGCATCTGTTTGTGTTTCGGCTGGGAAAAGGTTTGTGTTTATCCATTTAACGCGTTTATATCAATACAACTCGTTCTGTCTTTATTATTTTAGTATTAAGATATGTATTGTTGAATGAAATGCTGCAGTGTTTTGTTTTCCCCATCATTATTGAGGTTGTTTTGTGTGAGGAAACGTTAAACGTTAAAGTGTAATCTATTAAACATAGTATATGTGTATATTGAGGTAAAGTTGGTTGTATATTCACACATTCAGACTTCCTCCTTAATTAAAAAGTATTCTTTGCCAAATTCTAAATAGTGAAATCATATAAGCAGCCAGCGACTACCAAAGTACAAGTTCACAGTCGAATAAACGGTGCTTGTATTCATTTTATATTCATACCGAATATTCAAAGTATCATGGTAAACACTATAGGAAGCGTGTCACAAGTTGTCATTGAACGAATGTGCGAATATAAAACCAATTTTACCTCAATTATGGATACAAGTCATGAAAATACGTCTCGATTTAATGTGTTTTGCAATGAATTTGTAATATTTAACCACTATAGGCGGTTTGCAGACATATTTAAATTAAAGATATTTTAGGTGACCATTAAACTGCTAGACATGAACTGATAAATCTAAAAAATTACAATTGTGTGGGAAGAAATCGATTATTTATATCAATAATCATCTAATGGGAACTCTCACTACCGACCTCCCTGCTGAAAAATCAAGCTTAAACCAGCCTAAGCTGGTTGGCTGGTTTTAGCTGGTCGACCAGCCTGGTTTTAGAGGGGTTTTGGCCATTTCCAGGCTGGTTTCCAGCCATTTCCAGCCTGATCTTAGCTGGTCAGGCTGGGAGTTGATCAGCTAAAACCAGCTTGACCAGACAAAACCAGCTATGTCCAAACTATAACCAAACTGGTTTAAGCTGGTCATTTTCCAGCCTGACCAACCTGGAATTGGCCAAAACCCCTCTAAAACCAGGCTGGTCGACAGCTTTGGCTGGTTTAAGCTGGCTTTTTCAGCTGGCATACTGAGGTAAAGGTTTATATTCACACATTCATTCATTTTAGAACAGTAAGAACTTGCGATGCACTACTTTGAATGTTTGGTCTTATATAGCATGTAAATATGACTTGTAAACAACATTAGCACTATTTAATTGACTGTGAACAATGTTGCACTTTGATAGTCTTTGGCAGCTAATATGATTCCACCATTTATACTTTGCAAAGGATACTTTTCTGAAGTTAAATTAAGAAAGTCCAAATCTGCAAATATAAAACCAGCTTTGCTTCAATCTGACCTATAATGTGTCGGGAGCACATAAAATGTATTGTAGGAGTTGAAACTGTTGACAGGGCTGTCAGAGACTGAGGTAAAAATTACTATATTATTATACTGTTAAACAGGATGTTCGCGGGGTCTTAAAATGTCTTACATTTTTAAAAACTAAATTTTAGGTCTTAAATGTACTGAAATGTTGTGTTGTAGGTCTTAAATCATTTTAAACGGGTCTTCCCTGCTGAAAAATCCAGCTTAAACCAGCCTAAGCTGGTTGGCTGGTTTTAGCTGGTCGACCAGCCTGGTTTTAGAGGGTTTTTGGTAGGGATGCACCGATACCACTTTTTTACAAACCGATACGAGTACGAGTATTTTGATTTGTGTACTCGCCGATACCGATACCGATACTTCATAGATTTGGTTTCAACTAAGTTTATTTGTTCGTTTTTTTGCTTTGTTTTTTGCCTGTAGCAAGGATGAACACCAAAATCTTTAACAGGAGGCTGTTCCAAGCCAAAAATATACACATTGTTGAAAACCCTGCTAACCCAGACCTTGTCTATTAACGATTAAGCATGGACATTTAAAGGATGAGATATCCTTGCGGCTTACATGTGTGCACGACTTCACACATTACACAAGGTGTGTGCAGTGTACTGTACGTTACCTTATAGAGTCACTGTTATTGCAAATTGGGGATGCATAAAACACTGTTTTGCACCATTCTTTCATATTCATGAGTCCTGCCTTTGATCCGCGGTCAATGAATCAAAAAGTACTAGATGTTTATGGGTGGGTTGCGGTTAATAGCTCATTTTAAAAATCACGCAACCATCATCTCACAATGTTTATTAATAAATAATCTTGTTTAATTAAAATAAAAGTGATTTCGCAATGCCGAGCCACTGACAAAGCCAACTGCAGAAAAACAAAGCAACCATCGCGGCAACCGCAGTGATCTCTTTTCCCGAAGTTCAGCTGTTCTTTTTTGCACTCGATTATTATGCGTTTAATGTTAAAAAATCAATAATGAATAGACCTCAAAAGTGTATCCTGTGTGTGTGTGTGTGTGTGTGTGTGTGTGTGTGTGTGTGTGTGTGTGTGCGTCTTCACTGAAGCCTCTCTCTTCTAAAACCGAAAGTTGTTTATGTCAGGCAATATTTCGGCTTTTAATCGAATGAAAAGTTATTTTAAATAAGCCAATATTTAAAAACTGCAGTAAAGTAACTGTGACGTGCGGCCACACATCGAAACTGAGGTCTCATCTGATCTCTCTCTCGCTGTCATCCAGACAATGATACGGAGACACCGCACAAGTCAAGCCGCAAAACGGAGGCTGGAACCAGTTGTCAGAATAGCTGAAGCCTTTGCGAAATCTGTCAAAATACAGCACTGAAATTTATAGGCATAAATGTCTTTGAGCCAAAAAGTCTAGGCTATCTGTAGGATCTGACGCAATCAGAGCCGATGGTAGCCTATGTACAATTTGTGTAGCCTAATAATTATATTAATTCTAATAAAATGAAAACCAAAATCAACAATTCATTGCATTTTTCGTTTGATAAAAAATATACGGAAACGAAAAAAATCAAAGGGTGACTAGTTTGTATTAATTTGTTTTAATATGAATAAAAATATGCTTAGCCTGTTTAAGCTTAACGGTTACATACGCTGCCAATAGACAAGCCATTCAAAAATATTATTTTACTGTGTACTGAGTTATAATGTATATTTTACAATATAAACTAAATGTAGCATGCCTCGCTGTCATTTAAAACATGCAATTCATAACACCCCAGAGCTAGGCCTGTGTATGCAGTGTGTAAACGTAGGGAATATTCATACTGCGCACCCAGAGCCGGCGCGTCCATATAGAGGCGACCTATAATATATAATAGTGAGGGCGGCAAACGCGCCCCCAACGTACTGACTTTCATCTGCAACATCAACACAATCCCCCCTAAATAAAATATACGGGCCCGTGAAGTTCAGCACTTGTCATGCCAGTGTATGCTGCTGTCTGTCTTGTGTGTATAGCGGCGCAGTGCGTGTCAACAGCTGCTGAAAAAGCGCGCGTGACAGCTCAAAGCCGGTATCGATTTAACCACAAGCAAGATCATATCGTTATAAATATTACATTAACGATACTTATCGAAATATTTACACATTTACATGGTGTTTGAGTTTGTGTGGTCTGTAAAAGCTGTCTGATCTTTACAGAAGCTGTAAACTGACACGCGCGCGGTGGCCGCAGTGATGTTTAAACTCAGGCGCTTTTATTTAGCCTGTAGTCTTTAGATTTTTTTTTACATAATGTTCCATTTCTTAAAATTTATTTCATTTTTTTATTTATAGTTTATATATAAAATGAGTGCTAGCTTGTTTGAGTGCTTAGCTGTGATCATTATGCAAGGATCATATTTTATATTCGGTTTATTCTTCAGTAGCCTAGGTTATAGATTCGTTAATAATGTATTTTATAAACAGATTGTTTAAAAGGACTAAGCTATTAATATATAATACATTAGGCTAATTATACATTAAGACACTGAAGTCAGGTAGGGCAACAAATCACATCCATAGTGAATTACTGTTCAGCGGTATCGGTGCGTGGTATCGGCCTTTCATGTCCAATACGAGTACGAGTATTTTAACCAAGTATCGACCCGATACCCGATACTGGTATCGGTATCGGTGCATCCCTAGTTTTTGGCCATTTCCAGGCTGGTTTCCAGCCATTTCCAGCCTGGTCTTAGCTGGTCAAGCTGGGAGTTGACCAGCTAAAACCAGCTTGACCAGCCAAAACCAGCTATGTCCAGCTTAAACCAGGCTGGTCAAGCTGGTTTTAGCTGGTTTAAGCTGGTCGTTTTCCAGCCTGACCAGCTAAGACCAGGCTGGAAATGGCTGGAAACCAGCCTGGAAATGGCCAAAACCCCTCTAAAACCAGGCTGGTCAACCAGCTAAAATCAGCCAACCAGCTTAGGCTGGTTTAAGCTGTTTTTTTCAGCAGGGTTAACTTGGCTTTGTCTAAGTAAAAGCTACTAATTCGGGCCAACATCCATCCATTTACCAACAATACATCTCAATAAAATCTTTTTTTTTTTTTTTTTTTTTTTTACATTTAAGTTTTTTATTGCAAAGAGATATAATTCACAACAGCAGTTAGACATTTTTACAGCAAATTCCTCAATAGATTCCCTAATCAGGGAAAGATAACTAAAGACAATTATGATTCCTCAGGATAATACCGGGTGTGTTTAACCCTGTATAAGTCTAAACTGTCATTCCTAATGGTCTTACAGGGCCTTAAAAAGTCACAGATTAAAATTATATTAATTATTATTATAGCAAAATAACACGGTGGCTCAGTGGTTAGCCCTGTCACCTCACAGCAAAAAGGTCACTGATTCGAGTCCGGCTGGATCAGTTGGCATTCCTGTGTGGAGTTAGCATGTTCTCCCCGTGTTGGCGTGGGTTTTCTCCTGGTGCTCTGATTTCCCCCACAGTCCAAATACATGCACTATAGGTGAATTAAATAAACTAAATTGGTCGTAGTGTATGAGTGTGTATGGGTGTTTTCCAGTGCTGGCTTGCAATCGGAAGGGCATCCACTGTGTAAAACATATGCTGGATAATTTGGTGGTTTATTCCTCTGTGGTGACCCCTGATTAATAAAGGGACTAAGCCGAAGGAAAATAAATGAATGAGAAAAATTGGAAAGGTTTGCGCTTACAAAATTTACATTTGTGTATAAAATATTTAGCCTGAAATATAATAAGATTAAATAAAAAAAAAACTGGATGTTCATTCTGATGATTATATCCTAAAATAACCTTTTCATATTTCAACATGACATCAGGGATTATATTAAAGAATATACCTAATATGTTTTTCAAAGGTTTTTGGTATACTCACTTGGTATTAATCCAAAATAGGTGAGACAGATCTTCAGTTTGGAGAAATTCACATCAAAATCTTCAGAAATAAACCTTTGTAGGATAGCACCTGTATATTATTTGACAAGATACTTCATGGATTTTATTGTACATTAGGAATTTCTGAGGCTTTTCCAGTTAATATTACCTGTATGTCTGTTCCAATAACAGACCGCGTTAGGGCAAGAGATTATCTCATGCTGAAATAGAGAGTACATATGTTTCTGTTATTTGGCTTTGTTGAGACTAAGGTAGGTAAATAGGTGACTAGCGAAGCGCAACATTGTTCACGGTCAACGAAATAGTGCTATTAAGGTTGTTTTGACGTCATGCTTATGATTTCAGATTGAATATTTAAAGAAGTGTGTTAAACGCAACCCAGGCTCATTCTGAAAACGTAGTCCCGTGGACGTTTCTGGAGACCGCAAAATACGTGCCGGGAGGTATGTATTTTTGCAGCTTTTGTTTTCGCGAATCCGCGAGAGGCCGCTGTGTGCGCTTTTTCGTATCTCAAATGTCTCAAGCCTGGTTTCTACTTCTGCGTCAAGTGATTCGGCGTGACCCACGGCGCAAGCCTCGCGTGTAGCCGTGCATTTAGTATCTGTTTCTGTTTCTCTGCAATACACTTCTGAAACGCTAGCTGGCAGTAGGTGTTTATGTTCCTCTGTGTTAAGTTTCTTCACTGGGGTTTTGTGTTTTCTGAACACTTCCTTAATGTACAAGTGGCTCTAATTCGCTCATTTTGAGGCGGGAACTGGCAGACTTTAATCATAAGGTAAACACAAAACAACAGTCTCCATCCGGAGTTCCTTGACGGGACTCCACACTTGTAAACACTCGCTGCATCGGGCGCGCGGCTCTCACCTCCGCCCACACTCATCAGCGCTACCAAGCCGACCAATCACAGAGCTTGCGCTTACGCATTACATTTTTTGAGAGATGCGTGTCAACATCGCCGATGGCCACGGCGAGGGGCTATGCATCCACGCGTAGGCTGTGCCGTAGCATACACGTGCGCTTGACACAGAAGTATAAATCAGCCTTCACGCGAGTGCTGTTCGCGCCCGCGCTGTTCTTGAGTAAACCCACCAGAGGCCACTGTCGACTGTCCGTCTGACTGAATGATTGACTGGGCGACCGGCCAATCGACTGACCCACCTTCCTTCTTCTCTAAACCCAACCAATTTTACCAATTGACCCGCCCACCCACATACTTCCCTAAACCCAACCAACGGTTTACGAAAGCCGTCCAGAAAAAGAAAAGTCCTTCATCTGATTTTTACCACGTTTTCGTATTTTACCACGTTCTCACCCTGTTATTCACTCGTTCATTTTATTTTTTGGATTCTGTTTTTGTCTTACTTGATTTCTGGAACCACTCTTCCCCGGACTCGAACCCGGTCATCGTCGTCGTCATGGTCAACTCCTCTCTGCGTCTCAAGTCCGCCGACGTACACGGCGAGCTAATGGGACAAACTGGTTGAGGCGGGAAAGGCCTCCACATGGAGGTAAGCGGTCAGCTGGTAAGCACCAAAAGGAACAGCGTCATACCGCCCGTAGCGTTCGCTTAAAAAATGAAACGCAGCCATACGTACCTCCAGCTACATAATTTGCGGTCTCCAGAAATGTCCACGGGACTATGTTTTCAGAATGAGCCTTAAACAATAGAGAGAGAAACCATGTGCAAAATGTCGAATGTGCGAATATAAAACTAACTTCACCTGGATGTCATAAAGGTCCATAGATATACAATTAGTCTGACCAGAGGATAAAAGTTCTTCACTTCCATAGTTGAATGAAAGGTATTTAAGCTCTAACATACATTTTTTTTTTGTATTTTTAACTCTCTTTTTAACTCATTGTGTGCTCTCTAGACATTATACAACCCAGGCTCATTCTGAAAATGTAGTCCCGTGGACGTTTCTGGAGACCGCGAAATACGTGCCGGGAGGTACGTATTTTTGCTGTTTTTATTTTCGCGAATCCACTAGAGGCCGCTGCGTGCGCTTTTTTTCATATCTCAAATTTCAAAAGTGCCGTTCGTGCCCGCTGTTCTCGTGTAAACCCACCAGAGGCCGCTGGCGACCAACTGTCTGTCTGTCTGGCTGAACGACTGAACGGATGACGGACTGGCCGGCCAACCAATCGACTGACCCACCCTCCTCCTTCCCTAAACCCAACCAAAAATGTATCGATTGACCCGCCCACCCACTTACTTCCCTAATCCCAAACCCGTCCAGAAAAAGAAAAGCCCTCGTCTGATTTTCACCGCGCTTTCGGATTTTACCACATCCTCACCCTGTTATTCACTTGTTCATTTTATTTTTTAGATTCTGTTTTTGTCTTACCTGATTTCTGGAACCGCTCTTCCCCGGACTCTAACCCCGTTGTCGTCGTGGTCAACTCCTCTCTGCGTCTGAAGTCCGCCGACGTACACGACGAGCTAGCGGGACAAACTGGTTGCAGCGGGAAAGGCCTCCACACGGAGGTAAGCGGTCAGCCGGTAAGCGTGAAAAGAAACGGAGTCACACCGCACCGTAGCGTTCGTTTAAAAAACGAAACGCGGCCATATGTACCTCCGGCTACATAATTTGTGGTCTCCAGAAACGTCCACGGGACTACGCTTTCAGAATGAGCCTGGGTTGGCATTATATGAAGTTTTCGACACATTGCTTTATTGTTTTTTCCTTTATTTTTTCCCTTTAGTTGGTCTTAAACAATAACCCTCATCAAACCCTGAAGCACACCTGTAACAGTTGGTTGTTTTTTAACTTATTGAGATTAACTAGAGGGCGACGTGGTTGCGCAGTGGGTAGCACGTTCGTTCACAGCAAGAAGGTCGCTGGTTCGAGCCTCGGCTGGGTCAGTTGGCGTTTCTGTGTGGAGTTTGCATGTTCTCCCCGTGTTCACGTGGGTTTCCTCCGGGTGCTCCGGTTTCCCCCACAGTCCAAAGACATGCGCTATAGGTGAATTGGGTAAGCTCAATTGTATGTAGTGTATGTGTGTGGATGTTTCCCAGTGATGGGTTGCTGCTGGAAGGGCGTCCTCTGCGTAAAACATGCTGGATAAGTTGGTGGTTCATTCCGCTGTGGCGACCCCGGATTAATAAAGGGACTAGGCTGAAAAGAAAATGAATGAATGAATGAGATTAACTAGTCGGTTTAAGTCCATAAACTCTATCTAGTGCGCTGACTAGTGAACTATTAAGCTGATTGAGACCGATAGAAGTTTAGTTTGTATTTATTCTTCTTTCTGTTGATTATTCTGCTCTTAAACACAGAGGAAAAACTCCTGCTGAAGCGACTGATCTCCATGTGACGCTATTACAAAGATGGAGTTTATTAAAGAGGAGAGTGAAGACGTGAAGATTGAAGAAACATTCAGACATGAAGACATCAGGATTGCAGACGTGTTCTCACTGAAACATGAAGATCTTGAGGAGCAAACAGGTTGGTTTTTTTTATTCTCAGAGCTCAACTTTCCTCATTCAGATCTGCAGCTCTACACAAACGAAGGAGAATTTGACGAGAACTTGTTGTTTGTTCTCATAGTAGGAGAGTAAAATGCCTAAACATTTATCCATTTTGTACAAATCAATAGTTTCTTCTCATTTAAAATGAGTAAATAAAGCTATAATTATAAATTAGAATTAAGTTTAAACTTAAATTTTGTCTTTGACCCAATAAAATACCACATAATATCAGGGGTTTATTTATATCAGAGCAGTATAAATATCAGCTCACCAGCAGAGCTTCTGCGAGTGGAAAAAAAACTAAAAACAATTACGAATTTCTCAACTTTTCAAGCTCCAATGGAAGCATCAGCCAATCAGATCGCTTTATGCAAATACCCCAGCTCAGACAGTAGCCGATTGTGGGCTAATTTTATTGGCTGAAGCTGCTATGATGATTGCGTCAGCCCCAGCTTCAGTCACTGAAGCCCCGTGTGAATCAGGCGTTACACAAACAGTCTAGTCTACTTGTAAACACTGGACCAAAACTGCAGTTTTCAAAATTCATGTTTCATATAGGGCTGGACAATAATTCGATATCAATATATATCGCGATAGAATTTTTTTCAATATTGATGATATGATTTTTAAACCCATTTCCGATATTTCAATATAAATTTGCATATATATAAATATACATATTATTTATCTAAGATCTTATACATGTATCACTTGTCACTGAATGACATTCAGTGCTCAGCTGTCAGAAAGAGCGTGATCTGATCTCACTTACGTGATGACGAACAACACAGACACGCTGCCAGCGCTCAGCACAGCAGTTGGTTAAGCTGCGCTGCAGAAAGTTTTAGCTACACAATGAGTGCTCTGAATACAGATGCGAATGAACAAGCTTCCACAAGTAAGAATGCAGACGAAATAGTTGATAAGAAAGGAAAGACTAAATGCGGTGGTGTGGAAGTGGTTCGGCTTTTTAAGTTCCGATAAACTTAGTTTCGGTGCTCTGCAAAGTGTGCCAGAGAGTGTAGCTGACTAGCGGCGGCAACACATCAAATCTGTTTCACCATTTGAAGCAGTTCCACTCGATAAAACATACTGAGAGTCAGAGTTCAGTAAAGTTAGCAACAGATTCGCAGATTCGTTTTTTTCGGATCAATAACTCATGACCGAAACATTGTTCCTACACAAATAGCACATTTTTTCAACTGTCGCAATGTATACAACCACCTACAACCTTATTTTCCTAAAAATGAGCTTTCCTACGCGCTGGACGCAATATATTGATCTCTATGCGCAGGCGGCAAAGAGACCGATCCTTAGGGACCGTCTACAAAGAGCAAAACGCAAAAAACAATACTACAAAAGCTGTCAATAACTTCCCTCTAACTCATTATACTGCCATCAAACTCAGATCACACGTCACTGCTGTCCTTCTGGTTAGACTACAACACTTATTTTTTTAAAAAACTATTTTGCATATTTTTTATGAATTTTTATTATGAAAAATATTCAATAACTGTACTGTAAATTACTGTATTTTCACCAAATTCAGTTCACACATCACTGCTGTCCTGCTGGTTAAACTACAACACTTATTTTTCTAAAAAATTATTTTGCATATTTTTTATGAATTTTTGAGCTTTATTTATTTGATAGTTTATTTCACATTTCTTGTTTGTATAGGCTAAATGCAAATAAAAAGTGAACATTTTTTTTGTGCTGTTTTTATTTTTTAAAAAAAGTTATAAGAGTCTGGAGGTATTATCGACTTTGCAAATTCACTTTGCAGACATTTGTAGGTACAGACATCCATTGTGTGCGTTCTTGGCAGTTTTTCCTTTCTTTTTAATATTGTCCATATCGATATCGGAATTATATCGTATCGACCGAAATAAAAAAATATATCGTGATATAAATTTTTGCCATATCGTCCAGCCCTAGTTTCATATTATCGCTAAATTTAATTATTTAAAGGAAGATAACTTATCAATGTAGATGGTTGTGATTATCTTTGCAACGCTTTTGGCTAAAAGGTTGATATTGCTCAAATGGAAGGAACATTTCCGCCAACCTTTAAGCGAAGGCTCACGGACCAATTACACCAATTGACCTTAGAAAAAATACGATGTGTTAAGACGGTGTTTCTCAACCACGTTCCTGGAGGACCACCAGCTCTGCACATTATCCATGTCTGCTTAACCAAACACACCTGATTCAGATCATCAGCTCTTTAGCAGAGACTGAAAGACCTGTAATGGATGTGACAGACAAAAGAGACATCCAAAACATGCGGTGCTGGTGGTCCTCCAGGAACGTGGTTGAGAAACACTGCTCTAAGAGGTTGTACTGATATGTTTTTTCTCACTTGGCAATCTGTTTTAGATTGCATAAAGAAGATGGACCCTTAAGTTATTTTAGAAGAGTAGAAACTTTCCTCAATATTTATTTTTTATTTATATAATTTTTTTTCCTTTTTTTAAGACACTTCTATACAGCTTAAAGTGACATTTAAAGGCTTAACTAGGTTAATTAGGTTAACTAGGCAGGTTAGGGTAATTAGGCAAGTTATTGTATAACGATGGTTTGTTCTGTAGACCAGTGGTTCTCAAAGTGGGGGTCGCAGGACAATGAGAGGGGGTCGCTTGTTGATTTTCAAAAATCTAATAAATTTGAATAAACTTTTAAAATTACCATTGTTTATCCATAACCTACAGAAGATAAAAATAGATAAAAACGTAACATCCAAACAAAAAGCCATCAGCCTTTCATTTTTTTCCCCATTGAATTGCAACCCCTGGGGTTTTTACATTAGATTAATGACAGAGCAATAGCGTCAGTTGCAACAGATTGATTTTACGGCACTAGCTAAACTTTCTGACACCTTTAAGGCACTCACGTACATTTAAAATAAATACAGGCCACGACTGAACATGGAGGATGATATTTAAGTGGCAGTCTCCAAAATTAAACCAAGAAAAGACTTGTGATGTAACTTAAATATTGTGCCCACCAGTCTAATTAGTTAAGGTTTATATTAAATAATAATAATATTAATAAAATTATATGGTTGTTAGACTGTTGCACTTTTTTGTGTTTATATAGGCCTATTGGTTTGTGTGAGCCGTTGCGTGTAACATTTGTATGATTATAACCACTTTTGAAAATAGTGGGGGTTGCCAGTCATCAGCATTGTTATTTTGGGGGTCGCGGGCTGAAAAGTTTGAGAACCCCTGCTGTAGACTATCAAAAACAAATATAGCTTAAAGGGGCTAATAATTATTGTCCCTAAAATGGTTCTTAAATATTAAAAACAGCTTTAATTCTAGCCTAAATAAGACTTTCCTCAGAAGAAAAAATATTATCAGACATACTGTGAAAATTTCCTTGCTCTGTTACGCATCATTTGGGAAATATTTAAAAAAGAAAAAAAAATTTAAAGGGGGCTAATAATTCTGAATTCAACTGTGTGTGTATATATATATATATATATATATATATATATATATATATATATATATATATATATATATATATATATTAGTAAAATATCTTTTAAGATATATTATTATTATTATTATTATTATTTTTTTTTTTTTATATATACCTCCTCAAAGCCCGACTGCAGTAAAGTCATGTAAACTGACTTTTGCAGCATGGGACTTGATTGTTATTTGCATTACTTATGCAAATATTTTATATTACTAAGTACTTTATTCATGTTTTTTTTTTTTTTTTAAAGCGAAACATAATTTGTGCTGTTCAGGATGTATGTCCCTACCAATGTCAAGAGCAAATCTACGCCCTTGGCTTCTGTACACACCATTTTTCCCCCCACCATCATGTCCCTTCCGAGTCTCCGTGTATTTTTAGTATCTCGTTGGTTTTAATTATGATATTTATGATATAAACCATGGATGACCAACCCTGTTCCTGGCGATCGACCTTTCTGCAGATTTTAGCTCCAACCCTGATCAAGCACACCTGAACCAATTAATTAGAACCTGAGGAGCGCTTGATAATTCCAGGCAGGTGTGCTTGATATGGGCTGCAACTGAAAACTCCAGGAAGGTCGATCTCCAGGAACAGGGTTGAGCACCCCTGATATAAACACTATCTTGCAATTTGTTTCTTTTTACCCCAGATCTGACCGAACTAAAAAAGGAGCAGGAGGAACTTAGGGATCAGATTAAGGAAGATCAAGATTTCAAAACTGAAAACGAAGATTCTACTCCCTCACAGACGGAAAAGACTTCGTCACAAGAAATAATCCAGAGCTCTCTCACATGCAATCAATGTGGAAAACGTTTCACCCACAAACAAAACCTTAGAGTCCACATGAGAGTCCACACTGGAGAAAAGCCTTACAGGTGCTCTCAATGCGGATTGAGTTTCACGCGCAAACAAACTCTTAACGGCCACATGAGCATTCACACCGGAGAGAAGCCTCATCTGTGCGCCCAATGTGGACTGACCTTTTCACACCGGAAAAACCTTAATCTACACATGAGAATTCACACCGGAGAGAAGCCCCACTCCTGCACCCAATGTGAACTGAGTTTCAGGAAAAAACAATGTCTTAAAATCCACATGAGAATTCACACTGGCGAAAAGCCGTACATGTGTGCCCAATGTGGACTGAGTTTTACACACAAACAAACTTTTAATAGCCACGTGAGAAATCACACCGGAGAGAAGCCTTACACGTGTGCTCAATGCGGATTGAGTTTCGCCACTAAACAATCTCTTCGTATCCACACGCGCATTCACACTGGAGAGAAGCCGTATATGTGCTCTCAATGCGGGATAGGTTTTACGCATAAGAATGCTCTTAATGTCCACTTCACAACTCACACCGGAGAGAAGCCTTACATCTGCCATCAATGCGGATCTGGTTTTACACGTAAACATACTCTTAATAACCACCTGGTAATTCACACCGGAGAGAAGCCTCACACATGCTCCGAATGTGGACTGAGTTTTACGAAAAAAACGGCTCTTACTAGCCACGTGAGGATTCACACCGCAGTAAAGCTGTACACATGCTCGCACTGTGGACAGAGCTTTAAGCACAAACAAACTCTTAATATCCATCTGAGAGTTCACACTGGAGAGAAGCCGTACTCTTGCACTCAGTGCGGACAGAGTTTTCCGCATAAACAGACTCTTCGTAGCCACTTGAGAATTCACACTGGGGAGAAGGCTTACGCGTGCTCTCAATGCGGAATGAGCTTTATGTATAGACGAGGTCTTAACGTCCACGTTAGGAGTCACTTCCAGTAATGAGTTCAGACTGCATGATTTTAGCCCCGATTTTGACTCGCCAGTAGGTTTTGAGAAATCGTTGACAAATCGGTGCTCGTTCACGTGAGTAACAATCACACAGTGTGAACTATCTGAGAGAATCATCAATGAGTCGCTGACACCCGTCAGATAATTCGCATGCTTGGCGATTCCAAATCATGCCTGGTGAAATGTGCTCTGATTGGAAACAACATCTGCGATTACCTACAGCCAATGAGAGAGCAGCATCCACTAGTATGGGTATCTGCAGGCCAGCGGGAGGTTGGGGGAAAAGTTAAAAGGGCATCTCTTCTGTCAATTTGGACTCAAGAAATAGAGGAAAAACTAGTGGAAATTTGGCAGGAGCACCCGTGTCTGTTTGACGTGTCAATACCACAACTGGGTCGAAGAAGAAAAAAGTTGAGGGGAAACTGCTAAATCTTTTCAAAAGCCAGGCGAAAGCCACAAAATAAGTACATTTTCTACCCCACTAAAGACTAAAGAGGTGACCAACCCTGTTCCTGGAGATCTACCTTCCTGCAGATTTCTGTTGCAACCCATATCAAACACACCTGGCCTGTAATTATCAAGTGCTGTTCGGATCCTAATTGATTGGTTCAGGTGTGTTTGATGAGGGTTGGAGCTGAACTCTGTTGGAAGGTAGCTCTCCAGGAACAGGGTTGTAGGTAATAACAAAAGATATACTATGTGACCTTACTTTGTTTCCTGTCGTTTCTCGAGTGTGTTTGGTTGCGAGACGTAGTTTGCGGGGGGGTGGGGAGTTGAAGAGCAGGGGGAGGTGTAGTCGTGGACTGTAGTGAATTGTGGGGTGGGTTTGTCGCGGACGAAAGTGAGGAGTCGTGGACGAAAGAGGAAGGGGGCGGAGGGTGAGGTGTAGTCGCGGACGCTAGTGAATAGCTGGGGCGGATTGCCGCAAACAAAAGGGAGGAGCCGGGGTGGAGGGGTTTTATGGGGGCTGGGGGAGTTTGGGCCCCTAACAATATCTCTGGGGGCCCCAAAACTGCGTGGGCCCTTAGAATCGTCCTAACTTACCCCTCCCTAACGGCGACCCTGACCGAGGATGCAAGGACACAAGCAGGGTTCTTCTTCAAATGGAACGGCAGTGTACTTTGTAACGTCACTTACCTCACCATGGATTCATCGGTTCACTGTACATTACAATAAAATGATGTAATTATATGAAGCACGGCCTTATAATCAATATTATATTGATATTATAAATCAATATTTGTTGATTTAAGAAAATGTAAGCATTAACCATATAAATGTGAAGTAAAATGTGTTATACACAGACTTGTGTCTTTGATTATCAGATTTAATAAACTACAAATAGGCATTATACAAGTATAAAATACAAGATGTAAACAATAAGAAATAAAGATAACGTTAAGCAATTTGGTAAACAAAGACAAAGATGGTAACGTAAATAAAGGCAATCATAAAACGTAACAAAATAACACTGCCAAGATAATATACCTGAGAACAATTCATAGATTTAAAAGACCAAAAACTGTCAGTTAGATATGCACAAGATGGATTAGATATCATATTTTAACTACAATGGACAGATGAGATCCAGCGGTACATCCGAGATTGCGACTGGCTGATTAAAGCTGCTCTCGGTGGGGAGGTGATGACGAAGCTCCTGCTAACAGGCTGGCGGTCAGAGTCTGCATAAACTGAGGCACATCGTCAATGACTCGCTATCTTTGTGAATAAACAGCCTATTCGAGTATAAAACGACTACATTCTCGCCTGAAAAACTCTTAAAACTTATTTTCAAAAATCGTGCGGGTTTTCTCCTCCGCCATTAGCTTTCACTAGTCGCAGTGCATTCTGGGAGACCTGCGCTTCGCAAGTTTGCACAAGTCACCTCTTGATGCATCCTCTGCAAAAGGGGCGGAGCAAGTACACATCCAGAAATTTTATCTGTACTTAGCAAGATGCAAACTTTGAATTGGAACAGTACTTCGGTGACGGTTGATGACGTTTGACAAGGACACAAGAACGCAAGTACAGACAAGAACGCATATTGAGAAAAAGCCAAAGTTGTCAGAGTTTCTTTCTATTGTAAAGTCATGCAGTGTGAAACCCCCCGCTGCTGTTTACACTTCAAGATGGATCAGCGACAGAACGCTAGCCCAGATAGTAATGCAGTGTAGAAACATCTGTAATGCCATTACTTTGAAAATCGTGCAGTCTGAACTCGGCATAAGTCACATTAGTAAAATGCTTTCACCTGGCTACATTGTAGAAAACGTTTCAGTTAAGGTTGTCAGACTTTGGTACTTAACTTAATAAATATGTGATGATACGAGCATCGTAACCCACTCAACCTTCCTCAGAAAGTAGGCATAAATCCTGTTATCATCACATTTTTTACATTTCAAAACTGAATGCCACGGAATTCTGTATTATTGACAGCACTGGTTTGTTAAAAATCATACCTTTGAAGTCCACATGAGAATTCACTCTGAAGAGAAGCCTTCGCCTGTGGAGGGATCCACACTAATTCATTTGCTCAACATTTTTATGTCTCATATGTTTTAGTCTGAACATGAACTAATCCATTTTGGTGCTGGTTTTAGGGATTTTTTTTTAACCCAAAGTATTGCTTTGATCTTCAAGCTTATCAGTTGTTGACAACATCAGTTTTATTGATCGTAAGATTAACCATTTGTCCCACTAAAGGCTGGTTTATAGTTCTGCGTCGAGTGATCAGCATGACCCACGGCACCTGCCTTGCACGTAGTTGTGCATTTATACTTCTGTGCGATATTTGTGTTGCTCTGCAATACCATTTCCGAAACCCTAGCTGGCAGTAGGGTTTTATGTTCCTCTGTGTCGAGTTTCTTCACTAATGTTTTGTTTTTAATTGAATGCTACTTTAATGTACAAGTGGTTCAAACTCGCTCATTCAGAGGCGGGAACCAGCGGACAGGCGACAACATTAATCATAAGGTAAACACAAAACTAAAAGTTTTCATCTAGAGCTCCTCCACAGGACTCGTCACTTGTAAACAGTCGCTCCAATGGGCTCACGGCTCTCAGCACTGCTCACAGCTATTAAGCCGACCAATCACAGAGCATGCGATACGCATCGTAGTTAAATTTTTTGCAAGGTGCGCATCAGCCACAGCGAGGGCTATGTGACCGCACGAAAGCTGTGCCGGACCATACGTGTGCGCATGACTCAGAAGTATAAATCAGCCTTTAAGTGAAGTTTCACAAACTAATTTCGAGAGAAGCATGTGATATGATTGATCGCAGCTAGTCCCTCATCTATAATCATTAGTTAGCCAATCAAATTAATCCAAACTCACTATAAGTAGCCTGGCTAAAACTACTCCCTTATCTTCGTTTTCCGAAAAAAACCCACATCCACCCCATCTCCCGCTTTCCTCCCTCACCACGGGGAGCTCTCGAGAACTACCTGATCTCGTACTCCCCTTACATGCTCATCGACCAGGCGGGAGCCCTGGGCTCAATTATCTCCAAGCTCGGGGTTCTCTCCCGAGACAGCATGCCAAACCTGCTATTATTATCAAGCAATATCTAAGTGTGAACTCTTGAAAGAAGTGAAAGACTACAGACCAAAGCTTGTAGAAATCGAACATCACCTTCAGGTAGGACACGTCAGTCAAGCTTGCATCATGATGTGTTCCAGCAGCCTGTTTAAATTATACATCCGAACTCTCTTCAGTGCTCGAATTCTACACTCTTTCCACCATCCCCAACTCCTCCTACACTCTCAGAAATAAAGGTACGAGAGTATCACTGGGGTTGTACCTTTTCAAAAGGTACACATTTGTACTTAAAGGGTCCCTCACTCGCTAATTGGTACCTCAAAAGTATATATCAGTACCTAAAAAAATTTAAGAGGAACACTTTTGTACTTTTTAGGTACTAATATGTACTTTTGAGGTACCAATATGGACCTTTTAGATACAAATTTGTACCTTTTGAAAAGTTGACAGCCAGTGACAGCTCGCATACCTTTATTTCTGAAAGTGTAGATCATTTCTTATATCAGTTTAAAGTATTAGCCCAAGTACATGGTAATCAGTCTCATGTCATTTACATCAACTCGTAATTAATTGTAATGTAATGTAATGTGTATTTTATATAGCGCATTTATTGTGTATGGTCATACACCCAAAGCGCTTCACAATCATGAGGGGGGTCTCTCCATACCACCACCAGTGTGTAGCATCCACTTGGATGATGCGACGGCAGCCACAGGACAACAGCGCCAGTGCGCTCACCACACACCAGCTATTGGTGCAGTGAAGAGCCAATTCGGTGGATGGGGATGATTAGTTGGCCATGATGGGTAAGGGCCGATTGAGGGACTTTGGCCAGGACACCGGGATTACACCCCTACTCTTTACGAGAAGTGTCATGGGATTTTTAATGACCACAAAGAGTCAGGACCTCGGTTTAACGTCTCATCCGAAAGACGGCGCCCACTGACAGTGTAGTGTAGTGGAGTGGGGCATTAGGACTCACACAGACCACAGGTTGAGCGCCCCCTGCTGGCCTCTCTAACACCACTTCCAACAGCAACCTAGTTTTTCCCATGTGGTCTCCCATCCGGGTACTGATCAGGCTCAGCCCTGCTTAGCTTCAGTGAGTAACCGGTCTTGGGCTGCAGGGTGATATGGCTGTGGCAATTGTAGTTGTTTATGTATAATGGGCATGTGGAATGAACAGTTTTTATGGTTGAAAACCTCAGGGAACGGACAATATCAACATCACAGACTGACCTAAGCAGCATTTTCTCTGTTGTCCCAATCAGGTCAAGGATCAGCCTCATTAAACTGGTTGTTGATATTTTATTTTGGAAACACAAAAGACGATCCCCACAGGTGTCATTTCACAAAAATGGACACAAAATGGAGGAAACTTAATATGCAAGGTTTGAGATACTGCAATGTATGCAACATTGGTTATTAATGTATGTATAGGAGCGCTTAGTTTTGGTTCAACATTAGATGGTGATGTTTGGTCTTTGTTTTTCAGCGCAATACCTAGGTTAATCTGAAATTGGTTTGGAAAGGGAATTATGCAAAGTTAATATCTTTGAAACACAATTCTAACTTTGTGGACTTGGGCTATGTCAGGGGTCACCAAACTCGGTCCTGGAGGGCCGGTGTCCTGCAGATTTTAGTTCCAACTTGCCTGAACACACCTGCACGGTTGTTTCTAGAAAGCCTTTTAAGAGCTTGATTAGCTAGCCCAGGTGTGTCTGGTTGGGGTTGGAACTAAACTTTGCAGGACACCGGCCCTCCAGGACCGAGTTTGGGCACCCCTGGGCTATGTAAATATCATTCACACTAAGGGTGATGGACCCAGCAGCCACCTCTGATGGTGTTATCCAATCACAATACTAGATCTGAAAGATGTCATCTTTGCAGAGCCCCAGAAAGGATTAAAAACATGGTCTCTGAGACAAATAAGGTGTCCTTGTTTTAAAGATGTTGTTGCAGACCTGCTGAAAAATCCAGCTTAAACCATCCTAAGCTGGTTTTAGCTGGTTAACCAGCCTGGTTTTAGAGGGGTTTTGGCCATTTTCAGGCTGGTTTTAGCTGGTCAGGCTGGGAGTTGACCAGCTAAAACCAGCTTGACCAGCCAAAACCAGCTATGTCCAGCTTAAACCAGGCCGGTCAAGCTGGTTTAAGCTGGTCATTCCAATTCCAAGCTGGTTTCCAGCCATTTCCAGCCTGGTCTTAGCTGGTCAGGCTGGAAATGGCTGGAAACCAGCCTGGAAATGGCCAAAACACCTCTAAAACCAGGCTGGTCGACCAGCTAAAACCAGCCAACCATCTTAGGCTGGTTTAAGCTGGATTTTCCCACAGGGATCCAAGTGGAAACTGTAATTATTGTAATGAAGAGGAAAATATAGAGCTTATTGTAAAGAAATGTCCATTATATAGGAGCGGAACTGAATGTTATGATAATGGACATTGAGGAAAAAATGTAAATGTAGATCTTAATAGCACTTTAAGGAGTGGAGTAGGAGATAAAAAGCTAAGCTTTACTAATGTTTCTTAGAGAGACTGGGTTATATAATAGAATCTAAATAAATAAGAATTAGAGGGTAGAAATTTCACTTTTGATCCACACTCCTAACCTCAAAGTAGTATGCCAACCACCAAAAAAAAAAAACACGAAAAACTTCTAAGCGATTACTTTTATCAAAGAGCTTAGAATGACCAAGAGGCGACACTCAATAGAACGTTCCATTGCAACAGCAGCGCCCAGCAACAGCCCCGGATTCCGCCATTTTGGAGTGAAAGCGGTCGGCTGTCCATTGGATCTTATTGCTGTCGCGATGGCAAGCAGCTGCCTTGTTTTTTATTTATTTCTTTAAAAAGCGCATTAAAGCTGAGGTACAACCTGAAAGACGACAATGCAACACTTACAATCACAATCATCAGCATTTTTAACAGTTTATTTTACATACTTATAATATGCTGTTGTTCTATTGAAATTTTCATTCCAAAATGGCCGCCGCGACATCTAGTGGGGTGAAGTCTAGATCGGATATGCGGCCGGCCGGAAGTGCGATATGCACATTAATATAGCAGCATTTTTTTATGACACTGTTTAACAATAATTAATATTTTTACAGTACTGTGATGGTTGGGTTTAGGGTTGGGGTGGGGGTAGGCGTTAAAAAATACAATTTATTGGGTAATTTATTAGATAAATAATACGGTACAACTACTGTTTTTACAGTGCTGTGACGGTTGGGTTTAGGGTTGGTAGTGGTGGACGTTAATAAAATACAATAAATGGGAAATTTAATAAATGAAGTAAATAATTCTCGTTAACTTCCGGCCGCAACTGTATCCGATCTAGCAACAACCACCTATTGGCTGTTTCCCATATTCCACTAGAGTGTCGCCTCTTGGTGATTCTATGCTCGTAGCTTTTATTCCATAGATGTCATTAGATGTCGCCTACCCTGTTGTTGCCTATTGGAAGGAATGCGTCAGTAGAGCCGCCATTTTAGTACAGTGTAGCGCTCCTTTAAAATGAATGCGGGACCAAGGTGCAATAAAGGACTCTGGCTATCCAGAGCCAAACATATACACATATATCTGTGATCGGGAGTTTTCCTGGTGGTCAGTATGCAAATATTTTATTTAAATTACAAAAATTATAATTTTACATCACTTTTCTACATCGATGGATAAGTGAGCGCACGGGCATCGTCGACAAAGAGTGCGTGTTTGTGTGCATGGAAATGTATTATCCTCCCTCCCTGTTAAATTTGATCTAATCCGTGTCCTGAAACACCCCCCCTCGCCTGCCTTCACTTTTCATTCTAATGGAGGGAGCGATTCGTTTGTGAATGAATCCCCGTTATCAACGACTCATTCACAAGTAATTAGCCGACAATCACGTTTCTGGCACCGCAGCGTCTTGTTGTCATATTTCTTTTTCATTACTTGCTATTTTATTCAACAAAACTAGCATAAGCCTGGAATTTAGTGCAAGTTGGTGTTACTTTGCCTTATGGTAAATGCTATAACGTTACTTGTTAGGTACAAAAGTTCATAACATACAAAAACTTTAAAAAAAAAACGACAAAATGTTCGGCCTTTGTGCTTTGTTTTCTTTGTATGCTCGTTACTACACCCGTACACGGCGCTAAACTCCAGCATCTTCACATTGGCACACTGTCTTGCCTAGTGGGGTTGAACGACATTATCCTGGGAGCACTGTACAAATGTGGCGGCGCTATTGACGCATGCTCAGGGTTTGTATGCGATATCTAGTGCACATATATCTAGGCTTTTATTCTATATTGGTCTATGACGTCATCAGCACGCGCCGCGCTCCTGCATCTGTTGTGATTCGGTTGAGAAAAGGTTCGTGTTTTTAACGGGTTAAGGCGTTTTATTGAGTGGTCGGTGCTGTTAAAAGGTGTTTTTTTCTTTACAAACGATATTGTTAGAGTAACGTTGCTTAATTATACAGTCTAACGTGTGCTTTTAATGGGGTTTTGTGTGAGTAAAATACGACAGTTAGAAGTGATGGAGATTTTTGAACTCTGAAAATGAAGACTATACATAACTTTAGTAGACAACCCGCAGTTTACACGGACTCACTTGTATAAAATACAATGCTTATAACTATAATTATGCGTAAATAAGCCTTTTAATAAATTGTATGTTTATTTTTAGTCATTTGTAGTAATAGTTATAATCAGTCTGCTTTAAGGCTCTCACTCAGAATGACTACCTCACTAGTGCGCTGACTTTAGTGAACTAAAGAACTGACTGAGACACAGACCGATTTAGTTAGCATTTATTCTTCTCTCTTGTTGATTATTTTCCTCTTAAACACACAGGAAAAACTCTGAAGTTCCACGTGACGCTATTATAAAGATGGCGTTTATTAAAGAGGAGAGTGAAGACGTGAAGATTGAAGAAACATTCGGACATGAAGACATCAGGATTGCAGAAGTGTTCTCACTGAAACAAGAAGATCCCGAGGAACAAACAGGTTGGTTTTCATCCTCAAAGCTCAACCTAGTCATTTGATCCTCAAGTCAGATCAGCAGCTCTACTTTAATGTAGGAGGATTTTGATACAAGTCTCATGGGTGTTCTCAAGATTGAAGAGTGTTGGACTTTCCCCTAGTCCCCCAGGTTCATCGGTCAGAGGCTTTAAATAAGTTTAAATTAATTTAATGAATCAAATGGATAAAGCATACAGAGCGCTTTGGGCTGCAAAATAAACCCTTTACAGTCAGAGGGCCAGAGTTTTACCAGACCCCCAAGAAGACAATCAAATACAAATCTCATTTTAGCTTAACATTATGTTTAATGTTTATACATTTTTTAATTTCATTACAAAACTGAAGGCATTTGATTCAGGCTTCCATCACCTATACCACAGTCAACCACTAGGAGTGATAGATATTTTGCCTCAACTCAATTAGGCTAAGTCAACAAGGGGAAATGCAACTTTAGCTATTGATTAAGCACTGTGAGGAGCCCGTTTCAGCATTGTGATTTGAATTCAAGCCCACTTAATGTTTCATTTGATGTGCGAACATTATTTGTGACCTGTTTTATTCTGGTACCAGGGTATTTATTTACCTATTTTAAGTTGTACCAGATTGTTTTTCCTCCTTTTTTTTTTAGTCCTGAGGCAGACATCTCAAGTCTCCCGGAAGTTCTGTGAGTCTCCCGCAAATGCATAGAGACTCCCGGATGCCCGCAAACGACTGATAATCTCCCGGAAATTGGGCGTCTCCCGCCCGCTCCTCAAATACGTCACGCACCCCTCTTCACCGCATCCCTCCTTGCTCTTCATCACACACACGTCCCGCGCACTCCGCCTACACTCTGTCCTCATTTCGAAGTGTAGCCTAAATATAATCATAAATGGTGGTTATTCTGACAAGAGACTCAGTTGTTGTTATTTTAGTTGCTTTAATAGTGTGGACCACTATTTTCTTTTTGATCCTCACAATTTTGGAATCCAGTCGCGGGCCAGATTGAACGGCTCAGCGGGTCGGATTTGGCCCACAGGCCGCCAGTTGATGATCAGTGCTTTACAGTATGAGGTTTACATGTGGGCATTCCACAATACTCTCTAAGCCTCGCAGCCAAGTATATATCGCCGATTTCTCTTTGGTCCCACCCAGGGGCGCTTCAGTAAGAAAGATCCTCCATCCAGGGGTGCGTTTCCCAAACAACGACATAACTCGCGGCTGAACTATCATAGTGCGATGCATCATTTGGGAAAAGAACGATGTAGTGACGAGTGTTTCCCAAAACCCGTAGTTTCTCTGTCGCAGATCCATCGCTTGAACTACGTTAGTTATAACGTAAAACGCCCATAATGATACTCTAAACGGGGTGGAGTAACTTCTTTAGAGAACAACCCCATCATTTCTTTGTGCAAATTATATTGTTTTACACAAACACGCATTTAAAATAAAATCCAATATTAGTTTTGGTTAAAACATGCACTCGCTTTCCATATTAAATAAAATAAATGTAAATGGAAGATATAGAGCCAATGTTTGCTTTACTAATATTATTAAGAAGTTGAACATTACATATTCTAAAACATAAAATCACTTACAAAAGCTAACACTATTGTAATATCATATATAAATCATATAAATAAATAAATGAGGCGATTTATTCTAAATATATTTACTTTAATAATAATATTAATAATATTAATGATTATGATGATGATTATTATTATTATTATTATTATTATTATTATTAATAATATTTAGGATATTGTTTATTTATTTTTTTTAAAAATTACAATTTGACACATGCAAACCACAGCAGAAAGTTCTAAAGAACAGACCCATGTCATATACAGCAGAGAAACTTAATAAATAACCCACTATAAAATAAAATAATTAACGTATGCTATGTTTTTTATTTTCACAAGCTTTGGAGACGTACAGTAACATAATTTCCGCTTTTAAATATATCTATAGCTTTCGCCATGAGGCTGTGGTCCAAATTATATCAATGTTTTCAAAGTGCACTGCGAAGGGAGCACAATTGTAAACATGAAGATCGCTAAAACTGAACTGTAAAAATACTTTGAAAGCAAATTACACCTAAGAGAGATGACCTTAATGCTTTTTTATTTTTAATAATTCCAACTTTGAATGTTAGAATGTTCTAAATGAATAGGGCATAGGGGGGATAAGTGGGAATAGAACACAGCCAGGAACTATGCTTATAACTACAGCTCCAGAGGTGTCGTTTGAAGTGCTCAAGTTTGCGACGCCGTTTGCGAATGTTCGTTGTAGCGATGGATTTGGGAAACAGCAAATCAAAGAACTATGTTTGTAACGACGGAACTTGCGACGTTTTGGGAAACGCACCCCAGATCAGTTCAATCCTCAGTTGTTAGGCAGAACGGCAAATCTGCACAGAAAAAGTTACGCATACAAATAACAGAGCCTACAAGAGAGTGAGCTTGAGCCCCTCCCGTTCGTGATTGTTCTTGTAAATGAGCACACTCCGAAAGAAGAGATGTAACATTTCGTTGATAACAAGTACCGAGGAGTTAACTTCTCGGTTATCAGTCACACAAAGGCACAGCTGTTATGGATAGGCATGGGACAATAACCGTTTTCGAGGTATTGACCTTATTCTTGAATGCGGAAGTGCGCTCGTTTTTGCGATTGTTTTAGAACTTCCGATTCAGTTGCCTATGGGAGAAATGACTAGGAATAATAAACGGCTGAAAACGGTCAAATTACTCGCTCTACAAACAAGTGTTTGCATGATTATAGACAAAATAGAATAATATAATAAGAAAACCTCAGTTTGCAACATCAAGCAGCAGAACGAGCTGTTTTTAACGTCTAAAAATGAATGGAAGTGAATGAGACCGGAAGTCTCGAGCCAAAATGATTCAAATGGCTGCGCCCGCTCATACGCAGAGAATAAGGTGAATACCGCGGTTTGGAAAAGTCAAGGTTTTAAAACCGTCAAAATTTTCTGTAATACCGTTTCTATGGTATGTGTAATATTTTTTATTTAGTTTTTTTTTAAGACAACAGTACCTCCAGCAGAAAAAATATCTAAAGGTGTCGTTTTAAGATGTAACGAAATCTGTGTTTTAGAAACTAATGAAGACAGCAGAAGTCAATGATTCATTTGAATCATTTTGCCTGACACGTTTACTGTTCCAAAATATCAAATTTCAATTTCAAAGAGGAAAAAAGTTTTAGTTTTTTACCCAGCCTTTTTCAAAAGAATATATTTTAGAGCAGTGATCATAATACCGTACTACCGTGAAACCGTGATATTATTATCCAAAGTTATCATACCGTCAGAATCTTATACCGGCCCATGCCTAGTTATGGAGCAAAATTATTTGAGGTTAAGCACATAAGGTTATATGAGGTTAAACACATCAGCATAAGTTCATAAACTATTCATGCAAGGATTAGTCTCTTAATGCATAGGATGAAGTTAAAATCATCAAACATTCCTTCAAGAGCTCAAACAATTATTGTGTTGTAAAACCTAAAAGTTTCTTATTAATAATTAATTTTATAGCTATCATTTTTTACAATTAGAATGAATCAGAAATGGCCAATAAAAAAACTACCAATAATACCTCATATTTTCAGCGATATAAATGCCGTAATTGTGCTAGCAGAACTTTGTGAGTGGAAGGAAATCAACAAAACGATAAAGCTACGCAACTGTTTCTACAAAACGAACACTAATAATTACAAATAAAGACCTAGACTCATATTTTTCACTTAACTGACACAACAACAAAACCCAGAAAAATTCATCAAGTCAAGAATTATATAATTTCTGTGATGCTCCACAGCAGGGAAGCAACGATTATAGATTTTGGTTGCACGATTATAGTCTGAGAAATAATCACGGTTATCACGATTATTATGCATTTGTTAATTTCAAACCACAACTAGTTTAGAAAATCACATGAAAACTCCTTATTTTTAAGTGTAGTTATTGCTGCTCACTAACCAAATAATACAGCACATACTAATATTAAAAACAAACAAGAGTCTAATTTTTCTCTTTGTGCTTAAAAATAAGTGACATTTAAACATAAATAATTTTTACGCTGTAAATAAATGAAAAGGAGAATAAAACTTTTTTTTTTTTAAATTAACTTTGTTACTTGGTAGCACCGGTGCTCCCAACTTTAAACATGTAGGAGCACCAGACAAAATTTAGGAGCACCCACCAAAAATGAACGAGCACCACTGCATATTGTATATTAACAGATTTATTGTATTTGAAAACAACATCAATCAGGACTAACAAAAACAGAAATAATTCAATAATTCCAAAATTAATGTCTAATATTTATAAAATATTAATGGTGACTATGATGACAATAATACTATCAATGTTTTACATTTCTCATTATGATGCTGCCTTGAATGTGCTTAAATGTGAGTTATCTGCTATAAAAAGTCCTACTGTTACATTGACAAATAAATGTGTGGTTTGCGTCAAGCAAAAATGAAGCATTGCAGGAAGAAATATACATTTTGCACTATTGATTTTATACGTACAGTTAAAGTCAGAATTATTAGCCCCCCCCCTTTGATTTATTTCTTTTTTAAATATTTCCCAAATTATGCTTAACAGAGCAAGAAATCTTTCACAGTATGTCTGATAATATTTTTTCTTCTGGAGGAAGTCTTATTTGTTTTATTTCGGCTAGAATAAAAGCAGTTTTAAATTTTTTAAAAAACATTTTAAGGTCAAAATTTTTAGCTATGTATTTTTTCGATAGTCTACAGAACAAACCATCATTATACAATAACTTGCCTAATTACCCTAATCTGCCTAGTTAACCTAATTAACGTAGTTAAGCCTTTAACGGAGAGAAGATTTTTTCAACACATTTCTAGACAAAATAGTTTTAATAACTCATCTCTAATAACTGATTTATTTTATCTTTGCCATGATGACAGTAAATAATATTTGACTAGATATTTTTCAAGATACTTCTATACAGCTTAAAGTGACATTTAAAGGCTTAACTAGGTTAATTAGGTTAACTAGGCAGGTTAGGGTAATTAGGCAAGTTATTGTATAATGATGGTTTGTTCTGTAGACTATCGAAAAAAAACATTTGCTTAAAGGGGCTAATAATATTGACCTTAAAATGGTTCTTAAAACATTAAAAACTGCTTTTGTTCTAGCCGAAATAAAACAAATAAGACTTTCTCCAGAAGAAAAAATATTATCAGACATACTGTGAAAATTTCCTTGCTCTCTTAAACATAATTTAGAAAATATTTAAAAAACTAATTCAAAGCGGGGCTAATAATTCTGACTTCAACTGTATGCAATCGATGCTATACACTTTACTAACCTACGAGGGTGTTTAAACCTTTGAATCAAAATTCAAAGCAGTCACGTGGGTATAGGTGAAAATGAAGCTTCGGACGTCACTGATCACGTGATGATGGCTAAACGAATCAAGCTCCGATACACCGCTTCACTGCGAGATGTATCTTTTTTTTTTATACATGCTTCGAAGCCTCTGTGCACAACGTCACATCACTAATAATTAAAAGAAAGTAGAACTTATACAGAATTGAATGATGTATTCTCTGACTAAATGTAACTGCATGTTAGCTAATTACATATTCTTACCACTATTAATGTCAAAAGTAAATCTAGAGCCTTTCAGTTCTTAAATTACATGTCTTAACACTCCTTGGTCTTCACAAGAGAAATACACTACACTGTTTTATGATAGGGCTGCACGATTTGGAGAGAAAAAAAGCAAATTGCGAATTTATCTGATTAAAATTGCGATTTACTATAATTTCAAAAAAGAGCTGGAGGTTTGATGTGGTTTTAACAGCACAAAAGAAAGACCAAGCATAATCACAAAGTGTTTATTTAAAACCACTTTTTTGTCAATAGACAGTTGTCATGACAAATTAAGAAAATATCGACAGTATTTTAAATTTAATTAAATACATATTATATAAAATCATATATATAAAACCTTTATAACCTTTAAGCTGGATTTATACCTTCCCCTGGCGCCACATCGCGGACCTCCGCTGACTGTATGCACCTCATGAAACAGACGAGGGTTTAATACTTGTCGCATTCGCCGTTGTGATATTCTTTAAAAGGACAGGGGGCGGGGTCAAAAGAAACTGACTGTAAAGTCAGACGGATAAACAGAGGCAAAAAGATTCCGGAACTACGTCATATCAATAATATCATTCAAGGTTTTTAAACTAATTATTTTTATAAATTATTTTAATGATTATGAAGATTTTTATAACCATTCATGACTTTTTTTTAATCAAACTTTCTTGCATCGCTTGCTTTTGTTCATATCTCAGATAGTTTTACCTATTAAAGTTTATTAAAATATTATTGACAACAGAACATTGCGGAAGTCCTAAGAGGCCATGCATTAAAATAATTTTTCTTTTGTTTTGTCGTGATCACGATTTAATTATCTTGTGATCTCGACATAACAAAAAGTTGTTTTCTCGTGATCACGACTTATTTTTCTCGTGATCTCGACATAACAAAAACTTATGTCATGATCACGCCTTTTTTTTTTTTTGCTTTTATTTATTTATGTATTATTATTATTATAAGTAGTAGTCGTAGTAGTAGTAATATCTGGCAAATGTCAGGAGTGGGACACCGGCCCTGCGAACAGGAAGAGAATAACTGCAGACGCGCATTCGTGCAACACATTAAAGGCGTACAGAACAGCCATAATATGAGAACAAACGCTCGTGCTCATGATGAATGTACATTCATGATTATATTCATGTATATGATTATATATCATTATTTACAATAATATTCCCTCAACTGTTACCATTTTAAAGCAACTCTATATGGCGCATTTTTAAAGTTGTAAATAATTTGCGGAAAGGATCAAAGCAAGAGCAGGATCTTCATCATTCTTCATAATTTATTTCATGCATGCAGCAACTTATTTTGCGCCATATAGAGCTGCCTTAAAATGGTATCAGTTGAGGGAATAATATTGTAAATAATGGTATATAATCATATCGGTGAATATAATCATAAATGTACATTAATCATGAGCACGAGCGGTTGCTCTCATATTATGGATGTTCTGAACGCCTTTAATGTGTTGGGCTATTATATATATATATATAATAGCAGTTGGGCTATTTTCTGTTTGCAGGGCCGGTGCAGACTCTCTGCCCAGACATTTGCCAGATATTAATAATAATAATTAATACATAAATAAAAGTAAAAAAAATGAGTCATAACTTCTTGTTATGTTGAGAACACGAGAAAAATAAGTCGTTATCACGACATAACTTTATTAGGTCGTGATCACGACATAACTCGTTTTCTCGTGATCTCGACATAACAAAAAGTTATGTTGAGATCACGAGATAGTTAAGTTGTGATCACGACATAACAAGAGAGAAAAAATATTTGAATCCACGGCCTCTTAGGACTTCCATAGAACATGGGTTGCTCTACAAATATATATTTTTACTATGGCAAGAATAAAGGCAAAAAAGAAAAGAGTACACTTATAAAAAATGTTTTGTTTTTTTAGATTTAGCCCGCTCCACAATTGACACATTACTGTCTGGCTAGTTTTTGTCGTCTTATTCTAAAAGGCAATAACGGTCCAACATTCCTGACCATTATCACCAATAAAACCTAGAAAAACATCAGTATAAAGGGCATCAGTATATTGTAAACAAATAGGTTCAAATATTATTTTCCAGTTATCAAAAGATAAGCTGTTCCTTAATTATAGTTTTGTAACTATTAAATTGTTTTCAATTCAAAATTGTAATATATATATATATATATATATACAGGGCTTAACATTAACTTTTTTGATCACCAGCCACTGTGGCTAGTAGATTTCCAACATTACTAGCCACTCAGCATTTTCACTAGCCACAATTTTCTTGTTGGGAAAATATATTTTATATGCATAAATTTGACTTTGACATGCTAAAATGACTTGATTTAGATGTTGTGTTATGTCCACAAGCCTTCTCATTCATTTAACTTCTTGTGTGTATTGTGTATTAGCTTGCTCAGTGTGCATGAGCAAATGGGTTGTGTCGCAATGCGATCAGTTTTTATTTCACATGACTTTTCAGGGCTCAAAATTAAGGATTTACCAAATTTATGACCACACCAAATAAGTATTTCTTAGTCACAATTTTTTAATGTGTCAAAACAAGGAAAATATAACTGTATAGCTGCACTTTTTAATTCAACAAAACTTTTCTTTTAAAAAAATTACATTTAAAAAAATAATTATTGTCATGTATCTAAAATATGCACAGTAATCTGTCCTGGCTAAAAGTCCCAGATCAGCAGTTAACATAAACGGGGAGTTAATCTCCCATTAAAGCAATGTTATTATAAAGAAATATAATTAAACCATATTAACAAAAATAACTGTAAGCAAAAGAAAGCAGGTGAAACATACCGTGTTTGATAATGAAAGGATGATCACGCGCACGGTTATTATAAGCCTGTAAATGAAAGCAGTGACCGCTGCTGCTTACAAAAGAATATGCGTATTTTTGTTTTAATCTTGAGCTCTTGAAAGCAGCAGGACTGTGGGTGCACGATCATCGCTCTTTGTCCAGTCTATTTCAAAGGGAACCGATCGCACCAGTTGCGCTTGCTCTAGGCACGGTGACGGTTGCTTTGCGCAAGTAAACGGGAGCGCGCGCGCTTATTAACAGTCGCGCGCATTACATCAGCTGTGCGCGCGAGTGATCATCTTCTTGTTCGGTATTTACCTGCTTTCTGCTCGCGCGTACAGTTATTTTTGTCAGTCGTGCTGCTTCTCGATTCTAAGATCACATTTGCACGAATATTGGGCCACGCTTATTTTCAAACCCTGCTAAAACTACAATTTAAAAATGATTTCCAACTAGTGGAGGTGTCTGTCTTACCCGCCAGAGCTGAAATCTACCCGCATTTGGCGGGTTGGCAGGTGTTAATGTAAAGCCCTGTATATATATATCAGTGTAAAACCTATGAATGGTGGAAAAACATTCTGTACCTGGGTCTCCACTTTTGCCATGGCCTCTTTTGGCTTTAACAAACTTATCCCTCAGGTTTTTCCAAACTTGTTAACAAAAACTTTCCTCCTTTTCTACGGCTGTTGCAATTTATAGCCAAGAATGATTGATCATCTAGTTATCTCTACGATCACGGATCATAATGATGTCTGTACAGGCGTACCGGTTTCAGACAAAATCTCTTCAAAGTGATTCATATTCAACTCAAGTCAAATGCGGCGCCGCGCAAACTGTTTGCTCAAGTTAAAAAAAAAAACCATGCGCTCTGCCATCCGAAATCATATTGCGAGCACCCAAAACGAACCTCCACAAACACAGCGATGACGTCACATTCGCTGTGCACACTCAAGCGGACGCGTCGAGTATAAACCAGGCTTTACAGCAGTCAGATATATGAACTGTACCTTTAATTTTACCTGCTCAAGTAAACACTCTTTTTGAATGTATCAAACAAAACTCAAGGGCATGCCGAGAACATGAGCATTTATAGCAAATTAATAAATGTTAATATTATCCCTTTTGCTCTTTGAGCATTAAGTTCTTAAACACCCGTGATTGGCCATCGTGTTCCCTCACTCAACAGAAAGGGCTGCGATTGGCTTTAACAATTAGCGCGGCTATGGTGTTATTCACCAATGAGTGACACGGATACAGATAAATGGTCGCGGTTAGCTAATGTTACGGTATTCACCGCTGATCCATGATAGACATGTTGGAGAAAACTCGCGCTGCAGAATAACACTCGTGTGGTCATCCACAAGAATCACTGTAACAGCCCAGAGAGGAGACGAAACGTTACCTCACGCAAGCAGGTCAAAGGTCCACACACACACAGAAAGACAGAGAGAGAGAGAAGCAAAGCAGACATGGAGTTGACCGCTTTAATTTCGTCTCCATTGCAGTGAAATAGGGGCTTGTGAGGTTGGAGGAGAGTCCTTACCCCAGGTGGAGGAGTTCAAGTATCTCGGGGTTTTGTTCACGAGTGAGGGAAGGATGGAACGTGAGATTGACAGGCGGATTGGTGCAGCGGCAGCAGTAATGCGGTCGATGTACCGGTCCATCGTGGTGAAGAAGGAGCTAAGTCGAAAGGCAAAGCTTTCTATTTACCAGACAATCTACGTTCCTACTCTCACCTATGGTCATGAGCTTTGGGTCATGACCGAAAGGACAAGATCTCGGATACAAGCGGCTGAAATGAGTTTCCTTCGAAGGGTGGCAGGGCGCACTCTTATAGATAGGGTGAGGAGCTCTGTCACTCGAGAGGAGCTCGGAGTAGAGCCGCTGCTCCTCCACATCGAGAGAAGTCAGTTGAGGTGGCTGGGGCATCTGTTTCGGATGCCACCTGGACGCCTTCCTAGGGAGGTGTTCCAGGCATGTCCCACCGGGAGGAGGCCTCGGGGAAGACCCAGGACACGCTGGAGGGACTATGTCTCTCGGCTGGCCTGGGAACGCCTCGGGATCCCCCCGGAGGAGCTGGAGGAAGTGTCTGGGGAGAGGGAAGTCTGGGGTTCTCTCCTAAAACTGCTACCCCTGCGACCTGGCCCCAGAGAAGCGGCAGAAAATAAATGAATGAATGAATGAATGAGTTCTGCTGTTTTAATCACTCGCCGCCATAGTAATAATCGCACATTTTCAAATCACGATTTCGGTGTTGTGAATGAATGGGGAATGATTGACAGGTGCGACTGAGGTAAGCGCTGAACTGAACATGAATTTAAGCACTTGAATATTCATCTGTGCTTCCCATTAAACTATAAGAATGGCTTCAGAACATTTAGGATATAGTAGGCCTACATGACAACTTTCTAGTGCCTTATATTAGGCTACCTTCGTGGCTTTTGTTGGCTTATAAGTTACACAGAATATAGCGCAAGATCGGATTTGGATCGGCACCAGCTGGCCGATACCCAATCCAGCAAAAATATGCGGAAACGAACCAATATCCGATCCAAGTATCGGGATCAGTGCATCCCTAGTAAAGATTAGAGGTAACTTGTTTTGGTAGTATTAAATGTATTTTAACATGTTGGTTTTTACGCATGTCATTGTTTCGTCTCTTTACCTCAGATCTGACTGCAGTAAAGGAAGAACTGAGTGACCAGGTTAAGGAAGAGCAAGATTTCAAAACTGAAATCGAAGATTCCACTTGCTCACAGACTGAAAAAGTAGGCCAAAAAAGTGATTCCTCTTGCCAACTCTGTGGAAGGAATTTCAGTAGCAAAAAAAACCTCAAGGTCCACATGAGAGTTCACACCGGAGAGATGGCATGCCAACAGTGCGGGAAGGTTTACAGTCGAAAACACAACCTCAAAAAGCACATATGCCGTCACATCTGCAGTACATGCGGAATGAGTTTTACGCATAAAACAAGACTCGACGTGCACATGAGAATTCACACCGGAGAGAAGCCCTTCACATGCACGGAATGCGGAGTGAGCTTTAAGCACAAACAGACTCACAAAATCCATACGAGAATTCACACCGGAGAGAAGCCGTACAAGTGCGCTGAATGCGGAGCCAGTTATGGGTACAGTCGAAGTCTCAAAGACCACATGAGAGTTCATGCTGACGTAAACCCCTACACCTGCCACCATTGTGGAAAAGAATTCTGTCGAAAAGGATACCTTAATATCCACATGAGGATTCACACTGAAGAGAAGCTTTTGTCCTGCCAGCATTGTGGAAAGTGTTTCTCCTATCAAAATGAACTGAAAGAGCATTCGTTAACTCATTTCGACTTTTAAGACGTTAACATAAAGACATGACTTGCAAATTAATATGGAGAAAAAAAAAAGTCATAACAGCAACCCTTGAGAAGCCCCTCAGCTCTTCAGACTTATTCAAAGGGAACCTATTATGCCCATAAGTCTCTGATGTCTCTAGAGTGTGTATGTGACGTTTCATCACACAGATAATGTTTTATAACTCTCTGAAACCGACCATTTTAGGCTTTGATCCTAATTGTGGCATTTTGGTCAGTCACTTTATTCTCATATAATATGTGAACGACCCGTACAGCTTAACATTTCTTTGAGTGAGAATGACGTTGACTGCAAATTTGTCCAACCATTGGTACCATTCGGCGATGGAGACACAAGTTTGATAAAGGTTAACCGTACCGAATCATATCATGCGACTCGGTGGAAACGAGGCTTTTTACATTTATAGAACACAGAAAAGTTCACAGGCAACGCGATCTCTGAAACGTTTACGTTCTAAAGGATACAGTGCATATGAAAAGTATTCATAGCGCTTGACTTTTTACACTTTTTATGTTACAGCCTTATTTCAAAATGGATTAAATTCATTTATTTGCTCAAAATTCTACACACAATACCCCATAATGACATTGTGAAAACAGATTTTTTTTAAATTGTTGCAAATTTATTAAAAATAGCAAACCTGAAAAATCACATGTACATAAATATTCACAGCCTTTGCTGTGAAGCTCTAGATTGAGCTCAGGTACATTCTGTTTCCACTGATCAGTCTTGAGATATTTCAGCAGCTTCATTGGAGTTCACCTCTTGTAAATTCAGTCGATTGGACATGATTTGAAAAGGCATAAACCTGTCTATATAAGGTCCCAGGGTTGACAGTGCATGTCAAAGCACAAACCAAGCATGAAGTCAAAGGAATTGTCTGTAGATCTCCGAGACAGGATTGTCTCTAGGCACAAGGTTGGGGAAGGTTACAGGAAAATGTCTGCTGCTCTGAAAGATCCAATGAGCACAGTGGCCTCCATCATCCGTAAGTGGAAGATGTTTGGAATCACCAGGACTCTTCCTAGAGCTGGCCGGCCATCCAAGCTGAATGATCAGGAGAGAAGGGCCTTAGTCAGGAAGGTGATCAATAACCTGATGGTCACTCTGTCTGAGCTCCAGCGTTCTTCTGTGGAGAGAGAAGAACCTTAAGGAAGGACAACCATCTGTGCAGCAATTCACCAATCAGGTCTGTATGGGAGAGTGGCAGGAAAAGGAATCTGAAGGACTCTCAAGACCATAAGAAACAAAATTCTCTGGTCTGAGGAGACTAAAATTGAACTCTTTGGAGTGAATGCCAGCTGTTACATTTGGATAAAACCAGGCAGCGCTCATCACCAGGCTAATACCATCCCTACAGTGAAGCATGGTGGTGGCAGAATCATGCTGTGGGGATGTTTTTCAGTAGCAGGAACTGGAAGACTAGTCAGGATAGAGGGAAAGATGAATGCAGGGATGTACAGAGACATCCTGAATGAAAAACTGCTTCAGAGTGCTCTTGACCTCAGACTGGGGCGACGGTTCATCTTCCAACAGGACAATGACCCAAAGCACACCGCCAAAATATCAATGGAGTGGCTTCACAACAACTCGGTGAATGTCCTTGAGTGGCCCAGCCAGGGCCCAGACCTAAATCCTATTGAACATCTCTGGAGAGATCTGAAATGGCTGTACACCGTCGCTTCCCATCCAACCTGATAGAGCTTGAGAGGTACTGCAAAGAGGAATGGGCAAAAATTCCCAAAGACAGGTGTGCCAAGCTTGTGGCATCATATTCAAAAAGACTTGAGGCTGTAATTGCTGCCAAAGGTGCATCAACAAAGTATTGAGCACTGTTCAGTTGTCATATTGTACAGTTGTCATAAGCATGCATAAAATCTCATTCATATTCATGACGTCATAATTACAAAGGTTTAATTTTTTCATCAAGTCTTATGAACAAGTCTTAAAAAGTAAAGTGTTACCCTTCACTTTAAAAAGAGAAACATACCACACTAAAATGCGGGAAGGGCAAGGTGGTCAGATCCATTTGATTGGAAAAATTGCTTCTCTTCCTCATTGAAATACTTCAAAATGAGTTCCCGAAATCCAACATCTACAACACTTTTGCTGGATGTTTGCATTCTTCTGAAGACGGTCTGCTTCCTGGTCTTGAATATGAATCCACTCTTGCAAATTTACTTGCAATAACTACTTGGTCATCAATATTCAATCCTCTGAGCTCTTTAAAATGGGTCTTTGGGCCAACAGCATTTAATAAATACGGCCATTTGAGTTTTCATATCTATTGATTCTTTGCAAACTCTGTCCACACTTCTCTAAGTCCGACAAGATTTCAGTATCAGCCACGCACTCCCCTACCAATTTCTGCCTTTCCCAGGGTAATTTCACTTGCTTTGGCCCAGACCAAACACAACGTTGATTGTTGATGATGGTACTGCCCTTTTCAGGTGCACTGTCTTGGTCTGCTTGTAAAAGTTTGTAAAAGGTATGAATATTATTTGACCCATTTATAGAAAGTCCTTTTCGTTTTGAGCTCTCAGGATACTGTAGTTTGAGTTAAGCACCCAAGGCGTTTGCTGTTGCTAAGCAACAGTCAGCCCTGCTCTCCAAAGGACCACCACTAACAAACCGCAGCTCATTTATCTTAAGTTTATTTATGGATGAAAGTATAAGGTGTTGAAGCATTCCAGCACAAGTGGTTTTGTTTACAATTTCGATATCACTGTATTTTGATGGTCCCTTAATGCTGTGTTCACACCGGATGCGAAACGCGCGGATAAATCGCGCACAAATTGACGTGTGAGCATTTTAAGTTTACTCGCTTCATTTGCACATTCACTGAGCAATAGATGTGGATTCGCGTGATGGGCAGGGCTTCTGTCTACCCGGTGACTCTAGCTTCGTTGCTAAATGGCTAACATGGATTTTATTGAGAGAATAGCTGTGCTTTATGAAGGCTGAAAAACAGCGTCGATTCGTTTAGAGCAGTGTCGGAGTCCACTAAATTTGTTCTGAGGTGCAGCCAGCTATGTGAGCTCATAAACTTCTCCAGAAATTTAACCTGGATGATGGAGGCTTTCAGCGGTGCTTCTGACTGAGCCGAGCCCAGTTTGATGAACTGTTGTCGGTGTCAGCAGGGGGATTTTCCCCTGGGACACCAACAACAGGTTCTACGTCATAATCCCCCCACCACAAAAGCAAGCTCCTGATTGGTTAACGCGAACTTAGATTTTCAAACTCGAGCGATTCACATGAGATACGCGCATTAATCGCGCAAAATGCTCAACTCGGGTCGATTCATTGGCGCGAATCACGTCATTCGCGCATATTGCACTGCAGGATGTCTATTTGTGTCTTTGCATTGGCTTAACATGTAAATCACTCACGCTTGACGCTTCTACGTCTGGTGTGAACGCAGCATAACGCATTTTGTTGAATTTAAGTTACAATGCATCTACATGCCAACTAATTCTTATTAGATTAGAAGTAGACTGTTAGGTTGGGGTTAGTGTAAGCTGACATGTACTTGCAAAGTTTCTTATAGTCAATGGACTAAAGTCTCATAAACGAATTTCGAGAGGAGCACGTGATATGATTGAGCACGACTGGCTGCTTATCTGTAATCAGTAATAATCCAATCAGAGATTCAAGCTTCCTATAAATGGATCGTTTTCTCCCTACTGCTCTAGCTTCGTTTTGGACGAATCCCCCCTTCCACCCCATCTTCTCCTTTTCCTCCCATTTCTAAAGGGGAGCTCTCGAGACCTACCTGATCTCGGATCCCCTTATATGCTTATTGACCGGGCAGGAGCCTTGGGCTCAAGTATCTCCGAGCTCAGGGATCTCTCCCAGAACAGCATGCCAAACCTGCTATAAACGCTAAGCATATCTAAGTGGGAACTCTTGAAATTTGTTGAAGGAGCAGTCTCAACAGATATTAAGCAGACCGTCTACTAATACTCAAATTGAGAATAATTGGCATGTAGTAGCAATGCAACTTTTAGTCAACAAAATGTGCAATAGGGACCATCAAAATAAAGTCTTACCACAATTTCTTGTTAACTTGCGAAAAGGGCAGTAATCCATCAACAACAATCAACATTGTGTTTGGGCTGGACCAAAGCAAGTGAACTTATGGACTTTCTTGGTGTGAATACACACTAAATGTTACAAAGGTCTTTGTGTATCAGCACAGACCCTACTCTTAGGAACAGATATATTAACTTAATTCTAAAAAAGTTACAGCACCCTCACCCTTTCCCGCACAAAATAAAAATAATAATAATAAAGAAAAGAATGCACTTTGGGGAATTTAATGCAATCTAGAAATTTGCAGGTAAACAAAGTACAGTTTTCACCCCAATGTACCTTGTATGAAGGTTTTCTAAGAACAACATAAAACACCTGGATGTTATGTAGGTTCTATGTAGATTACTAGGCGACCATCAATCAGAGGATGACGAGCTGACAAAACTGCTTATTTATAAAGAAAATTAAAAAGCACTGCAGTGTTTGGGTATTCTGTGTTTGTCTGAAGTAATTATCCATTCATTTTCCTTTGGCTTAGTCCCTTTATTTATGAGGGGTCACCACAGAATGAACCACCAACTTATCCAGCATATGTTTTACGCAGCGGATTCTCTTCCATCCGCAACCCAGTACTGGGAAACACCCATACAATTGCATACACACACACACACTCATACACTACGGTCAATTTAGTTCATCCAATTTACCTATAGAGCATGTGTTTGGCCTGTGGGGGAAACTGTAGCATCCCATGCCAACACGGGGAGAACATGCCAACTCTACACTGAAATGCCAACTGACCCAGCTGTAGATTGAACCAGCAACCTTCTGGCTGTGAGATGACAGTGCTACCTGAGCCACTGTGTCGCCCTGAAGTGTTGAAGCTGCGGTCACACTGGACTTTTCTCCTCATAGACTTCCATTCATACGCACGCGAATGCGTCAGACCGGAAACGCAGGGTCATGGTTCAAGTTTCGCAGTTCGCTGCGGTGCAAAGTCCAAGCTTGGTGAACTCTGACCTGCGAAATCGCATCACTTGACTGCGTGAGACCAATCGAGGAGCAAAACATGACCTCTCCGGACATAAATTTAAAACATGGAGCAATCGCTCGCTTTTTTTAAATGTCTAATCATCTTGTTTAATCCCGCCCCTTTTCGCAGCGCCGTACGACAGAATTTCGCAAGCGTAAACTCTAGTGTGACTGCAGCTTTAGTCCATACAAAGAATGATGCTGCTTGGTCAGTTCTTGTCACATGACTCGCGGTGCACTCCCGACATTATTGCTCGCGTTGTTCCCAATATGCGATGCAAGCTGCGCGCCTCCATTGAAAATAACGAACTTGCGCACAGAAAAAATGCGATATGTGAATGGCTCCTAAAGCTGACGTCATGCTAAGCACGTCATGCTGGATTCACCTGATTTGTTAACAATTGAGTTGCGGATTCAAGAGTTCGCCCTTGCCGATGATTGATTATAATGCGTGTTTGGCATGCTGTCCCGGGGGAGAGCCCTGAGCTCGTGAGATCCTCGAGCCCGGGGCTCCCTCCCGTTGCAGGGCGAGAGGGGAGTCTGAGCTCAGGTAGGTCTCGAGAACTCCCCTGCTTGATTCTGAATTGGCAGTGGAGATTGTATGTTGAATTTATTACTTGCCTATAATGACGATTTAGTTTGTCAATTTATTTATGTTACATTTGTTTGGTCTGTTGGAGGAAACCGGAGTGCCCGGGGAATACCCACGCAAACACGGGGAGAACATGCAAACTCCGCACAAAAACGCCGACCTGGCCAGGTAAGGTCTGAGCCGGTGACGTTCTTGCTGTGAGGCAATGATGCTAACCATTGTGCCTCCGTGCTGCCCTGATAAGGGAGGGGGAGGAGTAGGGGTGGAAGGGGGGGATTCTTCAAGACGAAAATGGCTAAGGTAAGATGCTTTGGTTATTTATAGTGATTAGGAATCTTCTGATTGGTGGATCGTGCGTTAGCTAACGAAAATCAGCTGCTATCAATCATAAGTGCGTGCTCCTCTCGAAATTAGTTTATAAATAAACTTGATTCAATTCCTTGGCAGTTTGTGGGTCCTTTACTGGCCCTTTTCCCCTTCGTAAAGAAACTTTCCAAAGACGGACATCTTTTTGCTAGCATGTGGCTTAAATTTTGGCACTCAAGTGACCGAGATACAACCAAGAGAATATGGTCATTACTCAAAATAAAAGATTGTTCAGACTCGGATAATAAATAAAACAGGAATAATTCATAAGTTTTTATGCAGGGGGGTTGGGGACCACTGCATTAGGTGGTTTATTCATCCATTATATCATTTTGTCATTCTTTTCTCCCTATTTTGGCCACTTTTTCCCTTGTCCTGTCCTATTATTTGGCATACTTTTTTATCTTTAATTTTCATGTTTTATTATTTTGTGAGGTTTATACTATATTTCACAGTGGAGTGGACGGTACATAGAGTATATTTAGACACTTTAAAAACTTAACCAACAACTAGAATATGATCTATATTCCTTTGTTTTACTATGTGCACAAACTATAATGTTAATCAAATTAATTAAACTCTCCAGGACAATGACCTTCCAGTACAGAGTTTGTACACCCCTGCCTCATGCTGCGTTCACACCAGATGCGGAAGAAGCATCAATCGTGAGTGATTTACATGTTTAGTCAATGCATAGGCGCGAATAGACATCCTGCGGCGTGAATGACGCAATACGCGCAAATCGCTTGAGTTCGAAAATCTGAACTTCTGCGGACATTCGCGCATCGTTAACCAATCAGGAGCTTGCTTTTGTGGGGGCGTGATTATGACGTAGCGCCTGTTGTTGGTTTCCTTGGGGAAAATTCTCCTGCCTACATCGACAACAGTTCATCAATCTGGTATCGGCTTAGTCAGTAGCACCGCTAAATGCTTCCATCATCCAGGTTAAGTTTCTGGAGGAGTTTATGAGCTCACAGAGCTGGGTGCACCTCTGAAAGCATCTAGTGGACTCCAAACGAATCGACACTGTTTTTCAGCCTTCATAAAGCACATAACAGTTATTTTATCAATAAAATCCATGTTAGCCATTTAGCAACGAAGCTACAGTCACCGGTCAGACAGAAGCCCTGCCCATGCCGCAAATCCGCATCTGTTCTGTAGTGAATTTGACGCGCGAATGAAACGGATTTTGACGCGCCAATGAAACGAGTCAGCTCAAATGTTCCCGCATCAATTTACGCGCAAATATCGTGATTTATCCGCGCGTTCCGCATCTGCTGTGAACACAGCATGAAGCTGCGGTCACACTAGAGTTTGAGCCTGCGAAATTCTGTCGTACGGCGCTGCGAAAAGGGGCGGTCTGATGCATTTGCGTGCTTATGAATGGAAATCTATACGGAGCAAAGTCCAGTGTGACCGCAGTTTTAAACCATTATATCCAGTCTCTCATTGATCTACTCCGATTACTCAGCAGTTTCACAAATGATCCAGGAACAACCGAAAACCCAGGATAGAGCGGCTCAGTGAATGTGGTCTGGACTGTGTGGAAGCGTTTCATTGTGTCAGAGATGCTGTAGAAGATTAGAGTTCCTGCAATGTGATCCACGAACACTCCTATTCTACTGCTGACGTGCTCCACTGGGAGGCGAGTCACTACAGGTACGTCAGTGCCGATGTCAAAGTGTATGAATGAGTAACTGGAGGGAGAGCAGAACAAACTCCAGGACTGATCATTACATCCAAACTCACACTCGTTACCCCATCCTTTTCTGTGGATGCTCTTATATGACACTGATATAAACACACCATTATCTCCACACCAGTCAATCTCCCAGTAACAGCGTCCACACACGCTCTCTCTGCACAACACCTGACAGACATCAAATCTGTCTGGATGATCAGGATACGGCTGTTCCTCTAACACACCTGTTGCCTTTCGGTTCTTCTCAGACAGAATGAGTTGAGTGTTCGCTGTGTTTGGATCCAGAGTGAGAGAACAGGCATCTGAACACAAGAAGAGAGTTCGTTATATGGTTTGTGAGGATAAGACTTGAGTAATACAATGTAAACATGGTTTATGAGGACACTTCATGTGAAGTAATCATGAACAGCAATACTAACATTTTAAGTGAAGTTTAATTTTAAACTTTCGAGAGGAGCACGTGCTCATGATTGACCCAGCTGGCCCACATTAGCTAATCATGATCCTCCAATCAAAGGATCCCAAGTCACTATATGTATCCTCATTTCCTTTCTACAACTATCTTCATCTGGAAGAAACTTCCCTTCCTCCCTTCTTCCACCTTTATCCAGAATGGACGGCACGGTGGCCCAGTGACTAGCACTGTTGCCTCACAGCAAGAATACCAATGGCGTCGGGTCCTCGCTAGGCCATCTGGTATTTCTGTGCGGAGTTTGCATGTTCTCCCCGTGTCCACATGGGTTTTCCACAGGTTCCCTGGTTTCTTCCCATGTCCAAATATGCTCTATATTACAGATAAAATAAGCCTAAATCTTCTAAAGTCTTACTCTCGGGAAGTTCGCCTTGGCCTCAGCAGCGGGGGAGTTTGAGATCGACCTGAGCTCAATTTCCCCTCGCCCTGCGAAAGGGGGGAGCCCTGGGCTCGAGGATCCCTTGAGCTCAGGGCTCTCTCCCGGGACAGCACGCCAAACAAGCTATGTATAAATCATAAGCTAAGTCTGAACTCTTGAAATAAGACACGAAGCATTCCTAGATCATTACCAGCATGTACTGCTTCACGTATTACAAACTAATTAGACAGTTAAGTTAATGGTAAACGTACAGAAATTCTTCTTGAAGTTTCTTTATAAACTAATTTCGAGAGGAGCACATTCTTATGATTGATCACGGCTGGTCCCGCATTAACTAACGCATGATTCACCAATCAAATGATCCCTAACTCACTATAAATCACCAGTTTCTTACTTTAGTTATCTTCGCCTAAAAGAATCCCCCCTTCCACCCCTTTATAGGGTGGCCCAGTGGTTAGCACTGTTGCCTCACAGCAAGAACGTCACTGGTTCAAATCCTTAACAGGCCAGTTGTCGTTTCTGTGCAGAGTCTACATGTTCTCCCCGTGCTTGCGTGGGTTTCCCCTGGGTTCTCCGGTTTCCTCCTACTGTTAAAAAAAACGTGTCATAAGTGAATTGATCAAGCTAAATTAGCACTATAGTCGAGCTCCTAACCAGCAGTATATTCATTCATTCATTTTCTTGTCGGCTTAGTCCCTTTATTAATCTGGGGTCGCCACAGCGGAATGAACCGCCAACTTATCCAGCACATTTTTACGCAGCGGATGCCCTTCCAGCCGCAACCCATCTCTGGGAAACATCCATACACTCATCCATACTCATACACTACAGACAATTTAGTACCGCATTAATTTGTACCGCATGTCTTTGGACTGTGGGAGAAAGCGGAGCACCCAGAGGAAACCCACGCGAACACAGGGAGAACATGCAAACTCCACACAGAAACGCCAACTGACCCAGCCGAGGTTCGAACCTGCGACCCAGCGACCTTCTTGCTGTGAGGCGACACTACCTACTGCGCCACTGTGTCGCCCACCAGCAGTACAGTATATCTATATGGCAATTTATAATCTGTCATCAGCTCTAAATAAGGGGGGAGTTCTCGACACGTACCTGAGCTCAAACTCCCCTCTCGCCCTGCAAACTAGAGGGAGCCCCGGGCTCGAGGATCTTATGAGCTCAGGGCGCTCTCCCGGGACAGCATGCCAAACTCGCTTCATAATAGATCATCAGCTAAGTGTGAACTCTTGAATTGAGGTGATTGTGTTTGCTATAGCTTGGTTTTTTTTCACTTTTACCGTGAGAGTTCATCTGGCTGCTGCTATGCATAATTAGCAATAGCACATAAGCAAAATTAATGAGTACTATGACTACATGTAATGCTGCGTTCACACCAGACGTGGATGAAGTGTCAAGCGTGAGTGATTTACATGTTAAGTCAATGCAAAGACAAAAATAGACATCCTGCAGTGGTATTCGCGCGAATAAGGCGGCGTGAATGACGTGATTCGCGTCAATGAAGTGGCGCGAGTTGAGTGTTTTACGCGTTTGACATGCATATCATGTGAATCGCTCATAAAAACTTTTCGCACTGCGCTAACCAGTCAGGACCTTTCTCTTGTAAGAGCGTGATTATAACGTAGTGGCTCTTGTTGATGTCCCAAGGGGAAATCCTCTTGCCAACATCGGACAACAACTCCTCAAACTGGCCTTAGCTCAGTTTGAAGTTTCCCATTGTCTAGGTATAGTTTCTGGAGGAGTTTATAAACTCACTGAGCTGGGTGAGCCTCTGAAAGGATCTAGTGGCTCGAACATGGCGCCGAACAAAGCTATGCTGTTTTTCAGCCTACCTAAAGCACATAAAGACAGCTACTATCTTAAGAAAATCCATGTTAGCCATGTAGCAATGAAACTAGAGTCGCTGGCGATGGTGAGAGGGGGTGTTGGGTTTGGAGTTGCGGACGAAAGTGAAGAGCTGGGAGGTAGTGGTGGACGAAAGCGTGGAGCAGGGGTTTGGGCATGTGCGTGGGCCCCTACTAATATCTCTAGTGGTCCCCAAAATGCGTGGGCACTTAGAATCGTCCTTTTTTTGTGCAATTTGACATGCTTTTTTTTTTTTTTTTTTACAGCGTTCTGCGTCCTGATTAGCACATTGTGTTCTGCGTCCATGAGAATAAAGTGTGAAAATGTCAATGTCTATCTGAGGAACTAGCGTAGTGAGGGGTTTTACAGCCTTAAAACATCTATAACAGTGGTGCTCAACCCTGTTCCTGGCGATCAACCTTCCAGCTGATTTCAGCTCCAACCCTGATCAAACACACCTGAACCAATTATTTAGAACGTGAGGAGCACTTGATAATTACAGGCAGGTGTGTTTGATAAGGGCTGCAACTGAAAACTGCAGGAAGGTCGATCGCCAGTAATAGGGTTGAGCACCCCTGATCTATAATAATTGTAAGAAATAAAGCTGACTACTTCATGCATTTCATCTATTGCAGGCTATTTTTAGAACGTAACTCCTGCGATAAACGAGGGACCACTGATCAAATGGGCACTTTACTATCCCATGAGGCAATGTGAGAGAATTTATGAATGGGAATGTAGCAATGCAAATGATATGCGTAGGTCACATGATAATTATAAATGGCGAATGTAGTACATCTGAATTCCATTCATAATAATGATGTGTTCCAAACAGGATATTCCCTCCCTCCGAAGGGCACTTAGGAGTGAAAACAACCATGGCTGCCATACTGAAGTGTCACTCGAAACTGTTCTCAAAACTGGCCACTTTAAAGGGCCCTTCGGAATGAAGGATTTCAAAGGGTACAGCTGTTGGATCCTCTGCGCAGGCAAGTTATTGCAATCAAACAATGCATTTCATTTAGAATGCCAAGGAATAGGGATGTACCCTTCTGGAAGGAAGTTGTATTAGTTCATTTAAAATTCAAATCCAGAACCTTCATGAATAGTATGCAGTTTTAGTTGCAGCTCTGGTGTTCTGCAGGGTGTAGCTCCAAAACACTTGCATAACAATTCAGCACAGTGTTACCGTGCAGGACACCAGTTTCACACCCCGGCAATAAAACATCAGAATCTCTGTTAATATGTGCCGATTTAAGTGGTTTTGCCCATTGTAGGTTGGGGACCTATAGGTATACTGGGTGGTAAACAAAGCAAGTATGTAGCCCGACCAATATTGCTTTTTTGTGCAGTGTTTAAAGCAAATCATGTCTATTAAGGCCCAATCCCAATTCTACCCCTTACCCAATTGGGGTGTCCCAATTCTCTTTAGCTTGAAGGCGTAGAATAGAATTGGAATTGGGCCTAAGAGTCCTCATAAACCACATTATGGAATTATGTGTGTTTCTGGGTTTGTGTATTTGTGGGTAGACGTACATCTTTGTGGTCCTGGCTTAATCCTGAACTCCCCTCCATGATCCACACTGTAAAACACACACATCGTCACACCCAGTCAGTAAACACCACCAATGTTTATGAAAATAAGATAATCAAAGTCAAATTTTAAAACCAGTAACTAGCATTTAATGCTAATTACATGTTAAATATGCAAGAAACATTCCAGCAAGCGCTAAAGTTGCTAGAGTAATACTAGCACCAGGGTCGTCACCTTTTAACTTCCCCAGAATCCCTGATTAAATATCAAGCCAAATAACAAGACAATGCAAAGGGAAACAATATTTAGGTAAAAAAAAAACACTTCAGGTCATAGATAAAATCACAGAACACACAGAGAGATACAGGGAAGCATTCCTGCTGAACATACTTGAGTTTCTCCAGGGTGTAGTTTGGATCCTCCAGTTTTTCAGAGAGCAGCTTGACTCCTGATTCTCCTGGATGATTGTAGCTCAGATCCAGCTCTCTCAGGTGTGAGGGGTTTGAACTCAGAGCTGAAGACAGAAAGCCACAGCCTTCCTCTGTCACCATACAGCCAGACAATCTACAAACACAGCAGTGTATTACTTATGGCATTACTTTTAATGCTGAAACCTGTCCTTTACACAATAGTGTAAATATTTGATCAGGTGTGAAACTTGGTTCATTCATATGCAGTACTACTAGCCCATCACGAGTACTTCCTAATCGATGTAGGCACATATATAGCATGCCCCAGCTAGGGTCTGGTATACACAAATTTTGATTAGGCAAGGGGTGTCCAAACTTGGTTCTGGAGAGCCGGTGTCCTGCATATATTAGTTCCAATTCCAATTTAACAAACCTGAACCAGCTAATCAAGCTCTTTCTAGGTATACTAGAAACTTCCAGGCAGGTGTGTTGAAGGAAGTTGGAGCTAAACTATGCAGGACATCGGCCCTCCAGGACCGAGTTTGAACACCCCCGTTCTAGGCTTTCATTCAGAGCAGAACACACATTTTGCGACTTAATGTTACAGCTGGTTATTATTTGAGGGAAAAACCATTTACCCGAGTATCTCCAGATGACAGTTTGGACTCTTCAGTCCTTGAGAAAAGCAGCTTCACTCCTGAATCCTGAAGGTCATTGTTACTCAGGTCCAGCTCTCTCAGGACACAGTTTGAGGATCGTAGAGTTAAAGACAAGCTTTCACAGGACTGCACAGTGATATTACAGTACTGTAGCCTGTGGGCAGAACAAACCATCCTTCCATTGATTTACACTTTAAGATTGGACAACATTTGGCTGAGATACAATTATTTGAATTTTTTTGTCAATATGCAGTGCAACAGGACTTGTGCTCCAGGTCACAAATATGTTTAAGGGTGCTTTCACACTAGCACTTTTGGTCCGCACCCGGGTTCGTTTGACGTCAGAGTACAGTACGTTTAGCTAGTGTGAACGTGTCTTCTGAACTCGGATGCGCACCCATGAACCGTACCCAAGTCTGCCTGAAAGAGATGGTCTGGGGTACTGTTCGGATGGACGCGAGCCGCTTTCTGTATGTCCAAAAAGATTCAGTAAAAGCAGAACGACCGTGATGTGCATACGCCGTTCCATTTTGGTGCTTTGTTTTTGTGTCTGTCACCTAGCAACAGCCGTACACACAACAGCAGCTTGATGACCCAAGCGTACCGGGGTTCAGAAGGAAAAAGACGTGTGAACACAAACCAACCGAGAAGGTGGCAGGGGGGGGGGGGGGGGGGGGGGGGGGGGGGGGCAATCGAACTTGGGTACGGTCCAGGCAATTGAATCAAGTGTGAAAGCACCCTAAAACACACTGCGTAATCGTTTGAGTGTTACTTACTGAGCTGATCTGGATTCTTTAAACACAGGCATCAACTTCTCAAGAACTTCATCTCCTGCATGTTGTTCTCCAATAAACTGTTTCAGATCAAACACATCTATCTTCTGCTCTGACGTCAGCAACACATAAACCAGAGCTGACCATTGAGAAGAGGAGAGTTTGGTTTTTCTTATTTCTCCAGATTGCAGATAATGTTGGATCTCCTGCATCAGCGAATCATCGCCCAGTTCGTTCAAGCAGTGGAACAGATTGATGGATTTCTCTGAAGATCGATACTCCCTGATCTTTTGTTTGATGAACTGAAGTGTTTCCTCTTTGTTGCAGGAAGAGCTTCCTGTCTTTGACAGTAGTCCTTGAAAGATAATCTGATTGGTCTTAAGTGAGAGTCCCAGAAGGAAACGCAGAAAAAGATCCAGATGTCCGTTTCTGCTCTCTAACGCTTCATCTGTTGCTCTCCGATGCAGCTGAGATAATGAATTGTATTTCTTCAGAGGTAAGATCTTAGACCACAGACCTCTTTTTGTATGATCGAATGCATTTTTGTTCTTTAATGTAAAGAAGATGTGGGCATATAAAGCTGCTAGATGCTCCTGAAGGCTCAGATGAACAAAGCAGAAAACCTTCCCCTGACACAACCCCAACTCCTCCCTAAAGATCTGTGTGCACAATCCTGAATACACCGATGCCTCTGCGACATCAATGCCACACTCTCTCAGGTCTTCCTCATAGAAGATTAGATTGCCTTTCATAAGCTGCTGGAAAGCCAGGTTCCCTAATTTGAGAATCATGTCCTCATCCTTCACGTTCCTCCTGTAGTCCTTTTCGTGTCTGATGTTGGTCTGATTGATCAGGAAGTGTGTGTACATTTGAGTGAGAGTCTTGGGAATCTCTGCACTTTTTGCTGCACTCATCATCTTCTCCAGAACAGTGGCTGAGATCCAGCAAAACACTGGGATGTGGCACATGATGTAGAGGCTCCTGGAGGACTTCAGATGTGAGATGATTTTATCGGCCAGACTCTGATCACTGATCCTCTTCCTGAAGTACTCCTCTTTCTGAGGTCCATTGAAGCCTCGTACTTCTGTCACTCGATGGACAAACTCGGAGGGAATGAGATCTGCTGCCGCTGGTCTGGAGGTGATCCAGATCAGAGCGGAGGGAAGCAGATTCCCTACAATGAGATTTGTCAGAAGTACGTCAACCGAGGCTGATTCAGCTAGGTTAAACAGTTTCGTGTCACTCGGTTTAAAGTCCAGAGTCAGACGACATTCATCAAGACCATCAAAGATAAACAATACTTTATAATCATCACCAGAAATGTTAATTTCTTTAGTTTCAGGGAAGAAAACATGAATAAGATTCAAGAGACTAACATTTCCGTCCTTCATTAGGTTGAACTCTCTGAAAGGAAGTGGAATTATGAGCTGGATGTCCTGATTTTCTTTCCCTTCAGCCCAGTCCAAGACGAACTTCTGCACAGATACTGTTTTTCCAATGCCAGCGACTCCCTTCGTCAGCACAGTCCTGATGGGTTTGTCTTGTCCAGGTAAGGGCGTAAAGATGTCTCTGCATTGAATTGGTGTTTCCTCTGTTGTTGATCTCCTGGATTGCGCCTCAATCTGTCTCACCTCATGCTCATTGTTGACCTCTCCACTTTGACTCTCTGTGATGTAGAGCTCTGTGTAGATCTCATTCAGGAGGGTTGGGTTTCCTTGCTTTGCTGTGTTTTCATTCAGACACTGAAACCTCTTCGTCAGATTTGATTTAAATTTGTTGAGGACTTCATTGCTGAACAATAAGAGTTTTTAGTTAGGGTAATGTATTCTGTACCATATCTTCAACTCAATATCTTTTACATAATCATTATACCTGAGACAAGGTGGTGTTTCTCTACTCTTCAAGTTTGCTGGTTCGAAGCTATGCTTTAAATCTGGTATATTCTGATGATCTGAGCTAAACCAGACAAAATTTTTCAAGTAATAAATATGTAGTTCATATGTATTAAACAGCAGATAAAAAGCACAAACAGCAAAAGCATTAGAATTTCCAGTTTGTAGAACATGCTTGATAAAATCAAATGCTACTCTATTATTGTATTTTGTAAAGAAATGTTTAACCTAAGACCAGGTTGTGAATCTCCACTCCCGAACTTTATTGGCAGAGCCATGGAGTTGTCACTCTTCAAAGACACACAGCTGGGCTCTGGTTCTGATCTATTCGGGTGAACTGAGCTAAAACAGACAGAGATTAAAGGTCTATTGGTTTATATTTAGCAAATACCCTACTTACCGGCCACTTTATTAGGTACACCTTAGTAGTCCCAGGTTGGACCCGCTTTTGCCTTCAGAACTGCCTTAATCCTTCAAGGCATAGATTCAACAAGGTACTGGAAATATTCCTCAGAGATTTTGGTCCATATTGATATGATAGCATCACAGTTGCTGCAGATTTGTCGGCTGCACATCCATGATGCGTATCTCCCGTAACAAGGCAGGATGGATCCATGCTTTCATGTTGCCGCTGACAAATTCTGACCCTACCATCCAAACGTTGCCGCAGAAATCGAGACTCATCAGACCAGGCAACGTTTTTCCAATCATCTACTGTCCAATTTTGATGAGCCTGTGCCAATTGTAGCATCAGTTTCCTGTTCTTATCTGACAAGAGTGGCACCCGGTGTGGTCTTCTGCTGCTGTAGCCCATCCGCCTCAAGGTTGGACGTGTTGTGCATTCAGAGATGCTCTTCTGCATACCTCGGTTGTAACAAGTGGTTATTTGAGTTACTGTTGCCTTTCAATCAGCTGGCCATTCTCCTCTGACCACTGGGATCAACAAGGCATTTGCACCCACAGAACTGTCTCTCACTGGATATTTTCTCTTTTTCGAACCATTCTCTGTAAACCCTAGAGATGGTTCTGCGTGAAAATCCCAGTAGATCAGCAGTTTCTGAAATACTCAGACCAGCCTGTCTGTCACCAACAAACATGCCACTTAAATCACCTTTCTTCCCCATTCTGATGCTCGGTTTGAACTGCAGCTTTTCATCTTGACCATGTCTACATGCCTAAATGCATTGAGTTTCTGCCAATGTGATTGGCTGATTAGAAATTTGCATTAAACAAGCAGCTGGACAGGTGTACCTACTAAAGTGGCCGGTGAGTGTATATTACAACACCATATAAAGGTAATATCTTGTAGAACATGATAATATAAAATGCCATTCTACTATTGTATTTTGTAAATAAATATTTCACCTGGGACCAGGTTGTGCATCTCCACTCCCGAATTGTATTGGCAGACCCATAGAGTTGTCGCTCTTTATAGACGCACAGCTAGGCTCTGGTTCTGCTCTATTCAGGTGAACCAAGCTAAAACAGACAGAGTTTAAAGGTCTATTATTCAAGTAAGAAATATTTAGCAAGTACCTCATATATATTACAACATCAGATAAAGATAAATGCCACAAACAACAAAAACATTAGAATTTCCAATATCTTGTAGAACATGCATGATAGTATAAAATGCCACCCCATGATTGTATTTGTATAGAAATGTTAAACCTGGGACCAGGTTGTGTATCTCTACTCCCAAATTGTATTGGCAGACCCATAGAGTTGTCGCTCTTCATAGACACACAGCTGGGCTCTGGTTCTGATCCATTCTGATGATCTGATCTACAACAGACAGATTTATTTATACATAGTTGTCTGGGATTTCACTGGTAAGCTCAGACACAAACACATTTGTACATACCAACGTAAATACATGAATTATTACAGTCTTTAGACAATGCAGATACAGTTGTGCCAGAGAGTTTAAAACATTAACCATCCTACAGAAGGTACTGTTCAAAAAGCATGCAGTCTTAAGCCGCCTATCCACTGCACATGCCACTCTATGATTAAAATGCCACTCTATGATTGTATTTGTATATAAATATTTAACCTGAGGCCAGGTTGTGCATCTCCACTCCCGAATTGTACTGGCAGACCCATGGAGTTGTCACTCTTCATAGACACACAGCTGGGCTCTGGTTCTGATCTTTTCCGATGATCTGAGCTAGAACAAAACAGATATAATGCTTTATGGTGTTATGAGTAGTGGCTGGTAAAAGCACACAGTGAAATAACTAAACCGTTTTTATTTAAAGAAAGAAAATCAAGATGTTTGACATAGACAGCACAACTCCTAAAACAGGGGTTCTCAATCTCGGTCTTGGAGGTCCAGTGTCCGGGAGATTTTAGCTCCTACCCCAATCAGACACACCTAGGCTTAGCTATTCAAGCTCTTATGTTGCGGTCACACTAGAGTTTGTGCGTGCAAAATTCTGTAGTACGGTGCTACGAAAAGGGACGGGATTAAACAAGATGATTAGACATTAAAAAAAGCTAGCAATTGGTCCAAGTTTTCCTGTCCAGAGAGGTCATGTTTAGGTCTTCGATTGGTCTCACGCAATCATGTGATGTGATTTTGCAGGTCAGAGTTCACCAAGCTTGAACTTTCCAACACTGCGAAGCTTGCCGACTGAGCTTGCGTTTCCAGTCTGACCCATTCGCGTGCGTATGAATAGAAGTCTATGGGGAGAAAAGTGCAGCGTGACCGCAGCTTTACTAGGCATTCTAGAAACATCCTTGCAGGTGTGTTGGAGTTCAAATCTGCAGAACATCAGACCTCCAAAGCAGACAATTTTATCCAAAGCAACTTACAAGTGAGGATAAAGTGAGGTTACATTTTGTGAACGATACCAGACAATGAAGTATGGAAATCATGGAACTTAAATACACAATAGGTATGTTTCCAACCAAAGTGGAAAAACTGCATAAAATATATTTGTAAATAAAGCAGTTTTTTGCGCATTTGGCGTTTTTTGTTATGCGATATTACAAAATGCTCATGAAAAGTGGATGAATACAAATACACTGCTAAAAAAATCTTACATACAGGTTTTTTGTTTCTAGTCCAAATATGGACAAATTCTTAAATCAAGAATCTTTTTCAAGACAAGCGGTCTTGTTTTCAGAAATATAAGTAAAAATTAAAAAGATTTAAAAAATAATCGCCCAATGGGGCAAGCAAAATAATGTTATTTCTAAGTGAAAGCATTATTTTGTAGGGTTGTGACTAGATACCTACTCCACGAGACGAGATACGAGATCAGGCCCGGATTAAGAATTCAGAGGCCCCTGGGCACATTGTCTTGTAGGGCCCCCCTACCTGCCTGCACCCCTATAGTTGAATTGAAAAATAAGAATGATATAATACATTTTTAATGTAATGAATCTATAGGCCTAATGTGTTGCACACATTTTTTGAATTAATGATATATAGTACATATATTTTAGCATTTAAAGGATACTTTAGTTGCCATTTTAGTTTAGCAGTTCTATGAATCTGAGTCTTCCATAATATTATAATGATTTACTGTCTCTCTCCTCCTCTCCTGTCTTTTCTCTACTCTCCTCGTGATGAAGAGTAGGCAAACAGCAGAGGTCAACTTGATTATAAACCTGAAAGTATCCAAAATCACACACTATACCTATTCTTCTCTCCTGTCTCCTCTTCATGGCCTTTCTATCTCTCTCTCTCTCTCTCCTTTTTCTGTCCCGTCTCTCTTTGACACGACAAATCCAGTCTGCGCTGCGCTAGCCTCCTCCGCCTGATTAAAGCTAACTTGCTCATATAACGTTCCATAAAGTCTCCCTCATTCTCCTCATCATCGGTCTGTTTGAAGAAGGTGTGTACACATGGAACATGCCTCAATAAAGATGCCTCCACTTAAATCCACTTGTCCGCTCATTTTAATCTATGACAACTACTACACAGCTCAATTTAGCGCGGGTTATTTCTAAACTGGCGTTTCCGCGCTTGACCAATTACAGCATTCTGTTTGGTTAAAAAAAGAGAAAGCACAAATCTGCGTGCTTTTTATACATGGTGTCATTTTTTTGTCAATTTAAATATAATGATAATAGTTATATGTGACAGCTATATATTTCCTCTTAGAAAATAATCGCTGTCTAAGCAATATGAGAGGCACTTTTGTTAAGACGTGCCATCTATTAAATGTTCTTCAAACAGAGCCATGAGGTCAGAGCTGGTGAAGTAGAGCTAGCGGTGGCAAATGATGGTGACGAACAGGGTTCGGAAGAGGGCAACTAACATTGTAGATAAAATAATTCTATAAAGATGTCGCAAACATATAACACCAGGTGGAAAAGAACTGTTTAGATGCTGTTTATACACATTTGAATAAGGCTAAACATTATTAAATACCCATGAGCCACTTGTGACTTTATATCATATTTGGATTATTTTCATTTTTTTTTTTTTTTTTAATGTTTCCTTACTATTAAAAGTAAATATATTTCCAATCTGATATGTAATGGGGAGAGAAAAGAAGCACGAGTTCAGCAGACGGTGGATTCGAACCAGGTTGACGATGGATCGCGTCAAAACATGTTACTAGGCGCTCTACGAGCTACGCCACTCCCGCTCATGTTGAACGCGCTCTCTACTTATGTTGTCTCTGTCGAACAGACGCCGCTGGGCGGAATCCGCGCACATAGCTTATTCTAACGAGGTGCGCTATTTGCACTTAAATAGATGCTCCAAAATTGGCTTTTATTTTCCCTGATTAATCCGGCCCTGCACGAGATTGGGTTCACGAGACAAGATTTTTACACTATTTTTAAGAAATTCTTAAGGCTCGTACACACCAGGACGCTTTTCGTTTGCGTTTATCGTCAGCGTTTTCCAAGACGTTTTTCCGGATTCAAACCCAAGCGATTATCACAGGCGTCGAGCAGAAGAGTATGCAAAATCACTCCGTGACGTTAGATGGCGCTACGCAACTTTAAGCTCCTGACACCCGCTTGTAACACAGAGAAAGAAGACAAAGTTGAGACGCTTGTTATGGATGGTTCAAGTAGCAGCTCCAGCTCTCGCGATGAAGAAATGATTATTGTTCACCAGTGCAATAAACAGCTCCACGTTCATCACGCCTCTGGGCATCTTCTTCAATGTGCGCTCACATTGACAGTGTTGCACTTGAGCGCCTCCAAGTGCTGTTTACTGTAACTTCAGCAGCTCCGTGCACGTGAACAAAAGGGCCAATCTAAAGGCCGTCACACACCGGATGCACCGCTCAGCGCCGCGACACGGCGCGCACATGACAGTTGAAAGTATCGCACACCAGACGCGCACATTTGCAGGCTATTTAAAACGAAACTAATCAGATGGCGCTCTGTGGCGCGGCAGAATTATGAACAGTGTCCTGAGTCGTGGCTGGGCGCCGCCGACTTGCGGCGCTGGTGTGTGTACTTTAATTGAAACCTATTTTTAGAATTCTGAAATGCGCGTCGCCGAACGGCGCTTCTGGTGTGCGACCTGCTTAATTGGTGGAGAAGGTTTTGACGAGCTTGTGCCGTTTTTTTTTTAAATGACGGTTTTATGCCTGCTGTTTTGCGAGTTGGTGTGCACGATCACATTGACGCTCTTTATTTAGTCACGAGGCGTTAAACGTCAACAGAAAACACGAGCAAAAAACGTCTGTGTGCACTAATGACGAAACATCAATGGAATAGTCTTCAAATATTTTGCTAATATATAAATGGAAAATAGATTTTTATTTTTAAAAAAAACAAAACAAAATGCAAAACAATTTAGGTGTTTTTTTTTTTATTAATATGTAATGAATTTACTTCCATTTGTTTTTATGTATGCAATTTTCATAATTATTCCCATAATTTTATGTATGCAATAGTTTTATATTAGTTCATATTGAATTCTATGCATCGAACACGCAAAATATTTGTTAATATATAAATAGAAAATAGCTAATTCTACTGACTAGCTTTTCCCCTATATAATTTCAACGTATTTACATTACAGATCATGTTGGTCAATTCGGATTTTGTAACAGTATCCTGTTATATATTTTTTTTCTTTCTGATGACCTGCTTACATTTATCATCTTTTAAAGGTGTCTCATATCCGATTGTCTGCATTTACACTGCACACGGCAAAAGACTGACAGCTGATATTAAAAAAAAGCGCTCTTTTCTCCATTCCTGTATTTATTCTGTTCGCATGGTTTCCTTTTTTTTTATTTTCTTTTTGACAAGTTGTTTTACTATAGTTTATGACAGAAAAGTTCTCATTTGGCCATATTCTTTTAATCTGGGCCTTTTTAAGCTAGTAGGCATCTTGATGTAATGTCCATGGCGTAATGTATGCAAAATTATTATATTATATTGGTTACGTGGCGGATGTTGTGCTCTCTTTCTCTCCCGTGAACATGCTTTAATACTTGTGCTACGTCACAATATAAAAGCTTTTTTTTAGATCTCGTGACACCCCTATTATTTTGCTCGACCCATTGGCAGATGATTTTTGCTTGTTTTAAGAAAAAACTCACTTAATTTTGACTTCATATTTCTAAAAACAAGACATATTATTACTCGTCTAAAAATGTTTTCTCGATTTAAGAATGTTTAGATAATTAAAAAAAAAAAAAGACAAACTCAAAGTTAGAAAAGCCTTTTTTTTGCACTTTAGTAATAATAAAAAAAGCTCAAATCCTGACAGACCAAGAGAAACAAAGACTATCTGGCATTCTAATCAGAATTAAGGGGTACCTTTACAGTTTATGTTAAGTTTAGGCTTACGGTTAGGTTTATGCACTTCTATGTGATTGTTATCCAACTATTATTACATGATCACTTTTTCTACCAATAATGATGTTCCAGGATCAACATAGATGTTAGTCCAGGATCCCATCGTACTTGGCAAAATCAAGACGTGCATACATTTAACTAACACTATACTTAATAGAATCCACAAGGTAAATGTAAACAGAACAAAAACGTAACCCTGACACAATCAACTATTCATTAATCATTCAAAAAATATCGTAACGTATTATAATAGTGGTGTAAAGTAACTAATTACAAATACTCAAGCTACTGTAATTGAGTAGTTTTTCTCAGGAATTGTAATTTACCAAGTGTTTTTTTTTTTTTTTTTTAAATGTGTACTTTTACTTTCCTTTGAGTACATTTTTAGTGCTGTATCGGTACTTTTACTCGACTATTTTCCTTCAAGCTGCAGTCACTAATATATTTTTTCCTGTCTATGGAGTTTAGAAGAATCAGTCCTGTGAGTCCTGCCCAATCAAATCGCACATAGAAGCTAAATTGCATCATAATGAACTACCTCAAGACATCGGCGATTCATAATTGCAGCAAAATAATTGCAGTGCTTGGAAGCATTAAAAGTTTCGAAGAAGATGCCCAAAAGCTTTACACGCATTGACCCAGAGACTGTTTAGATGCATGTCACTGATGTGAAGATGACGGATGTTTACTGTATGATGACCGAAATGGCCTTAAACACCCATCAGGCACAAGACGTCAGATTGACGTTGAGCCCTAACGTTCAATTCAATTCATCTTTATTTGTATAGCGCGTATACAATGTAGATTGTGTCAAAACATCATGGGGACTTTGCATTTTGTTTGGAAATGAAAATCGTGTTGACGTCAGAACTCAACGTCAGGCTGACGTCAATGTCCAACGTGCAACCTAAAATCAACCAAACATCAACGTCTAATGATGTTACAGCTTGACGTTGTGTGGACGTTACCACTATGACGTCTATCAGACGCAGAATTTTGGTTGCCGTACCTGACGAATAAATGTCAGTCTTTGACGTCAATATGACGTTGGTTTAAGATGGTGGCTCGATGTTGGATTTTGGTCACTTTCTACAGTTGACCAAATATCAACATCATTTGACGTCATTATTGGACATCGAAATAACATTGTTCTTAGACGCTGGCTAGACATTGAATTTTGGTCACTTGACATCACACCCTAAAATCTAAACTAATATTAACGCAGGACTCGAAATTAACCTTTTTTCTTGGTAGCACCGGTGCTCCTAACTTCTAAAATGTAGGCGCACCAGACAAAATTTAGTCGCACTCACCAAAAATTATGAGCAGCGTTACTACACGTTATATATTAACCGATTCTATTATATATTAACACTCTAATCGTAACTAACAAATAAACAAAAATCTGCATGCGCTCACCGGCCCTGCACGCACTGCTTGACGTGAATGAGATGAACTGCATTAACAATAATAACTGTGCTGTTCTCACGGGTGCTGTCTGATATTGCACAGATGATATTGACATATAACTAGGGCCAGACGGAATCTGCGGACGTTTTTTGCTATTTCTGCGGAGAATTTTGGTAAAAATCTGCAGATTTCTGCGGAATTATTTTAGGAGTATCATAACTAAAACCTTAAAATGTGAAATAAAAAACAATATCTTTTTAACTTTTATTTAAATTTTAAAATGCAAATCCAATTAGATTAACTGTAAATAGTTAACTGTAAGTAAACAAACAGAATTAATGATGGGCTAAAAATCTGCGGAAATCTGCGAAAAATCTGCGGAATTCTGCGTGCGCAGATTCCGTGTGGGCCTACATATAACTTATGATTTGCATATGTCATCTTATTAGCAATACCGGCCTTTTCATGAGCTGCAGTATTAGTTTCCTCTCAGTGAATGCATGCTCTTTAGCGATGGTGAACGCGGTGTCAGTCGCACGACTGACAGCATCGTGACGATTAAATGAAGGAATAAATAACGTTAGAACATCTCGTGCTTAAAATGTGTAGATTCAGTGGCAAACACTGTTACCTGAAAACTTCGTCCCACCGGCTTTACGGTGAATGCTTTAGTCATTTTCATTTTCACTTTAAACACTGGAAGTCTTTTATCCACTCTTCGAAAAGTGTAAATGCTGGATTGACATTCAGCACATGTTCACTAATCAGATGTGTCATTATTTGTAACTTTAGGTGGTTTCTAAAACTAAATCTGTCACTAGCTATGTTTCCATCCAAAAATGCGAATGAACTTTATGCGCAAAACTGGATTATCGCATAAAAGACGTGCGAATAAAGCTGCGTTTCCATCCAACGCGTCAAAGCGAACAAAATCGTCACTTCCTGATTAACTGGCGCCAAATATCAACAGTAAAAACGGAATTTGTTGCAATAGTAGAAACTTTATATTTATATAATAAATGACTTGCGCCTCAGAAGGCAATCCTGACATGCAGTGAACACGCGGTGGCGTTTGAAGGTGTCAGACACGGAGCACAGACACTCTTGATTCTGGATGTTATTAATAATATAATAACACAAATACTTAAACGGTAAGGCGTTTTTGAAGGACCAAAACAACATTTCGAATGTTTTACAGTGTGCTCAGCCTGCTGGTTTGTCCATTTACACAGATTTTTATCATCACATGATCTCGTATAACAAAATCACATGACCTTTTTTCATGCGCATATTGGAATTTGTGCGGTAAAAGTGTTTCCATCGCAGTTTAAGCGCATCTTCTCTTATCGAATAAAAAGTTTATCCTACTCAGTTATGCGCATATGTTTTTTATGCGCATTTTCAAAATTTATGCGCATCATGGCGTTTCCATCAACCGTTTTTTTATGTGATCTCCAAAATGCGCATAAAAATAGGTGGATGGAAACATAGCTAGTGTTGATTTCATTCTCTTGTATCCAGACCTTCACATTTTCGCGGCTGTAGCTCCCTGTCATCGGAACTGAGTGATTGACAGCTGATATTAACCAATCCATTCGTGTTCTGTTCTAGCGCAGTGGGCCAACAAGAAGAGCTTGAAGGCGGGGCAAGTATTGCGGGCTTTGTTTACTGCAGCAAATTGACATGTCAACTGTTTTCAACCATTCCTGAGCGCTGCGTTTGGTGTTTTTAGGTGCAAATATGCTTGATGCGTGAATGCCTCCTAATTCCGCGCATGCGGTGAACATTTTGCTGTGAAAACTGGTAACACAACATCAATTTTATGCACTCGCACAAATGCTCCCAAATATATTTTGAGGTCGCACAGATAAAATTTCGTGAGCATATGGTTGCAAAACGGTTGGAATTTCGAGCCCTGTTAACGTCTTATGATGTTGTGTGCCTGCTGGGCAATAACTAAATGCACTACAGAATGTTACGTTTACACACATCCACAAATTACATGTAAATGCATACAGCGTAATACTCACTACTCTTGAGTACTTTTGAAAAGGCTACCTTTTACTCATACTTTGAGTAATATTTACAAGAGATACTTTAACTCTACTTGCACTACATTTTTAGGCAGGTAATGGTACTTTTACTTAAGTATGATTTTTCAGTACTCCTTCCACCACTGATAATAATTCTAATCATTTGCCTAACATTGTTCATCAAAAAAACATAAAACAAACTAAACACCTTTACCATTATTTATAGAAAATATTATATAAAATGCCATTCTATAAACAATTGCATACACAAAAACAGCTCAGACCATACCTGAGAGCATCTTCACCCTTGAATTGTATTGGCAGACCCATAGACACGTCACTCTTCATAGACACACAGCTGAACTCTGCTTTTGGACTAAAAGAGAAAAGATTGAATCCTTTGCGTTAATAATCAGCCTAAAGGAAGACATTGAAATGCCTTTCGGTTTAACTTTTTAAATGAAAAGCTTTTTAATTGAAAAACTTAAACAAAAAAATGATCACACTTGCTGTACCTGCATGCTGGAAAACATTCTTGATGTCCAGATGTTTGTGTGTCGTCCATGACGGATCGGAAAAGTTTGACCTCTACTGCGGTTTCTAAATCACAAGAAGCTCAAATTAATTAAACTGACTTTATGAGAGCCAGAAATATACTATGAACGAAAAAAAAAGGTCGTTCAAATACATAAGTTGAGTACTGAGGTAAAGTTGGTTTCATATTCGCACGTTAATTTATTTTAGAACAGTAAGAACTTGCGATGCACTACTTTGAACGTTTGGTCTTATATAGCATGTAAATAAGACTGCAAAACAACATTAGCTCTATTTAATTGACTGTGAACAATGTTGTACTTTGCTAGTCTTTGGCAGCTAATATGATTCCACCGTTTGTAATTAGCAAAGAACACTTTTCTGAAGTTAAATTAGGAAAGTTTAAGTCCAAATGTGCGAATATAAAAACAGCTTCACCTCAATAAGTTGAGTCACAAGTAAACACATCCTGTTTAATTGAGGTAAAGTTGGTTTTATATTCGCACATTCGTTCATTTAGAAGTCTTTACATTGTTTACCATGTTACTTTGAATATTCGATCGGAATTAGCATGCAAGTATGACTTCATAACAACATTAACACTATCCAACTGACTGTAAACAATGTTGTACTTTGATAGTCATTGGCTGCTTATATGATTTGCCAATTTAGAATTTGCAAAGAATACTTTTCTGAAATTATATTATTAAGGAGAATGAATATCCGAATATAAAACCAACTTTACCTCTTTGCCAAATCAAAGGTTATCATGGCCCATTGGTCTCTGGTCTAAATAGTGGACTCATTAGCAGCCAATGACTATGAAAATACGACAGAGTTCACAGTCGAATAAATAGTGCTAATGTTGTTTTGAATCCATACTTACATGTGATTTCAGACCGAATATTCAAAGTACAATGGTAAACAATATAGTGAGCTTGTCACAAGTTGTCACTGAACGAACGAATGTGCGAATATAAACCCAACTTTACCTCAATTCCTGTTTATACTTTTGAAGACTCACAGTAATGGTTAAAAGTCATGTCGAGGAACACATTACTCTTGACGTGTATTAGGTAAAATGTCGTGTCGAGGAACACTAAAAAATGAGGAATTCGTGTCAGTGAACACAAATCAAAATATAACATGCCTATAACGAACTGCCGCGATTGACATTGTTTACTCGCTAATTACATATTTACGAAACACGTACCTTTTCCTTCAGGTAACTACACATAAGTTCCTGATAAAGCTTTTATGAAAAGTTCTTGTAAACATTTTAAGATACTTTTAAAGGATCGATTCTCTCTAGTAAACATGGCTAAAAGCTAACTCTGTATGTCATTTTCATTTATGAGGAGATCTGCACGTCGACATGGGTTGCCAGATCCAAGAAAATTATCACCCTAAAGGCTTATTTCACGACGTTTTGTCTAGAGTTGGTAGTATGCAAATATCGAATCTGTATTTTGCACTTTGAATTATATGAATTAATTTGAGACTTATTCCATATTTACTTTTGGATATGTGTTGAAATATTCATACACTTCTAAACAATACTCATGTAATATTCATTTTTTTAAAATCAATTCTATATTTAAAAATGTTTGAGATTAAAAATATTGAGAATATTTACCTGATAAAATCAAGTGATACATTCTATAATTATTTTAAACACCTGTATTTTATTTTCTTGATTTGAAAAAAACAATTAAGCTTTATATACACTCAAATTATATTGTTCAAACTACTTATTTAAAATGAGCCGAAACAATACAATTCTTGAGATTTCATTGGAACAACTTAATTTTTTTTTTTAATTGCATTTTTTACAGTGTAGTTAAGACTTCATAATTAAGACATTTTGCTCAAGTGTGCTGATGTGTTTGAAATCCCAGGGTTCTCTTTTATAACCATTACAAATCATAGCCTCTTTTTTATGAAATAACCCAGTATTGTTTTAGAGTATGCATTCTAAAAAATGCTGGGTTATTTAAACCCAAAATTGGGAACAATTATGGACAAAACCTACTGCTGGGTTAAATATTTGAAATAAATTCATTCATTCATTCATTTTCTCTTCGGCTTAGTCCCTTTATTAATCCGGGGTCGCCACAGCGGAATGAACCACCAACTTATCCAGCATATGTTTTACGCAGCAGATGCCCCTCCAGCTGCAACCCATCTCTGGGAAACATCCATACACACCCATTCACACATACACTACAGACAATTTAGCCTACCCAATTCACCTGTACCGCATGTCTTTGGACTGTTGGGGAAACCGGAGCACCCGGAGGAAACCCACGCGAACGCAGGGAGAACATGCAAACTCCACACAGAAATGCCAACTGACCCAGCTGAGGCTCGAACCAGCGACCTTCTTGCTGTGAGGCGACAGCACTACCTACTGCGCCACTGCGTCGCCTTTTGAAATAAAATTATAGTACATAATTCATCCAAGGTTTGGGTTTGTCCATCTTTTACCCAATTTGGGTTCAAATAACCCAGCTTTCATAGAGTGTAGAGCTGAGGTGTCCAAAGTAGGGCCTGCAGGCCAAATTTGGCCCATGGTAACCTTTGATTTGGCCCACCATCCCATCTGAAAAGAAAGGGAAAATGAATGGGGAGTTGGTTGGTTGGAATGCCTTAGACAGAAATCTTTCATTCATTCATTTTCTTTTCGGCTTAGTCCCTTTATTAATCCGGGGTCGCCACAGCGGAATGAACCGCCAACTTATCCAGCATATATTTTAAGCAGCAGATGCCCCTCCAGCTGCAACCCATCTCTGGGAAACATCCATACATACCCATTCACACTCATACACTACAGACAATTTAGCCTACCCAATTCACCTGTACCGCATGTCTTTGGACTGTTGGGGAAACCGGAGCACCCGGAGGAAACCCACGCGAACGCAGGGAGAACATGCAAACTCCACACAGAAACGCCAACTGATCCAGCTGAGGCTCGAACCAGCGACCTTCTTGCTGTGAGGCGACAGCACTACCTACTGCGCCACTGCGTCGCCCTTTGAAATAAATTTATAGTACATAATTTATCCAAGGTTTGGGTTTGTCCATCTTTTACCCATTTTGGGTTCAAATAACCCAGGTTGAAGGTTGAACCGGCAGCGTTCTTGCTGTGAGGCAACAGTGCTAGCCACTGGGCCGCCGTGTCGCCCTATAGGAAAAGGGTGGAAGTAGGGGTGGAAGGGGGGGAACTTCAAAACGAAGATAACTGGAGTGGAAAGCTCTGGTTATTTATAATGCGTCCGCAATCATCTAATAGGCCAGCCCTAAACCGCACTTAATGCGCTCACCTAACTCCCCCTCACAGTGATGTCACTAGCTTCATTGAGTGTATTGTGTCTGACATTGCATCACTGAGATATGCAGTCTCAGCTTGCATCACCAAGGCTGCATCCAGATACTGTTAGATGAATTACTAAGGCATTTTATTTCATTCATGTTGAATATTTTTCTGTGTTTACTATATAAGAATGATTCGCCTGGCACAGGGCACAAGGGATTATCAAGTTCAGGAAGTCCAGTTCAGGAATTTGTAAAGCATGTACATGAAACACAGAAAGTAAAAGACAAAAAGACTGAAGGATAGGGAACTTAATCCTCATTGAACACGTTAGGCTACGTCTACACTCGGGGGCTTAAAAAGTATTAAAAGTTGATAAATCATTTATGAGAAAATTAAGTCCCTTAAAAGGTAATAAAAAAATCTTAATCGCATTTTTACGAGGTCTTAAATTTTGTTCAAGCGTTGTCCAAAGTGTTTGACTCCAAAAAAAAAACATAGATATATTTATTTTCCTCCTATTATTAACAACGGCGTGCTTGATCCAGGCAATTGGTTCAGGCCGGGGCGAGTCCGGCCAAGCTCCTCCATCCGCGTGATGTCACGTAGTTTGCGACAAACGCGGGAAAATGATGTGACGCTCTTCACATGTAGCGAAACCATAGAGCGAAACAGACAAAGCTTGCAACAAAGCCAACACAATCTCATGGCAATTCGTAACTTTTAGATTTAGTTGCTAATTCGTATGAATTTGTACGATCTAATTCGTACAATTTAGTACGATTTGCTCATCCCCCAATGACGGTTGGGTTTAGGGGTAGGATTAGGTGCCGCGCTACTTTTTAAAATCGTACAATTTCATACGACTGAACTCGTACGAATTAGCCACTAAACTGACAAAACGTAAAATACTTACGTTTTCTCATGAGATCAGGCTGGAAAGATGAGTTCAGCCTGTCGCTGAAATCAACCACGTGATTTATTCTTTCAAGCTTTGTTTCTTCCGAGCTTATCTGAGTTCTGTTGCACGGTTGTGCTCTATTGATTTATTTAACTACAACTGTTTATTAACAACTGTTTATTAAGTGAAAGGTTTGATACTGATTAAAATTTGAAGTGGCGACGAGGTCTTAAAATATTCTGAGAAGGTCTTTTAAAAGTCTTACAAAGGTATTGAAATTACCTTTAGGACTCCTGCATATACCCTGACACTAGTTCAGATAAATTTGATAAATTTTTCTTCTAATGAACAATTCGATTTTTCCCAAACAAATATTTTATGACGATCCTATTGCTCTAGGAATCAGACTTGATTATGGGTTACATGGACAACTGCAGGCTATACTTGTGACTTAAATTCCTAAAGGTACTCAGCCTGATCTCACGAGGAAACGTAGGTATTTTACGTTTTGTCAGTTTAGTGGCTAATTCGTACGAATTTGTACGATTTTAAAAAAGGAGGTGTGGCACCTAACCCCCCCCCCCAACCCCAACCGTCATTGGGTGATGAGCAAATCATACTAATTTGTACGAATAAGATCATACGAATTCATACGAATTAGCCACTAAATCAAAAAGTTACGAATTGCCGTGAGATTGCATTGAGGTACTGGTACAGCTTTCGTAGGTGTGTCTCTGCTGCTACATGACTGCTGACATTACGAAATGAATTTCTATAGCGAAATTCTGCCATTTGCTCATGTGTAATGTCTGAATTCCCATATTGTCGCCGTTATACCAATGAAATTATTTACTACCAGGCCAGCATTGACTGATTAATTAGAAAATCGAAGAGGCTTAAAAGAACATTGGTTAAAATTCCAAGTGAGACTGTTTAACTACTCTGAAAAAATAGTTGGGTTAAAAATACCTCAACTCAACTATAGGTTATTATAGCACCTTCCCAACTATGTGTTATTTTAAGCCAATGCATTGGGTTATATAATTTAACCCATCTATTACTATCTATTACTACTGTTAATTTTTCCGATTCTCCATTTCTTGGGAAAACTTCTTCAATAAAATCTAGCATATTTACGTGTCTATCTTAGTATTTAAATGCTACAATATAGTTTTTTAGCAAAAGGAAATGTGTTTTTTATAAAAAGGCAATGGCTGCGTCCGAAACCGCATACTTCCATACTATACCGTACGCTAAAATCAGTATGCGAGCCAAGTATTATGTCCGAATTCATAGAATTCGAAAATCAGTATGCGAGAAGTACCCGGATGACTTACTACTTCCGGTGAGATTCTGAAGTGCGCATCCCATGCACGCTGCTCTATCCCACGATGCCCGGCGAGACAATTCATGAATGGGAGTGAAGCGACGTAACTGAGGCAGGTAGGTCACGTGACAATGACAAAACGGCGGATGTAGTACGTCCGAATTCCATTCATGCTTCTCCCATTCATATTGTATAGAATGTACTTTTCTAATGGCCGAGTAGTACGTTTAAATTCAAATGCAGTACCTACTGAGTAGTAGGCGGTTTCTGGACGCGATCCCAGGTTGATGTCTCCGCTGGGTCCTAAAGCCGAGAATGACGGCCGGATATCTCAAATATGTGTATCAATCCCCCCGAAAAAATGTAGAGATGAACACGGAAGATAGATAAACTGCTTTTATCTGTTTAATATAGATCGGTTACGAAGCGTTTGTATCATCGTTAATTAGGAGTGCTGGTAAAACGGATATAAAAAATCACTAGAGAAAGGCAAACATGATAAAAATAACAGAAATAGGCTATTATAGCATTGGAGCCTAAATAAACGTTACGCACGCATATCAACATACAGCTGTTCTGTGTCAGTTGGCTGTTGAAATTCAAATTTTTAACCCAACTGGTTGAGTTATTAAATAAATAACCTAATAAAGGTTTAAAATAACCCAACAAAGCACCAAACATTTAACCAAACTAGTTGAATTATTAATAAATAACCAAATAAAGGTTAAAAATAACCCAACAAGTCAGCGCCAGTGGTGTAGTGGTTAGTGCGTCGACATGCACTACGGTGACCCAAGCTCAATTCCGCCTCGCGGTCCTATGCCGATACTTCCCCTCTCTCTACTCTTCATGCTTTCCTGTCGATTCACTCTACTGTCCCCAGAAAAAATTATTATAAAAAATATAACCCAACAAAGCACCAAATATTTTTAACTCAACCATTGGGTTAAATAAATAACTCAACGTTTTTTAGTGTACAGAAAAAAACTTTAACTGTCTCTGGTATGCAGACTGCAGTAGATTGTGTGCCGTACTCCCTTCAGGGTAAGATAATTGACAAGAGCTATCTTAAATAGTATGAGAATGCATACAGCATTGGTGAACTCCGTTCAATCATTTGACCCCCTCTTGAGACTAAAGACCCATCAAGCTGATGGTCTGCACTCGGGCAACATTGAGCCTCTCAGTGGGTTTACGTTGGATCTAGTTGACTCAATTTAGGATGCAGAATTGGCATTGGCCGTCGTTAAAGGAGAGTGATCTGATTGGTCGTTCAGCAATGAATCATAGGGCGAGAAAAGTCAAGAGAGTACACAAAGAGTCACTAAAAAAAAATACTATAGTAATTTTATAGTAAATACTGTAGTGTTTTTAAACCATACTATAGTAAAAGTACTTGAATTGATCTGTTGTGGTAATTCTATTGCTACACATAACTATACTATAGTAATATAACAAGTGACCCAATTCTGAGGTGGTCTATAGGGAAGATTATACTACAATAATCAGTTTACAGCAGTAAAACTAAAGTATACTACAGCATTTATCAGTTCCCTATAGTTAATACTACAGTATGCTGCAGCATTCAGTTCCAAGAGCTGTAAATACTATACAGTACACTGTACAATACACGCTACTATAGTATAATCCGAAAACATTATAGCATTTACTACGAATCGCTTTTTGAAATCTCATTCCTGGGTAAAAATTATGAGAACATCTGTTTGCAGTGCTTTCATATAGTAAAACCACTGCTCTGGAAGTCATTTATAGTAAATACTATAGTGTTTTACCATAGTAAAGTGTATTTTACTGTATATATTATACTATTAACAGCCCGTTGTTAACAAATGCTACCACAACATACTTTAGTTATGATAAACTGTAATAAATACTGTAGTATGCTTTAGTTTTTACTACAGTAAACTGTGGTGTGGTGCATTGTAGTGTAATGTAGTTTGTAGATCACTACATTACTGGTACGTTGTTTTTATTACTATTGTTTTGTGTTTTGTGCAACTATAAAATCACCACATCAGATTAATTTAAGTACTTGACTATAGTAATGATCAAAAAACACCACAGTATTTACTATAAATTACTATAGTATTTTTAATCTGGCCCACTTGGATTTACATTTGCCATTTTGAGCCGCCTCTTTCTCTCTCTCTCACTCTGCGTCTCTCTTTCTGTGTGTGTGTGAGTGTAACGTTATGTGCGTGAAAGAGAGGTAACTGTCACAAAGCTGAAGCGGAAGCTGACTTGAAATCGAAAATGAAAGCGTGTTGTCTGTAAAGGATCCATTTTAGATCGCTGAAAATCGACGCGTTCTCCTGGTAAGTTATGACCTTTAAAATAATTTACACGATAGCAAACTGGCACAGAATCAATGCAATTGGTGTTTACGTTCATCTACATATTGATCCGGTATCATTTTGCTCAGAGAGGTTGATGAAGTCTCAAAATGCGTGGTTTGCTTATCTAAAGTCGAAAATACGGTGATATTCAGATGATTTAAACGACATAACAATTCACTTTTATCGTAATTGTCATTTAATTGTCTTGTTTACCTAACATTAATGTGATGCTAGGCTAGTTTTCTTTATCACATCCGCTAAACTATCAGTCGCTGTATGTACAACATTCAATGGTCGTTCATGTTTACACTCAAATGCACGAGGTGTAAAACTAGGATAATAATGATTATCACTTACAAATGTATTATTTACTCAAGAATAAGACGTGTGTAGGTTACAATTCACAGTAACACACACAATTCAAAGCTTCTTTCTATAAAAGTTTACATTGAATCTTTCCTCAAGCAAAATGGGCCAAATAATTGAATCTGATATTCGGTTATTTTTGAAAGATTTCAGATATTTTGTGGTGTGATCACCACAATCTGGATCAAAATCCAGCAAAAACCAGCTTAGTATGGTTAGCTGGTTTTAGCTGGTCAACCAGCCTGGTTTTAGAGGAGTTTTGGCCATTTCCAGCCTGGTCTTAGCTGGTCAGGCTGGGAGATAACCAGCTAAAACCAGCTTGACCAGCCTAGCCAGGCTGGGAGCCCAGCCAAAACCAGCTATGTCCAGCTAAACCAGGCTGATCAAGTTGGTTTTAGCTGGTCATTTTCCAGCCTGACCAGCTAAGACCAGGCTGGAAATGACTGAAACCAGCCTGGAAATGGCCAAAACCCCTCTAAAACTAGGCTGGTCAACCAGCTTTTTCAGCAGGGATTACAGAACTATCAAATAGTCAACAGAATCACAACATAGATGCAAAGTACCTGTAAAAGATTTATGTTAAATGAAATATAAATCAAGCAGAAATCCATTGTTCTCTAGTGCTGTCATTTTCCAGAACCGGGAACCTACCTGGAGTTCAGTGTTAAGAGACACACCTTGGTTGAATCTACTCCTTGGTTATCTCTCTACTGTCCTATGAAAATAAATGTGCATGTTAATAGTTGCCCAATAATTGTGCTGGACAGATATTCTCCAAAGAAAAACAAAATCTTGTTTATTTATTTAGCTTTTTTAACAAGTTATTACACCGTTATTATTCAATAATATGATTAAAGGGACAGTTCGCCAAAAAGTGAAAATTCTGTCATCATTTACTCACCCTTCACTTGTTCAGAACATGTTTGAGTATCTTCTGTTGAACACAAAAGAAGCTATTTTGAAAAATGCTGGTGGAAAATAATACACACTGACTGGAAAATGCAACCCAGGCTCATTCTGAAAACGTAGTCCCGTGGACGTTTCTGAAGACCGTGAATTATGTAGCCGGAGGTACATATGGCCGCGTTTCGTTTTTTAAACGAACTCTACGGTGCGGTGTGACACCGTTCCTTTTCGCGCTTGCCAGCTTACCGCTTACCTTCATGTGGAGGACTTTCTCGCTGCAACCAGTTTGTCCCGCTAGCTCGTCGTGTACATCGGCGTCCTTCAAACGCAGAGAGGAGTTGACCACGACAATGACGGGGTTCGAGTCCAGGGAGAGCTATTCCAGTAATCAGGTAAGACAAAAACAGAATCCAAAAAATAAAATGAACAAGTGAATAACAGGGTGAGGATGTGGTAAAATCCAAAAGCGTGGTAAAAATCAGACGAATCACCATTAAAAACTAACAGGTAAATACATCTCAAAATGCGTGGTTTGCTTACCTAAAGTCATCAAATCTTTTTCTGGACGGCTTTGGGTTTAGGGAAGTAAGTGGGTGGGTGGGTCAATCGATACATTTTTGGTCGGGTTTAGGGAAGGAGGAGGGTAGGTCAGTCGATTGGTCGGCGGCCAGTCCGTCATCCGTTCAGCCAGACAGTCGGTCGACAGCGGCCTCTGGAGGGTTTACTCGAGAACAGCGGGCACGAACGCCGTTCACTAGAGAAATTTGAGATATAAAAAAAGCGCACGCAGCGGCCTCTTGCGGATTCGCGAAAACAAAAACAGCAAAAATATGTACCTCCCGGGTCTCCACAAACGTCCATGGGACTACATTTCACAATGAGCCTGGGTTGGGAAAATAATACGTTTTTCCTACTGTGGAGGTCCAGCATTCTGTAGTACGTTTCCTTTAGTCGCGACCAAGGCTAAAAATTATATAAAGTAAATGATGACATAATCTAAATTTTTGGTTTAACATCAAGGAAATGACCGGGGTCCCATTATGTGTATTGTGTATACAGTTGAAGTCAGAATTATTAGCCCCCTTTTGAATTTTTCTTTCTTTTTTAAATATGTTTAACAGAGCAGGGAAATTTTCACAGTATGTCTGATAATATTTTTTTTCTGAAGATAGTCTTATTTGTTTTATTTCAGCTAGAATAAAAGCAGTTTTAAATATTTTAAAAGCCATTTTAAGGTCAATATTATTAGCCCCTTTAAGCTATATATTTTTTTCGATAGTCTACAAAACAAACCATCGTTATACAATAACTTGCCTAATTACCCTAACCTGCCTAGTTAACCATAATTAACCTAGTTAAGCCTTTAAATGTCACTTTAAGCTGTATAGAAGTGTCCTGAAAAATATCTAGTCAAATATTATTTACTGTCATCATGGCAAAGATAAAATAAATCAGTTATTAGAAATGAGTTGTTAAAACTATTATGTTTAGAAATGTGTTGAGAAAATCTCTCTGTTAAACAGAAAATGGGAAGAAAAATAAACGGGATAATAATTCAGGGGGGCTAATAATTCTGACTTTACTGTATGTATTAATTGTTAGTGTCTTCTAGAGATATGCAAGATATTAATGACATGCAAAAACATTAGTATAGATGTAAAATTGCATATGATTATTAGTTTTTTCGCTGTGCATCATGTTCTCCAACCCAGGCTCATTCTGAAAACGTACCCCTGTATACATTTCTGGAGAGTGCCAAATACTTCCCAGGAGGCAAGTTTTTTTTGCAGTTTTTGTCGAGTGCCATTCACACCATTCACAAGGTGTAAATCCACCAGAGGTCGCTGTCAACTGACCGATCGACTGAGCCACCCTCCTCTTTACCTAAATCCAATCGAAAGTATTTTCAAAATAATTGAGAAAATCCAGAAAAAGAAAAGCTCTTGCAACCGCCTGATTTTACCACATCCTCACCCTGTTTTTTACTTCTTTATTTTGTTTTTTACTTTTTGTCTTACCTTCTTTCTGGAATCGTTCTTCACTCGAACCCTATCATCGCAGTCATCGCAGTCTGGTAAGCGTGAAAAGGAATGGCGTCATGCGTACCTCTGGCTACCTAATTTGTGATCTCCGGAAATGTATTTAGGGCTGCGTTTTCAGAATGAGCCTATGTTGATGTTCTCAGTGGTTGTATATTTAACTCTGTAAATACTAAATCACAGGAGATCACTGTGAGTCAGAATGAACCTCTGTGAGGAGAAGGAGGAGGATGCGTTTCATATCCAGAACAAGAGAGCAGTATCTCCAGAGTTCAGCTGTGTGTCTTTGAAGAGTGATGCATCCATGAGAAAACCTGCTAATTTCAGTGATGGAGCAGGGACTTTTACACCCAGGTAAGACAATAACTAGTTCTGCTGTCCAGTACTTGAGTCTTTTGAATCCTTTTCCCTAAATGTTTGCTCAGATTGTTACAATCACCTCAAGTTTCTAGGGTCACAGAGAAAGTAAACTCACCCTATTCGATGATTTGAGGCATGAACAAATCAATTGCAACTCAGACTGCATAGTTAAGCTTATATAGTGTCGTTTCATGAGTATTCCGGTCCGTTGTGGTAAAGAAGGAGCTGAGCCAAAAGGCAAAGCTCTCGATTTACCGGTCAATCTACGATCCTAAGCTCACCTATGGTCATGAGCTTTGGGTCATGATCAAATAGACAAGATCTCGCATACAAGCGGCCGAAATGAGTTTCCTTTGCAGGGTGGCAGGGTTTTCGGATGCCTCTTGAATGCCTACCTTGTGAGGTGTTCCAGGCATGTCCCACCTCGGGGAAGACCCAGGACACGGTGGAGAGACTGTAGCAAAAACAAAACCTGCAACTTGCCTCGCATGGGGATTGCCTAGCATTTGATAGATTCTGCATAACATAGTATGGGTCTTTAATAAAGATGTTTATTGTGTCTCAGCTAAATTTTGGGAATGCCACACATTGCTCTTTTGGAAATTTTTGTTGTTCATCCTTTTATTTATTGTGTTTTTCTTTCTGTTGTGTGGATAGAGATAACCAGGAAAGCAACCTGCAGCTGAAGTCTTGTCCACAAGTGGCTGATAAACTACAGAGAGTCAAAGACCAGCACAAATCCATCATGAGGAATAAATATGAGAGATTGTTTGAGGGAATCAACCTACAAGAAAATCAAACCCTCCTGAACAGGATCTACACACAACTGTACATCATAGAAGGAGAGAGCGAAGGTGTTAATGAAGAGCATGAGGTTTTACAGATGGAGAAAACACCTGGAACAAAATGCTCTCAAGACATTCCAATATGCTGCAATGACATCTTTAAAATCTCAAATGAACCAGGACTTGAGGAGAAAGATGAGATCAAGACCGTTCTTACTAAAGGCATCGCTGGAATTGGGAAAACCGTCTCTGTGCAGAAGTTCATTTTGGACTGGGCTGAGGGACAAGCCAATCAGGATGTACATTTCATGTTTGTGCTTCCATTTCGAGAGCTGAACTTGATTAGAGATCATCAGTACAGTCTTCACAGACTTCTGCTGGACTTTCATCCTGAGCTTCAAGATCTGGACTCAAAGATCTATGAGGAGTGTAAAGTTGTGTTCATCTTTGATGGTCTGGATGAAAGCAGAATCACACTGAATTTTTCAAACATTGAGAATGTGTGTGATTCGAATGAATCTTCCTCAGTTGGTGTGTTGATATTAAACCTCATGAAAGGAGATCTGCTTCCCTCTGCTCTCATCTGGATCACCTCCAGACCAGCAGCAACCCATCAGATCCCCTCCAAATACATCAACCGTTTGACAGAGATCCAGGGATTCACTGATCCTCAGAAGGAGGAATATTTCAAGAAGAGAATCAGCGATGAAGATCAAGCCAACAGAATCATCTCCCACATCAGAAGAGCAAGAAGCCTCCACATCATGTGCCACATCCCCGTCTTCTGCTGGATCTCCTCCACTGTGCTTCAGAAGCTCCTGGAAGAAGATGTGAGTGCAGAAATCCCTCAAACTCTGACTGAAATGTACATCCACTTCCTGCTGATTCAGATCAACATGAGGAACCAGAAGTATGAAGAGAGAGATCCAGAGGAACTCCTGCAGTCCAACAGAGGAGTGATCGTCAAACTTGCTGAAGTGGCTTTCAGACAGCTGATCAAGGGCAATGTGATGTTCTACGAGGAAGACCTGATTGAGAGCGGCATAGACGTCACTGACGCCTCAGTGTATTCTGGGATCTGCACTGAGATCTTCAAGGAGGAATCTGTGATTCATCAGAGGAAAGTCTACCGCTTTATCCATCGAAGCTTTCAGGAGTTTCTAGCCGCTTTCTGTGTGTTCTACTCACATTTGACAAAGAAAATTGAGTTATTGCAGTTTTTTCTTGATGATGAATATGAGAGGTACTCATCTAAGAAAAACTCTTTGTGTGAGCTTCTGAAATCAGCAGTCAATAAAACTCTTCAGAGCAAAAACGGATACCTTGATCTTTTTCTGCGATTCCTCCTGGGCATTTCACTGGAGTCCAATCAGAGACTTTTAGAGGATCTGTTGACACATACAGAAAAGACCTCGGAAACCATCATAGAGACTACACAGCACATTAAAGACAAAATCAGAGACAGTTATGGTCTCTTAGCCGACAGATCCATCAGTCTGTTCCTCTGTCTTCTGGAAGTAAAAGATCAGACTCTGTACAGAGAGATTCAGGAGTATGTTAAATCAGATGAACAGACAGAGAACAAGCTTTCTCCTGGACAATGCTCAGCCATCACTTATATCCTTCAGATGTCAGAGGAGGTGCTGGAAGAGTTTGATCTACGCAAATACAACACATCAAATGTGGGCAGAAAGAGACTGATACCAGCTGTGATGAACTGCGTAACAGCTATGTGAGTAATTCTTTTGAGTATTTTATCTAGTCAGATGTTTTAGTGGTTGCTTTCATGACATTTTTAGCCAAAAACGGGGAACATTTGATATATGTTGCATGTTTGTTTACACCAGTGTTTCTCAATCACCAGCACTGCATGTTTTCAATGTCTCCTTTGTCTGTTGAACCCACTACAGGTCTTTCAGTCTCTGCTAATGAGCTGATGATCTGAATCAGGTGTGTTTGGTTAAGACTTGGTACTCTGAGATACTCTGAGATACCCCCCCACTAACCGCCCCAACCCCTCCGCTCTTCACTGAGGAGATTGCCAACCACTAGCGTCACTATCATATCGCTCATCACCCCACTCCCCGCTCTTTGCTTTGGAGATCACTAAAGTCACTATCATATCCCTCATCCCTCATCATGACATTGACAAATACTGACCTGGCATACGTAATACAAGCTTGTCACTCGTTTTCTTTGAGTAAACACTGATTGCTCAAAAACATTGTGTAGACAATTTTTTTTTACAAATGCTGGCAAAAAATGAATAATTTTTTCAAAACGTTATTCTATACATGTAGGCTAATGGTGCGTTCACACTAGACATGGATGAAGTGCCAAGTGCGAGGGATTTACATGTTAAGTCAACGCAAAGACGTGAATAGACATTCTGCAGTGCAATTCATGTGAATAAAGCAGCGCGAATTGAGCACTTTGCGTGTTTGACACGCGAAACGCTCGAGTTGGAAAATCTGAACTTTAGCGGACATTCGTGCTACGTTAACCAATCAGGAACTTGCTCTTGTAGGGGCGTAATTATGACGTAGCACCCTTTTGCTGATGTCCCGAGGGAGAATCCTCCTGCCGACACCAGACAACAGCTCATTAAACTGGGCTCAGCTCAGTCGGAAGCACCGCTGAAAGCCTTCATCATAGAGGTATAGTTTCTGGAGTAGTTAATGAACTCTCAGAGCTGGGTGCACCTCTGAAAGGATCTAGTGGACTCAGATACGGCGCTGAATGAATATACGGTGGTTTTCAGTCTTCCTAAATCACATAAAGCACAGCTAATCGTTCGATAAAAACCATGTTAGCCATTTAGCAAGCCAAAAGCCCCGCCCATGATGCGAATCCACATCTATTGTGAAGTGAATTTGACGCGTGAATAAAGCGAGTAAACTAAATGTTCACGCATCTATATACACGTGAATAGCGCAATTTATTCGTGCATGCCGTGTCTGGTGTGAACACAGCATTAGAGATCCCTGGATTTAAGCTATTCTGTAGTGTCTTTCTAGTATTAGAAATTTGCACGTTGTGTTGAATATTAGTTGAATGTTATTTAATCCTTGCATTTAAAAAAAAATTCTTTGTTACAGACTTGTTGGATGTCATCTCTCGGATCAGCACTGTGAAAGTTTATCCTCAGCTCTACAATCACCAAACTCCCGACTAACAGAGCTGAATGTGAGCAACAATGACCTGCAGGATTCGGGTGTGAATCTGCTCTCTGCCGGACTGAAGAGTTCACACTGTCAACTAATCATACTGAGGTTAGAAATTTCTTTAATCTAATTTAAATATGCTGAAACATGTATGTGAACATTTTGTTTAAATAAACTAGTTCAGGCTCAGTAATTAGCACAGCCGCCTCACAGCAAGGTCACTGGATTAAGTTCTGACTGGGTCAGGTGGCCTTTCTTTGTGGAGTTTGTATGTTCTCCCTGTATTCATCTGGGTTTGCCACTGGAGACACTAAATTGGCCATAGTGCATGAGTGTGTTTGTGAATAAGAGAGTGTATAGGTGTTTCCCAGTGCTGGGTTGTGGCTGGAAGGGCATCCGCTGCATAAAAGCTATGCCGGAGTAATTGGTGGTTCTTTCTGCTGTAGCAATCCCTGATAAATGAGGGACTAAGTCTAGTGAACTAGTTTAAATACTAAAAAAAGAAACAGCAAGCAAAAAAACAAGCTGTTTTGTGCTGCATAGGATCATGCTCTCCCGCCAAAAGTTGTTTGGAGCGGGGATATAAAAGAATTATATCAAGAGACTGAAAAGCTACTGCTGCCCAATGTTTTTACAGACGGCTTGCTGAGATGGTCTTTATCTTACATCTTGAAAAGAATCTAATTCTCAATAATAATCTAAGGTCTGGGTTCCTTTGTCCAACGTTTAGGTAATAATAGAATTAAAAGAGTTAGACCTATATATGATAGTTACGGTAGTTTTGTGCAGATTTCTATGACGTTTAATAGAATTGATTTTTAAAAAGCCTTTACTTCACCCTAAATTAAAAGTTCTGTTATTAATTACTCACCCTCATGCTGTTCTAAACCCCTGAGACCTTCGATCATCTTTTAAACACAAATGAAGGTATTTTAGATGAAATTTGAGAGCTTCCTTATCCTGCATAGACAGGGCCCTGAGACGTTCAAAGCAAAAACATTGTCTGAAAAGTCCATTGTAACACTTGGAGTCGGGTGACATTGGAGGTGAGGGTCCAAATGCGGTTTATTAACAGCTTAGTCAGGCAGGCAATGGCCAAACAGGAACAAATGATATCATGAGGGTAATCCAATAGCGTAGTCGTGGTCACAGGCAGAGGCAGCAAACAGGAATAACAAAGAAACAAGGCAAGGGTCTAAAGCATAGGTCTCAAACTCGATTCCTGGAGGGCCGCAGCTCTGCAGTTTTGCTCCAACCCTAATCAAGCACAGCTGATCCAAATAATCAAGTGTTCAAAAGAGTCTTGAACATCTTGATTAGTTGCATCAGCTGTGCTTGATTAGGGTTGGAGCAAAACTGCAGAGCTGTGGCCCTCCAGGAATTGAGTTTGAGACCTATGATCCAAAAGCATGGTACGACTAGACTAAGAAAATGCTTCGCAATGTTACAGGTAAACATACAAGACTCAGCAATATGTGTCTGAGAGGTGAAAATATAGTCCATATAATCAGTCTATGATTCGTTTCCAGCCGTGTGTGTGCAATCAGGGAGAGAACTGGAACCGGTGTGTGTGTGAGGTGTATGGTGGGATTTGAAGTCCAGATTTGTAGTTCTCCAGGATCTGCAACTGCTAGGTCGCTGGTGATTGTGACACCCATGTGACTTCAGTGGTTCAACTATAACTATACGAAGCTCCAAGAACAATTTTGTGCACTAGACAATTTTGTGTCTTAATCTTTAAACAATGTTTATAAGCAGTATTGTTCAAAATGTGTATTTTTGTAATCAAATATTAAGTGTTCTCACAGGTTTTAATCATGAAATACTTGTTTGTTTGTTTGTTTTTAGATTGGCAGGTTGTAGACTGACTGGTGAGTGCTGTGAGAGTTTGTCTTCTGCTCTCCAATCATCAACATCTTGTCTGAGAGAGCTGAAACTGAGTAACAATGACCTCCAGGATTCAGGATTGAAGCTTCTTTCCGATGGACTGAAGAGTCCAAACTGTCACCTGAACATACTGAGGTTTGATTTATTAGATTTTTAATAAGATATTTATCAAATAATAGAGCTACAGAAACAAATCCAAGAGAAGTTTAGGAGAAATTATTGTGTCACCCTTGTAGCAAAGGTAGCTCTAACCTTTTTTTAAACACTGGACAAAAGAATTTGGCTTTTTCCCTTACAAGTTTATAAGGCAAAGCAAGTTTATTTATATAGCACAGTCTGTCAGACGTATCACATTGCTAATTTAGTAAAGGAACAGCTAAACAGATGTGTTTTCAGTCTTGATTTGAATGTACCTAATGTTGGAGCACATCTGATCAATTCTGAAAGTTGATTCCAGCTGTAGCTGAAGGCAGATTCACCCTGCTTTGACTGAACTTTTGGAATTTTTAATTTAATTGATTCTAATGATCTGAGGTATCTGTTTTTATTAAGTGAGCATATCTATGATGTATTGAGGTAGACAAGGAATAATACTTTAAAATCTATTCAGAATGTAACTGGAATCCAGTATAAAGACCTGAGGACAGGGGGCACTCGTTGGCCACTTTATAAAAACTGGCGAGGAAGGAGTTAATGGGTGAAAATCCTTTTTGATTTATTCTACCACTTAGACTGGCGACCTGCAGCCTCACTGCTGAGTGTTGCAAGAGTTTGTCTTCAGCTCTACGATGCTCAAACTGTGTCCTGAGAGAGCTGGACCTCAGTAACAATGACCTGCAGGATTCAGGAGTGAAGCTTCTCTCTGATGGTCTGAAGAGTTCAAACTGTCAACTCAACATACTCAGGTATATAAGACTACACTGTATATGTTATATATAGTAAATATTCATCAACTTAATGAACAGATTTGACTTGCTCTTTACTTCATTTTGGTGATTGTAATGCCAGATCAGGTTCTTAGCATACCCTGATTGCTTCATTTACTCCCTGAGAACAGTGTCTTCCATGATAACCAATGATTCAGAAACATTCCTCCCGCATAAATGTTTTACGAATTATAAAAATGTATTTACCCATTTATAGTTTATAAAGGATCCATTAGCATAGCTAGCAAGTATCAGCTCCATATGTTGTAAACGTTGCTGTAAATATTGCTGTAATCATGCTAGTTGAGGTGTCAGCAGTGGTGGAAGGTGTACTGAAAAATCATACTCAAGTACCATTACTTGCCCAAAAAAGTAGTTCAAGTAGAGTAAAAGTTGTAAATATTACTCAAAAGTATGAGTTAAAAGTAGACATTTCAAAAGTACTCAAGAGTAGTGAGTATTACGCTGTAAAAAGCTGATGCATTTACATGTAATTTGTGGATGTGTGTAAACGTATCTGTAACCATGGAAGTGACATGACAACAAAGGTGCAGATCCAAATGCAGGCTTTTATTGAAGGGATGGTCAGGCAAGCAATGATCAAGACAGGAGCAAACAGTCTTATGAGGGAAATCCAGAATCGTGGTCAATATAGCAGGCAGATGGTCACAAGGATGGCAGCAGACAGGCAGAAACAGATAAACAAGGCAAGGGTCCAAACACGGCAAAAACAAGACAAGGAAACGCTTTGAATTGACACTGTGAACAGGTAACAAGACTCGGCAATGGAGTGAGTGTATGTTCTGCTTATGTAGTGTGTGTAATCAGTTGTTGAGTGGCTTCAGCTGTGGGTGCAATCAGTGAAGATCTGGAACCGGTTGTGTGTGATGTCAGAGTCGTGCATGTATGGGGGATGTAGTCCATATGATGGTGGATTGTAGTCCATGGGTGTTTGTGCATGTAAACCAGCGATCTAAGGGGAGAAGATCGCTGGTGATTGTGACAGAGCCCCCCCTTTAAGGAGTGGCTTCCAGACACTCCTATCATAGTTCAGGCGGGAGGTGGAGCGGAGGCGGAACAGGGGGAGGGATGGAGGGCCAGGACCATGCAGCTGAGGGGTGTCTGAAGCATGAAGCAGCCGAAGGCCCGGAGAGTGGAACTGCGGAGGGCCTAGAGCGTGGAGCTGGGGAAGGCCCGGAGAGTGGAGCTGCGGAGGGCCTGGAGCGTGGAGCTGCAAAAGGCCCGGAGAGTGGAGCTGCGGAGGGCCCGGAGCGTGGAGCTGTTTAAGGCCCGGAGAGTGGAGCTGCGGAGGGCCTGGAGAGTGGAGCTGCAGAGGGCCTAGAGCATGGAGTTGGAGCTGCGGAGGGCCTGGAGCGTGGGGCTGCGGAGGGCCTGGAGCATGGAGTTGGAGCTGCAGAGGGCCTGGAGCATAGAGTTGGAGCTGCGGAGGGCCTGGAGCATGGAGTTGGAGCTGCGGAGGGCCTGGAGCATGGAGTTGGAGCTGCGGTGGGCCTGGAGCATGGAGTTGGAGCTGCGTAAGGCCTGAAGAGTGAAGTTGCTGAGGACATGGAGCGTGGAAGGCCCGGAGAATGGAGCTGGAGCTGCGTAAGGCCTGAAGAGTGAAGCTGCTGAAGGCCTGGAGTGTGGAGTTGCAAAAGGCCTGGAGTATGGAGCTGAAGTTTGTCAAGGGCTTAGGTTCAGCAGGCACAGGCAGTTCATATAACCCCCATGGGTCAGGAGGCTTTGGTTCAGGGGGCACTGGCGTCTCAGATAGCCCCAGTGGGTCTGGAGGGTTGGATTCAGGAGGCATAGGCGGTTCATTTAACCCCAGTGGGTCTGGAGGCTTGGGTTCAGGAGGCATAGGCGGTTCATTTAACCCCAGTGGGTCAGGAGGCTTGGGTTCAAGGAGCACTGGCAGTTCGTATAACCCCAGTGGGTCAGGAGGCTTAGGTTCAAGGAGCACTGGCAGTTCATATAACCCCAGTGGGTCAGGAGGCTTGGGTTCAAGGAGCACTGGCAGTTCGTATAACCCCAGTGGGTCAGGAGGCTTAGGTTCAAGGAGCACTGGCAGTTCATATAACCCCAGTGGGTCAGGAGGCTTAGGTTCAAGGAGCACTGGCAGTTCATATAACCCCAGTGGGTCAGGAGGCTTAGGTTCAAGGAGCACTGGCAGTTCATATAACCCCAGTGGGTCAGGAGGCTTAGGTTCAAGGAGCACTGGCAGTTCATATAACCCCAGTGGGTCAGGAGGCTTAGGTTCAAGGAGCACTGGCAGTTCATATAACCCCAGTGGGTCAGGAGGCTTTGGGACGTCACACGGCTCTGGCGGTACTGGGAAGTCACGTGTCTCTAGCACGTCACACGACTCTGGCAGCCCTTCCTGAAACTCAGGTGGTAAATCTTGTCCTTTGTGGAACTCAGGTGACGGCTCTGGTCTTTCGTGGGACTCAGGTGACAGCTCTGGCCTTTCGTGGGACTCAGGTGACAGCTCGGGCCTTTCGTGGGACTCAGGTGACAGCTCGGGCCTTTCGTGGGACTCAGGTGACTGCTCTGGCCCTTCGTGGGACTCAGGTGACTGCTCTGGCCCTTCGTGGGACTCAGGTGACTGCTCTGGCCCTTCGTGGGACTCAGGTGGGTCTCGTGCCCCTGGCCCTTCAAGGAATTCAGGAGGATCTGGCGCCCGCCCTTCGGCGAATTCAGGAGAATCTGGCGCCCGCCCTTCGGGGAATTCAGAGGTTTCTGATGCTCGCCATTCGAGGGATTCAGAGGGTTTTGGCGCCCGCCATTCGAGGGGTTCAGAGGTTTCTGGCGCCCGCCATTCGGGGAGTTCAGAGGTTTCTGGCGCCCGCCATTCGGGGAGTTCAGAGGTTTCTGGCGCCCGCCATTCGGGGAGTTCAGAGGTTTCTGGCGCCCGCCATTCGGGGAGTTCAGAGGTTTCTGGCGCCCGCCATTCGGGGAGTTCAGAGGTTTCTGGCGCCCGCCATTCGGGGAGTTCAGAGGTTTCTGGCGCCCGCCATTCGGGGAATTCAGCAATGCCTGGCGCCCGCCATTCGGGGAATACAGAGGGTTCTGGCGGCGTCAATGGCTCTGGCAGCTCTGGCGGCGGCGACTCTGGCGGCTCTGGCGGCGGCGACTCTGGCGGCGGCGACTCTGGCGGCGGCGACTCTGGCGGCGGCGACTCTGGCGGCGGCGACTCTGGCGGCGGCGACTCTGGCGGCGGCGACTCTGGCAGCTCTGGCGGCGGCGACTCTGGCAGCTCTGGCGGCGGCGACTCTGGCAGCTCTGGCGGCGGCGACTCTGGCAGCTCTGGCGGCGGCGACTCTGGCAGCTCTGGCAGTGACTGAGGATGTGGCAGCTCTGGCAGTGACTGAGGATCTGGCAGCTCTGGCAGTGACTGAGGATCTGGCAGCTCTGGCAGTGACTGAGGATCTGGCAGCTCTGGCAGTGACTGAGGATCTGGCAGCTCTGGCAGTGACTGAGGATCTGGCAGCTCTGGCAGTGACTGAAACTCTGGCAGTGACTGAGGATCTGGCAGCTCTGGCAGCTCTGGCAGTGACTGCTCTGGTGGCTCAGGTGATGGCATTTCAGGAACAGGAACTATAACCGGAACGGACTTGAAACAGGAAGCCATCTTGTGAGCTGGTGGCACATTGGCGCTTACCCATGCGTGAGCTGGAGGGCTGGTGACGGCCATTTTGTCAACAGGAGGACTGGAGGCGGCCATTTTGTGAACTGGGGAACTGGAAGCAGCCATTTTGTTAGCTGGAGGACTGGAGGTGGCCATCTTGTTAGCTGGAGGACTGGAAGTGGCCATTTTGTCACCTGGAGGACTGGAAGTGGCCATTTTGTCACCTGGAGGACTGGAGGTGGCCATTTTGTGACACGGAGAACTGGAGACAGCCATCTTGTGAGCTGGAGGACTGGAGGTGGCCATTTTGTGAACTGGGGAACTGGAAGCGGCCATTTTGTTAGCTGGAGGATTGGAGGTGGCCATCTTGTTAGCTGGAGGATTGGAAGTGGCCATTTTGTCACCTGGAGGACTGGAGGTGGCCATTTTGTGACATGGAGAACTGGAGGTGGCCCTCTTGTGCTTGACTGGACTGTTGGCGGCCATTTTGTCAACTGGCTGTGGTCTAGGCTGGTGAACAGGGGACAGGAGTATAGGAGATGCCAGCATTATAGTATTATTGGAGGGAACAGCAAGCCCCGTTGCCGGCGGGTCTTGCTGTCTATTGCCCCCCCCCAAAAAACATTTAGGGGTCTCCTCCACCTCGCCTACGGTGAAGGTTGACCCAATGGCTCGTAAAGCCACATCTAGGGCTTGCTGGAAAGACCCCCGAGGACCATAACGGATGAGGGTGGATTTCAGTGGTTCGTTTAGTCCATCATAGAAAAAATCAATAAGTATGCAGTCCAGGAGAGTGGTGTCATTGGCAATGTCCAGAAAAGAGATGATATGGTCCTCGAGGGAATTCATACCTTGCCTTAGCCTGAAGAGACGTCCTGCTGGATCCATGTTTGGCCGAGTCTTCTGTAACCATGGAAGTGACATGACAACAAAGGTGCAGATCCAAATGCAGGCTTTTATTGAAGGGATGGTCAGGCAAGCAATGATCAAGACAGGAGCAAACAGTCTTATGAGGGAAATCCAGAATCGTGGTCAATATAGCAGGCAGATGGTCACAAGGATGGCAGCAGACAGGCAGAAACAGATAAACAAGGCAAGGGTCCAAACACGGCAAAAACAAGACAAGGAAACGCTTTGAATTGACACTGTGAACAGGTAACAAGACTCGGCAATGGAGTGAGTGTATGTTCTGCTTATGTAGTGTGTGTAATCAGTTGTTGAGTGGCTTCAGCTGTGGGTGCAATCAGTGAAGATCTGGAACCGGTTGTGTGTGATGTCAGAGTCGTGCATGTATGGGAGATGTAGTCCATATGATGGTGGATTGTAGTCCATGGGTGTTTGTGCATGTAAACCAGCGATCTAAGGGGAGAAGATCGCTGGTGATTGTGACAGTAACATTCTGTAGTGCATTTAGTTATTGCCCAGCAGGCACACAACATCATAAGACGTTAATATTAGGCTAGATTTAGGTCATGACGCCAGGTGACTAAAACTCAATATCTATCCAGCATCTAAGGAAAAAGTTATTTTGACGTTTAATAATGACATGAAATGACGTTGATATTTGGCTAATTTTAGGTTGTGTTAGAAAGTGACCAAAATCCAACGTTGATCCAACATCTAAAACCAACGTCACATTGACGTCAAATACTGACATTTATTCGTCAGGTATGGCAACCAAAATCCAACATCTGATAGACGTCATAGTGATAACGTCCACACAACATCAAGCTGTAACATCATTAGATGTTGATATTTGGTTGAATTTAGACGTCTGACGTCAACCCAATTTGCTTTTTTAAACAAAACGCAACATCTCCACGAAGTTGGGGTACAACGTCAATCTGACGTCAAGTTGACGTCTTGTGCCTGCTGAGTGTTTAAGGATATTTCGGTCATCATACAATAAACATCCGTCAACTTCTCATCAGTGACGTGCATTTAAACAGTCTCTGGGTCAATGCATGTAAAGATTTTGGACACTTTAAATGCTTCCAAACAGTTTGCTGCAATTATAAATTGCCAATGTCTTGAGGTAGTCGATTATGATGCCATCTACCTCTTAACTTCTATGCGTGATTCGATTGGACAGGAATCACAGGACTGATTTTTCAAGTAGTGGCTGCAGGTTGAAGGAAAGTAGTGGAGTAAAAGTACCGATACAGCACTAAAAATGTACTCAAGGGAAAGTAAAAGTCTACTTTTATGAAACTACTTAGTAGATTACAATTCCTGAGAAAAACTACTTAGTGATTTGAGTATTTGTGTGATTTGAGTATTTGTAATCAGTTACTTTACACCACTGGGTGTCAGTTTTTCTCTGTTTAAGTTTGGTAATGACAAACTGGTTATTATGTAACAAATACTTAACGCTGTCATTAAAAAGAATCTAAATGTATTTTAGCCACTGTTTCTTCAGTTCTCTTTATATGGAGGTCTAAATAATGAACACTTTCAGTAAAAAAAAAACTTTATTTTTTACTTTTGAACCAATAGACTGGGATTTTGTAAAACAATACTTCTCACAAAGTGACAGAGACGAGTCATGAAAGTCATGAGAAGTCATTCGTTTCTACCAACTCCGCCTTCTCTCCAAAATGAAATCCTCTCTTTCTTCACACTCTCTAGAAATTGCTGTACACGCGCTTATAACCTCCCGGTTGGACTATCGTAACTCTCTCTATTTTGGGCTGCCTAAGTCTCAGATTGCTCGTCTACACTTAGTGCAAAATGCAGCAACTAGATTTTTAACAAAAAGCCCGAAATATTCACATGTTACTCCTATTTTGAGGTCTCTCCATTGGTTACCGGTGACACAAAGAATTGAATTTAAAATTCTGCTCTTTGTGTATAAAGCCCTACATGGTCTGAGCCCCCATTACCTATCCCAACTGATTGCTGTCTACACTCCACCCAGACACCTGCGTTCCGCTGATCAGCTTTTATTAAAAATTCCAAAAGCCCACCTCAAAAGTAGAGGGGCGAGCGTGCCTTTGCCATTGCAGGTCCTCGCCTCTGGAATGTGATGCCGTTAGAACTAAAAAAGGCTTCGTCCTGCCTATTTTTAAGTCTAAATTAAAGACTCACTTATTCTCTAGTGCTTTTTAAGCATAAGTCCCTCCTCTCTGGGGGTGGGGTGTCGGGGGTGGGATGGGGAATCAAAACGGTCTTGTTCTTAATCCTGTCACTGTGGTCAACTGTGATAGCATCTTTTAATTAGGCAGAAGGGGGGAGAGGAAGGATCTCCACATGCCTCATTCGTTTCACTTTGTGTGTGTCGTGTATGAACTTGCTAAATGTTCATGAGCAAATGGGTCATGGTTTCATAGTATTACAATTAGTTTTTCTTTCACATAATTTTCAGAGCTCAAAATGAAGGATTTACCAAATTTATCTCTGACCACACCAAACATAAACAATTAATTATTTCTTAGCCACAAATTTTAAATGTGTCAAAACAAGCAAAATATAGCTGTTTACTATACTTTTTATTTAACAAAGCATTTATTAAAAAAAAAAAGAAATTGACATTTAAAAATAATTATTGTCATATATCTAAAATATGCACAGTAATCTGTCCTGGCTAAAGGACCCAGATCAGCAGTTAACTACACATAAATGGGGAGTAATCTCCCATTAAAGCAATGTTATTGTAAAAAATGATAATTAAACCACATTACGCAAAAGAAAGCAGGTAATAATCATACCGTGTGATAATGAAAGGATTATAACGCACACGGTTAACGTTAGACCCATACAAAAATCTGTTCTATAATGGTGAAAGCGAAACCAACCAGTGCTGCTTACAAAAACACAAATCTGGAGCTCTTGAAAGCAGCCAGACTGAGGGTGCATGTTCCCCACTTTTTGTCTAGTCTATTTGAAAGACAACTGATCACATCAGCTGTGTTTCTAGACACAGTTGCTTCACGCAAGGAAACGGGAGCGCGCACGTTTTAAACAGTACACCTCAGCTGTTAGCGCGAGTGATCATCCTTTCATTCGGTATTCATCTGCTTTTTTTATTGCTCACGTGAACGCAATTATTTTTGTCAGTCGTGTTGCTTCTCAATTCTAAGACCACCCTTATTGTCGAACCCTGCTTTTATGATTTATTATCCGGGAAAATTATTTTCAACCAGCCAAAGTGGCTAGTGGGAGTGTCTGTCTTACCCGCCACCACTGAAATCTACCCGCATTTGGCGGGTGTTAATGTAAAGCCCTGTTTATATATATATATATACATGTGTGTGTGTGTGTGTGTGTGTGTACGTGTATGTATGTATGTGTGTGTGTGTATGTATATATGTGTATATACATATGTGTGTATGTGTGTATATATATGTGTATATGTATGTATGTATATGTATGTGTGTATATGTATGCGTATGTGTATATACTGTATATGTGTATGTATGTATGTATATATATATATATATATATATATATATATATATATATATATATATATATATATATATATATATATATATATATATATATATATATATTAGTGCTGGGCCGTTATCGGCGTTAACGTGCTGCGTTAACGTGAGACTCTTATCGCGCGATAAAAAAAATATCGCCGTTAATCTATTCTCAAAGTTAGGTTGGGAGCTGGGTCTATTTTACCCAAGCTGTGATAACTTTCACTTATTAGCGCGGATGGATACCTGACCGGTGAGCCGTCTGCCCTTCTGAATCAAATCAGCAGGCTGCCTGACTCTAACTGCAGGTCGGGAGTTTCATTTTAACTCACGGATATTTAATTCATTCCTTCATGACAAAGTGGGGTATTAGACGCAAATACGGAGAGAATGTTATGGAATTTAATAACGCATGCCAAATGGTAAGAAAAAAAACTTCCGCATTTCGCGATGTGTGTGTGTATGTGTGTGTGTGTGCAGTCCTTTACTGACAGCCGCGTGTTGATCTTGTCGGAAAATATGGCGAAAGGTCCTAAAGACCGCCGAGTTTACTTCAATAATGCCACTAATGTCTGCATACTCCACATCTTAATTACATTTCTGTTTAGTTCAGTTATGACTTTAGATGGATTAAGGTAATAAAAAAAATCGCTGTTTGGAGCTTATGTGGGCCTACAGTTCAACATTCATGTTTAACTGAATAAACAGTAAACACAAGTACATCTTATTGAACATCATTTATTTTCATCACCAATTATCATAGTAGAACAGTTTCTCAAGCAGTTTGTGATGCATTTTTGAAACAGGAGATGAGCCACTGGTCTAATGCGCAACCTGGCTTGAGAAACCTGTTCTCAAAGACTTATTATTTGGGTAACACACATATTTTGAATGCCTTCGGCAGAATTCAAATGAGCCATTTTAATCTAGATTAATCTAGATTAATTTCGAAATTAATCTAGATTAAAAAAATTAATCTATGCCCACCTATAATATATATATATATATATATATATATATATATATATATATATATATATATATATATATATATATATATATATATTTGCTCTTTTATGTCATAGAGTGGCACTTTTATGCTTTCTCCTATTATGTGCCTATTGCTGTTACTGTTTTTATGCTCTTACCATTTGTTTATTTATCTTATTTTATTTTTAATTTTTTTTTTCTCTCTCTCTCTGTAAAGCACTTTGTGCAGCCTTGTGGCAGTTGGAAACGTGCTATGTAAATAAATTGAACATGAGAAGACTAATTAGCTCACTTTGAGGTGGACTTTAACTTATGCTACATCTGCAACGTATGATAACCTGTCTGCCGAACCAATGTAACGTGGACTCTTGCTGTGTTTGTAGATTGTCTGGCTGTATGGTGACAGAGGAAGGCTGTGGTTTTCTGTCTTCAGCTCTGACTTCAAACCCCTCACACCTGAGAGAGCTGGATCTGAGCTACAATCATCCAGGAGATTCAGGAGTCAAGCTGCTCTCCCAAAAACTGGAGGATCCACACTACAACCTGGACAAACTCAAGTATGTAGACACTGCTCTGTCTGTGTGTGTTTATTAATTGTATTAAAAGTTCAGAGTTTAACCCAGTTTTTTTCACAGTGTGGATCATGGAGGAGAGCTCAGAATTTCAGCAGGACTACATAAATGTAAGTCTATACAAAAATTGACGCATTAGTTTAAAAGGGTTAGTTAGATAAATTACTCGCGTCATTCCAAACCTCTTCAGACTACAAATTAAGATATTTTAGATGAAACCCAAGAGCTCTCTGACCCTAGACAGCAGTCGGAGTCAGTGGTTCAGTCGGAATCTGATCAAGCTATGAGAATCCTTTTGTGTGCACATTAAGCAGTCTATCCTCCTCAGTAGGTTGTGCATGTTCATCATCAATGTGCAGTTATGTATACACTCATCGGCCACTTTATTATGTACACCTGTCGGGTACTATTACGTACCAACTGCTCGTTAACGCAAATTTCTAATCAGCCAATTACATGGCAGCAATTCAGTGCATTTAGGCATGGTCAAGACGATTTAAGTCACTTTGAACGTGGCATGGTTGTTGGTGCCAGACGGGCTGGTCTGAGTATTTCAGAAACTGCTGATCTACTGGGATTTTCACGCACAACCATCTCTAGGGATTACAGAGAATGATCCGAAAAAGAGAAAATATCCAGTGAGCTGCAGTTCTGTGGGCGCAAATGCCTTGTTGATGCCAGAGGTCAGAGGAAAATGGCCAGACTGGTTCCAGCTGATACAAAGGCAACAGTAACTCAAATAAGCACTCAATACAACCGAGGTCTGCAGAAGAACATCTCTGAATGCACAACACGTCCAACCTTGAAGTGGATGGGCTACAGCAGCAGAAGACCACACCGTGTGCCTTTCCTGTCAGCTAAGAACAGGAAACCGAGGCTACAATTCACACAGGCTCACTAAAATTGGACAATAGAAGATTGGAAAAACGTTGCCTGGTCTGATGAGCTCCTTCACGGGACTCCACACTTGTAAACACTCGCTGCATCTGGCGCGCGGCTCTCACCTCCGCCGACACTTGTCAGCGCTATCAAGCCGATAAATCACAGAGCTTGCGCTACGCGTATGCGTTACATTTTTTGAGAGGTGCGCGTCAACGATGGCCACGGCGAGGGGCTATGCGTCCACGCGTAGGCTGCGCCGTAGCATACGCGTGCGCTTGACGCAGAAGTATAAATCGGCCTTAAGGCAGTTCTGAAAGCAAAAGCAGGTCCAACCCGGTACAAGTAAGGTGTACCTAATAAAGTGGCCGGTGAGTGCACCCTATACTGACACTGAGAAGTAACCTGTATACAGTTGTTAATAATGTTTTATATGCGCACACAATATTTTCATAGCTTCATAATATTCGGATTGAACTACTGAAGGCATGTGGACTATTTCGAGGATATTTTTGATACATTTCTGGACTTTGAACAGGTCGGGACCCTTGCTGTCTATGGAAGGTCAGAGAGCTCTTGGATTTCTTCTAAAATACCTTGATTTGTGTTCTGAAGCTGAACTAACACTTTAATGATGTATTATGTGTTTAGTGCTGTGTTACTAATGTTCTCTTGTGTTCAGATGCCTGTGATCTCACTCTGGATCCAAACACCGCACACACTTGTCTCATTCTGTCTGAGGGAAACAGAAAGGCAACATGTGGGAGAGAGCTTCAGCTGTATACTGATCATCCAGATAGATTTGATGGGTGTCCTCAGGTTCTGTGTGGAGAGAGTCTGTCTGGACGCTGTTACTGGGAGGCTGAATGGGTTGGGAATGCTATTATATCAGTTGCCTATAAAGGAATCAGAAGGAAAGGTGAGAGTTGTGCCTGTGAATTTGGATACAACAAAAACTCCTGGAGTCTGATCTGCTTGAATAAGAGATTCGCTGTCTGGCATGATCTTCGTTCAAGTGACATTCGCGTCCCTTCGGACTTCTGTAATAGATTAGGAGTGTATGTGGACGAGTCGGCCGGCTCTCTGACCTTCTACAGTGTGTCTAAAACACACGCACTCACACACTTACACACATTCAACAACGCATTCGCCGAACCACTCTATGCTGGATTTACAGTTTTTCATTCGCTGTCTCTGTTCTGACTTGACAAGTCTGAGAGGAAAAACATTCTTTAGGAGTGCAGACGCTCAAGACTAAGCTGGTTTTAGCTGGTCGACCAGCCTGGTTTTAGAGGGGTTTTGGCCATTTCCCGGCTGGTTTCCAGCCATTTCCAGCCTGGTCTTAGCTGGTCAGGCTGGAAAATGACCAGCTTAGACCAGCTAAAACCAGCTTGACCAGCCTGGTTTAAGCTGGACATAGCTGGTTTTGGCTGGTCAAGCTGGTTTTAGCTGGCCAACTCCCAGCCTGACCAGCTAAGACAAGCCTGGAAATGGCCAAAACCCCTCTAAAACCAGGCTGATTGACCAGCTAAAACTAGCCAACCATCTTAGGCTGGTTTAAGCTGGATTTTTCAGCAGGGGAGGTAATAATAATAATACTGAACCACTGTGATGCAGACTTTGGCTGAGGCACTTCAGAAAAACCAAAACAACATTTCAGGTGTTCAATAATGTTCTTACTTCTCTGGTTTATCCATTAATGGCGTCCATCATGCTCATTTTTGTTATCACGCGATCTGTTCAAACAAAATCACGTCACTTTTGATTTGTTTTGGTAAATGTGTTTCCATCATAGTTTATGTAAACTCAGGCAGACTATGTAAAAATCAAGTTGGCTGTGTCCAAAATCGCCAACTACTCAGTAGGTACTGCATTTCAAATTGAATTTACTACTCGATCGATAGAAAAGTACGTTCTTTACAGTATAAATGTTAGTATGGAAGCGACTCGGATGTACTACGTCCGCCATTTTGTCATGATCACGTGACTTACCTGCGTCAGTTGTGTTGCTTTACTTGCATTGCATAGCGCCAAACTGGTGCGCACTTGAGAATCTCGCCGGGAGGTCATCTGGGTACTTCTCGCATATTGATTTTTGAATTCTATGAATTCGGACATACTACTTGGCCGCATACTGTTTTAGCGTACTATATAGTATGGAAGTATGTGGTTTCGGATGCAGCCATTCACTCTTTGTAAGCACTTATTAAACAGCAGGAATAACAGCATTTCCTTGATTACTGCTGTAACAAATGTGCTGCACTGAATTTAATCTGCATCACACAGAGATCTTCTAAAATACCTTGTAAATTCTTTTGAAGACAAAAGGTTTCCCTTATGCTGTGTTCACAGCAGACATAGCATAGATGCGTGATAGATATATAGATTATACATAGATTCGCGTCATGGGCAGGGCTTCTGTCTACCCGGTAACTGTTGCTTCATTGCTAAACGGCTAACATGGATTTTATTAAGATAGTAGCTGTGCTTTATGTACTTTAGGAAGGCTGAAAAACAGCGTAGATTTGTTTGGCGCCGTGTCTGAGTCCACTAGATCCTTTCAGAGGTGCACCCAACTCTGCGAGTTCATCAACACAGAAACTATACCTGGATGATGGAAGCTTTCCCAGCTGAGCCCAGTTTGATGAACTGTTGTCCGGTGTCGGCAAGAGGATTTCCCCTCGTGACTCCAACAACAGGCACTACGTCATAATCACGCCCCTACAAGAGCAAGCTCCTGATTGGTTGACGTGGGGCGAATGTTCGCTGAAGTTCAGATTTTCCAACTCGAGTGATTTAAACGCCAAAATGCTCAACTTCATTCATGTGAATCTTGTCATTGGTACTGCCTCATGCACGCAAATCACACCACAGGATGTCTATTCGCGTCTTTGCATTGACTTAACATGTAAATCACTCGCGCTTGATGCTTTATCCGCATCTGGCGTGAACGCAGCATTACAGGTACATCATCCTCAAGTGTTGTGATCAGCACTGCTGCAGTGGTTGATGGTTAAGTGGTTTAAATCGGACATAGGAAATAGGACATCCCAGCCAATATTGGACCGTTGGCAGTACCTAATTTGTAAATTGCGTGGTCCCGGAACAGATCGGGGTAACGTATCCGGCATGTTACCCGAGGATGAAGAGGTGTCGCATGACAGTGGAGATTTGGATGGGGGGGTAGTGATGTTGGATGGCAGAGGGGTGTCGCGGACGCAGGACGAAAGTGAAGAGCGGGGGGTTGTCGCAGACGAAAGTGAAGAGGGTTGGGAAGTCGCAGAAAAAAAGTGAAAGTGAACAGCGGACGGGGGAGAAGGGCGGTTGAGGTTGAGATTTCAGACGCTCCTGATTCGGCGTGTTCCGGCACAAATTAAGCCCTGACTGTTGGCAACCCTATCCATGTGTCTTGTTTCCATCAGTTGTTTCATGTCATTTGTCATATCATTTCATTCATTAGTGTGTATGTGAGGTTTCAGCTCAAAATACCACACAAATAATGTTTAATAACTCTGAAACTGACCCTTTTAGGCCATTTTGGTGACTGTCGCTTTAAATTGTGCACCCAGCAATCTTTTCAAAAGAAGGTGGAGCTACAAATTCCTGTGTGTCAGCATAGCGCCAGATTTAAAAACAAGACTAACATTCTATGCTATCGAGGGAGAGATGGTTACTAGTGGGCGGGGCTTTCCACCTCTGATGACACGTACAAATGAAGAATGTCAATCAAAGTGTTTCTGCAGACTGCTTTTATTAAGTGTGATTATTAAAAACAAATTAATACGTTTTTTACTATTAGAAGCTGGTTAGGTTTACAGACAACTGTGTTTAAACCCCTTATAAAAGCGATTTTCGCATAATAGGTCGCCTTTAATCAAAATGCCCTTGGGTTCAATTACAACTCCCCCTCAGTGGACTTTTGTTATAGGTAGCAGTGCTATTGTAACTTGTTTATTTCTGTTGTTTGATGTTTCAGTAAATGGTAATGAGAATAATTTATTTTTTTTTTGCCATGTTTTTATATATGCTTGTTCATTTTCTCGTTATTTCTCAGTTGTCAGTGATTTTTCCTATAGTAAAGTTCTGAATTGTGTAATATCCATGCATAATAATATCCATGTACAATACCCATGTGGGGTGTGATGGTGCCGCAGTGGGTAGCACAATCGCCTCACAGCAAGACGGTCACTGGTTTGAGCCTCGGTTGGGTCAGTTGGATTTTCTGTGTGGAGTTTACATGTTCTCCCCGTGTTCGCGTAGGTTTCCTTAAAGACATGTGGTATAGGTGAATTGGGTAAGCTAAATTGACCGTAGTGTATGTGTGTGAATGAGTGTGTATGGGTGTTTCCCAGTGTTGGGTTGCAGCTGAAAGGGCATCCGCTGGATAAAACATTGGTAACACTTTATAATAACTACACACTATGAATCATTTACTAAGCATTAGCATCTAGTGAAATCCTGATTTGTTAATCATTAACTCTACATTAATAAGCGTTAGTAAGCAGTTTATAACTGCAGCTACAAATGATCTATTCCTGACTTACAACTACATTTATAATGTGCTTAATAATTGTACTTTCATACTTTGTTAATGATTTACTTTTCATTACTAAATTAAGTTTTGCATTATTAACAAGCCAGTTGTATTTAAGAGTAGTCGATGGTTTTTAAGATGATTCAGAATGAGTTAGTAAATGATTGATAAACTATTGAAATCAACGTTTGTATCTCTTATTATTCAGGCATATATTAATAGTTAATTTGTATGTTAATAAATGCTTTAATAACTCAACTTCATGCAGTTTTGTGACCTAATCTAAAGTGAGGACTGTTTATGCTTTATAAATCCCTTATAAATGACACTTAAAGGCTCAGTATCGAATGAACAGTTCAGCAATGAATGAGTACTTTGCAATCTTATCTAAAAAGTAAAATTACTGTAAAGTTTAAACATTGCTGAATAACAGGAGTGTCAAAATATGACATTAAATTGGATAAAATAACAACAATATAACAATTTAACAATATAATAAGACGCAATGTTTAAACTGTACAGTAATTTTATTTTAGACCAGGTTGCAAAGAATATTTTTTTATTTAAAATACAGTTTCATTTGTGTATCGTCAAATGAATAGGAATTAATAAATGTTGTTTATGGTTTTTTTTTCCTGTTTAGAATATAACTGACCCTTTAAATGTCATTTAGAAGGGATTTATAAATCATAAATAGTCCTCACTTTGTAGTAAGTCACAAAACTAGATGAAGTTGAGTTAATAAAGCATTTATTAAAATACAAATTAACTATTAATATATGCCTGAATAATAGGATTTATAAATGTTAATTTGAATAGTTTATTAATCATTTACTAACACATTCTGAATGATCTTTAAAAAACACCAACTATTCTTAAATAACTGGTTTGTAAATAGTGCAATGCTTAATTTAGTAATGAAAAATAAATCATTAACAAAGTATGAAAGTACAATTATTAAGCACATTATAAATGTGGTTATAAATCAAGAATACAGCATTTGTAGCTGCAGTTATAAACTGCTTACTAACGTCTATTAATGTAGAGTTAATGATTAACAGATAATGAATTCACTATATGCTAATGATTAATAAATGGTTCATAGTGTGTAGTTATTATAAAGTGTTACCAAAACGTTTGCTGAATAAGTTGGCGGTTCATTGCGCTGTGGCGACCCCAGATTAATAAAAGGACTAAGCCCTAAGGTCCTGAGAATGAATATTTGCTAACAAGAAAAACAATTTGGTGGGTAAACAGCCTAACTATTTTGATGCTGACATGGAGATGGAGTTCCACATGCAGCTATATTTGTAAAGAATAGTCCGCAGGCAGGGGTCAAAACAGGAGCAAACAGTAATCCAAAGAGAGTAATCCAATAACAAACAGGCAGAGGTTGGGGCAGGCAGAAAACAACCGTAATCCATAAAAACAAGGCAGAAAACAAGAACACGCTAGATAATGTCCGAGATGAAACAATACTGAGCAGTGAATGTGGTGTTAATACAGTATGTGTAATCAGTGATTATCTCCTGCAGAATCAGTGTTCAAACTGATAAACGGTTTCAGCTGTGAGATGCAAAGCATGGTGGGATGTGTAGTCTGGGTGAGTGGCTGGTGGAGTGCTCATATAGCTGGAGTGCCCTCTAGTGAGTCTGGTGGGTACTTTAGCTAATGACTTATAACATACACTTACTGTATTTGAAATTTAATTTAAATTTGACATAAAATATGTGTGTAAGATTCATCATAGCAGTATAGATTGATAAATCAATCAATTTTATTGAAATATACCTAACACGTCAGCACCAATGGCGTAGTGGTTAGTTCATCGAGATATGCACTGCGGTGCTCACAGCAACCTGAGTTCGATTCTCGCCTTGAGGTCCTATGCTAATCCTTCCCCCTCTCTGCTCCCCATGCTTTCCTGTCAATACTCTCTACTGTCCTGTCCTGTCCCCCCCGCCAAAAAAAGAAATAGATCTAACAGTAATGCAACAGCATTCTAATTATTAACTTGTTTATTGTTGTAATAAAGACTCAGTGGTCAAGAGATCCATATTTGCAGTCATTATTAAACAATGGGATAAAAGACAAAACATCAAAGTCAAAGGGCAATCCAAAGTCAAAGTACGACACCAGGCAGGGGTCAGGGCAGGCAGCAAACATTCGTAGTCGAGAAACAAAGCAAAGGTTAGAATAAACAGGAAGTAGGGATGGCTGACGTGAAACCCACAGCGCAAGTGTTTCGAAACACTGCACCGATGCATGATCCGAAACACCCAGGCCATGTGACTAAGGTGTTTTGAAACACCAGGTCATGTGACTAAAGGGATTTAAAGCATCTGTCATTTCAGAAGCATTTCGAAACCTGGCGCATCTGCGTTTGACTGACAGGGTCAGAAAATGAATATTTCATGTAGCCTAGTGGACTGTGCTTGTGCACAGAGTAAGTGCTGCAAATGGCCCGAGTTTGAATGCAGACTACTCTGAAATTATGACTTGATGTATTTTAATATTGTTACTTTTTTCATGAGCAAAAAAAGAATGTTTATTCACAAATGTATTCACAGATGTCAGACCAGTGTTAAAACAAAACATGTTGCAAGAACAGAACATTTAAAAACTAGCATCTATAGCTGCATGACTCTGGATGTGAACCCATTATCTCTGTATGCTAGTCAGGAACTCTGACTGCTTCCCTAAATCACTTGAAACCTCAACTCTACGATGTCGGGTTTAAGACCTCAATCTGCTTACCTTTCTTTGTTGAAGCTGTTCCAGAGCAACGCATAAAAAATGACCACTAGGTATCGCTGTAGAGATGGGTTTTGAAGCTTGTTTCAGTGTTTCATGAATCCTCATCGCTAAAAGGAAGTCAAACACAAGAGAAACCGCTCAGTAATGACAGCCAGGCGAATCAAGACTTCACAAAGTACTGCAGAGAATGTAGAGAATAAATAGAGGAATTACCAACCTATGTCACACGGGTTCCTGGTTGCAAAAAGAGACCGGTTCCAATAGCAAACATGTCGTGTTGTGCGGTAGGATGCCAAAACTTAAATTTTACCGTACACCACACTGCTTTTAATGCCAACCGCAGATGTCTTTGGCTAAAAGGGAGCTGAATCGAGTCACGACCTAGTTAAAAATGCTCGACTCTGCAGTTCTCATGTTATATCAGGTAAGTTCACGCTATGCTGAATCCTACACATTACTCGTTTTTGATTGCAGCAATGATTTTAGCAAAAACAGTTAGGTATGGTGAATTAAACTGTGGACACTGAATGCTACGAATGAAACATGTGTAAGTTCCCATACCCTGCCATACAGGTGCAGTTCGCTATCAGAATGCAGTTGTTTTGCTTGTTGATGATCACCCAGGCCTTGTACAGCTCCGTCTTCTTTCCTTGTCTTTGTTTCGGCAGAACCTCGGTTTTTAGCACTACATAGTTTTGAATCTGGTAATCATGGAACATTATTTCTTGTACATGACCACGCAGAACAACGTTGTTAGCATCCAAAGACTTGTAGGCCTTTAAATGATCTCTTGTAAAATCATTTGGAGTTTCAATGAGATGGCCTGGATGCTTGGACTATACTATTATCCAATATCCATATGGCAAATGGACCTGTCAGACGAACGCCGCTCACTTTAACATTAATTTTGCAGAATAACTGTGCTTATCAGAATCAGAATCAGTTTTATTGCCAAGTGTGCATCACACACACAAGGAATTTGTTTTGGCTACAGAAGCTTCCAGTGTACATAAAGTGACAAGTGACGACACAAAATTAAATATGAGAAAAGAAAAAGGCGATAAACATTAGACATTAAACAGAGATGCAGTAAGTAAAAAATATCTGGATGTTGAATTGTATGTACAGATATGTTGTAAATAGGTTATAAGGTGCTGTGTACCAATGCGAATGGAGAAAGTATTGCATTGTACATTGTTATAAGGTGCTGTGTACAAGTGCGTATGAGAAAGCATTGCACGTTTATTGCACAGTAGGGGAATATTTAACTGTTCATGAGGTAGATGGCCTGAGGAAAGAAACTTTTCCTGTGTCTGGCTGTTTTTGTGCTTGGTGCTCTGTAGCGCCGACCAGACGGTAACAGTTCGAACAGGTAGTGTGCTGGGTGCGAGGCGTCCAGAGGGATTTTGCGAGCCCTTTTACTCACTCTGGAAGAGTACAGTTCTTGAAGTGTAGGAAGGGTAGTGCCAGTGATTCGTTCAGCAGTCCGGACTATTCGCTGTAGTCTACGGAGGTCAGTTTTGGCAGCTGAGCTGAACCAGACGGTGATTGAAGTGCAGAGGACGGATTGGATGACAGCTGAGTAGAACTGTACGAAGGAAGTACAGTCTCTGCTGGGCTTTCTTCACAATAGAGTCTATGTGAATGTTCCACTTCTGATCCTGAGAGATGGTGGTGCCCAGGAACCTGAATGACTCTACTGCAGCCACAGTGCTGTTCATGATGGTGAGTGGGGGGAGTGCAGGGGGGTTTCTTCTAAAGTCCACTATCATCTCCACTGTTTTGAGCGTATTCAGCTCCATGGTTGTTGTATCTCCACCATAAAGCCAGCCGCTCCACCTCCTGTCTGTATGCAGACTCGTCACCGTTCCGGATGAGGCCGATAGCAGTAGTGTCATCAGCAGACTACTTATGTAAGCGGTGCTTCCCAAATCATATGATGCGTATGGTGCGTACTGACGCCTATGATGTTTCAAGCAGATCAACACCTGAGTTCAATTTGTAAGGAGTGAAAGTCTTTAAAAGGATGTATTTTCTAGGTCATTGGGGGATTTTTGTGTTTGATTGCAGGTGCTGCTGAGTGACTGCCAAGGCTACCGTGCCGGGACGTGGGCATGATATTGTTGTGCGCGAGCGAATGACGGGAAGGGATAATTAATAGTACTGGGGCTTCTCCGGACTAAATTGTGGCGGCCGCTGTTGACTTTCCCAACGCTGTATCCCACGTCCGGTAGCGGGTAAACGGGCCAGCAGCACAGTGTTATACTGTGTGGGCCAAATTGTGTATGCATTTTGTTTTTTTCTCCCTGCGCTTGTATTCTGTCTCTCTGTGTGTGTGTGTGTGTGTGTGTGTGTGTGTGTGTGTGTGTGTGTGTCTCGGAGGTGAGCGCAGGCTATTAAAACGCTCTATACATGAAATGTTGAATGACGAAGGCTCGATATTTAGCTGGAGTGGTATTGTTGGTAGCTTATGTTTTGATTGTTGTGTGGTGTTTATTTATTGATGTTATTTATGCATTTATATTTATGAGATTTACTGTGTGGTGTATTACAACTTTGGGTTGTTGTGAAATGATGATGTGTTGCCCAATTACGGTTGATACCCCCTTGTTAAATGCCTAGTGGTTGTCATTTTAGTTTTCTTAACCAATCATGCTAATGCAGTCTGCTAATAATTTATATATTATGAACTTTGTGAACATTTTATTCCCTACCTGCTGCTCGCCTTCTGTGGAATTTTAATATTTGAGATTGTTGTGTAAAATAGAAGTGAAACTAGTTTTAAGTGAATTGGGTTTGAATTTTGCTTGGTTATTGTGGCCCAAAATAAATACATTATTTTGTCCAGTAAAGAACTTGTGTTTTGTGTTTGAATACTGCCCTTCAATTATGGAAGGTTACACTTATCACTGGGTGACAAGCTGTTATCATACGCTGAAAGCATTATGTAAATAATATATATATAATATGTCATCAATATAACTTATTTCTAAGACAACATCGTCTTATGATATCATTCCCTCACTATAAATGCTAGCGTTCCCGTTTTTTTTTCTGCAACCTCACTGCGCACGCATCCTGAATGTTTACAAACATGGTAATTCCTCTATAGGACTGGGAAATGGCTTCACGTGGACCCGTAATCAGTTCCAGCTATGAGGACATCTGGAAGATTGAGTCCAAATGAAGCCTGACTAAAATTCGGGTGATGGCTCCCTCTTGTGGTGCGAGAGGGAGAGCGCAAGGGTCTCATTTCCAATGCCTGGTCTATGATCAGTGATTTATTATATGTAATGATTCATGTACATTCTACACTCACTCTTTCACATATAATTTTAAGAGGAGGTGTAGAGATCACTGGAGACATGCATCTGTCTGTCCTTTTTCTCCTACTCTTATCACATTTATAACCCCTACACTATAGTGTCTTTGCCGGGAAGGCAAAACTAAGGGTTCATGTTTTGAATCAAACTAGAACGAAGAATAAATCTGACTGAAGTGGGGGAAAAAACAGACTAAAGGTAGTTAAAAAAGAAAAAAACTATGGATCTGTCCTCATTCTTCAGCCTCGCTCATGAAGGTTGAAAAACTGGTTTTGTTGGTTTAGCTGAATCGCAGGGAAAACACTCCCACAGTGCCAAGCAAGATTTAGATCAACAAGACACGAGTTCAGAAGACCAGTGAACATCTACTGCGATTGTTATTCACGGTAAGTTAATAAATACAGCATTAATTACCTCTTAAGTAATGTAAATCTTTAAAAATAGTTCCTTGTGTTCAAATATGTGACCCTGGACTGCAAAGCCTGCCATAAGAGTCAACTAATATTGGAAACTGAGATGTATGCATATCCTGAAGATGAATGAAACTTTCTATTGATGTATGGTTTGTTAGGACCATATGTGGCCAAAATAAAACAGGTATTTTGTAAGGACCTGTAGTCTTGCATAAAGACTGGTCATTGGGAGAGTTTGGGTTTTGTTTCAGGAGTGTCACTATGGCCCCGTTTACACGAATGCGTTTTTGTTTTAAAACGCATAGGTTTTGCTACGGTTACGCCATCCGTCCACACTACGCCGGAGTTTTCTAGCCCCAAAAATGGAGCGTTTTGAAAACGCTGGAGGGTTCGTTTTCATTCTAAAACGCTTCTGCTCCGTCTCAGTGTGGATGGGGGAAAACGGAGACATCTGAAAACAGAGGCGTGGCTGCTAAGATTCGCTACCTGATTGGGGCTTTTGGATTATTGCGTATCCTTCCCTTATTCGTCAAGCCCCTATCACATGACTATAATGCTACCGGAAGACGTCAGACCAGCCTTCACTGTAAACAACAACATGGACACAGAAATGGGAGCGTTGTTTGCACTGTTGTCTGTTTTAGGCGACATTGTGCATTTAAACTTACTACAGCAGCTGCATATATTCGCAAGAGGCAAGCTATTGTTCGAGCACTCGCTAATCGCTCGCATTCATCGTTCAACCAGCGTTTGTTGACTAACAATAGCCAAATGCCGAGCGAGACACATGCTTCCTGTTTATACTTGGACGCGCATGCCCAGAGTGCCCGAATGGTCACGTGATATACGTTTTTGGTGGAGTAGTGTGGACGGAGATATGTTTAGAAACGCTAGTGTGGACGCGGATCGTTTTTGATCTAAAACGCTGTTTCAAAACGAAAACGCATTAGTGTAAGCAGGGCCTATGAAGTGAAAAACATATGCAACAATGGCTGTGTGCATATACCAGAATGATTCAACATATAAGGTGTGTAGTATGTGAGGATCTGAATGGTTTGCCACTGGTACCATGTGTTTCTGCAGTCTGTAAAGTAAGTGTTGTCATTTGCATACCATTTTTTTTCATTCTTCATGTCATATATCAATTTTCTCTCACTTGTTTGGAGGGCTGTTTAATCTCCAGAACCCAGTTAAAAAAAAAAAAAAACGTTTAATCTGTAACAAATTGTTCCAGCTATCCAGGATTAACTGATCTATATTTCTTTTATGACAGTTTTTAAAGAAACATTGGGTTGGATTATTGTGATCCAAATACCAAATTTCAGGATTACCAAATTGTTTACCAGATCCTTAAATGGAACCAACAGTGCAGCTTCAAAGAACAACAGGTAGACCAGCAGCCACAAACAGCCATTGTTTGGTTTGATGGTAAGAAACAGAAACACAATTTGTTCTAATGCAATACTGCTTTGATATTGTTTTGTTGTTGTTGTTTACCAGATCTCATTAGATGTGACATGTTTCATATAGGCTTCAAATATGAAGGAATTTAAATACCATCAGTAAGCATTAAGTTTGTGATCATTCACTTAAATGTTTAGCTTTTTAAAATTTTATTTATTTGGTTAAAAAACAAAAGAAAATCACAACTAAATCCACTCGTCTGGTAGAATCAGGATATTCCCTAAATTTTTTTTGGATTGAATAGATGCCAATTGGAGTTCAAAGTTTTGAATAACCTAAAGGGCAAGTCTGATCCACGTCAAGTGTATGATTGGATTACATCCCTGCTGAAAAATCCAGCCTAAGCTGGTTGGCTGGTTTTAACTGGTCGACCAGCCTGGTTTTAAAGGGTTTTCCAGCCATTTCCAGTCTGGTCAGGCTGGGAGTTGACTGGCTAAAACCAGCTTGACGAGCCAAAACTAGCTATGTCAAGTTTAAACCAGGGTGGTCAAGTTGGTCATTTTCCAGCCTTACCAGCTGTAACCAGAGGATGTGACACTGACAACAAGGGTGCGGATCCACATGGAGGTTTATTAGCAAGGTCAGGTAAGCAGTGGTCAAAACAGGAACAAACAGATGTTTATTGGCAATCCAGAGTCGTAGTCGTAATAGCAGGCAGATGGTCACAAGGCAGGCAGCAATACAGGATTAAACAGACAGACGAGGCAAAGATCAAAACCAGGCAAAGCAAGACAAAGGAAACCACGTAATGTCACTTACAGTAAACAAGACTCGGCAACTGGGGTGAGTGTATGTGGTCTTTAGTAGAGTGTGTCAATCAGTCTTTGACAATCCTCTAGTGGTGTGAGTGCACAATCAGTCGAGATGACGAACGTGTGTGTGAGCGGAGTGTATGTATGGAGATGTAGTCCATTAGATGGCGGATTTGTAGTCCATAAGTGATAGTGCATGTTTACCAGTGATCTATGGAGTGAAGATCGCTGGTGGTCATGACACCAGCTAAGACCAGGCTGGAAATGGCTGGAAACTAGCCTGGAAATGGCCAAAACCCCTCTAAAACCAGACTGGTCAACCAGCTAAAACCAGCCAACCAGCTTAGGCTGGTTTAAGCTGTTTTTTTTTCAGCAGGTATGGTCTGATCTGGGCAACGCAGTGGCGCAGTAGGTAGTGCTGTTGCCTCACAGCAAGAACGTCGCTGGGTCGCAGGTTCGTACCTCGGCTGGGCTGGGTCAGTTGGCGTTTCTGTGTGGAGTTTGCATGTTCTCCCTGCGTTCACGTGGGTTTCCCTCGGGTGCTCCGGTTTCCCCCACAGTCCAAAGACATGCAGTACAGGTGAATTGGGTAAGCTAAATTGTCCATAGTGTATGAGTGTGAATGTGTGTGTGGAAGTACCCAGAGATGGGTTGCGGCTGGAAGGGCATCCGCTGCGTAAAATCGTGCTGGATAAGTTGGCGGTTCATTCCGCTGTGGCGACCCCGCAAGGGACAAAGCTGACAAGAAAATGAATGAATGAATGAATGGTCTGATCTTAATTCAAAATCCCTCTGTTACTTTTGAAAAACCCATTTCCAAGATTTAATCCAATTCGTGATCCAAAATCCCACTGGATTACTTTTGAAAAGCTGGGCCCTGATAATATGTCAAGAGTTCAGATGCAAAAACCTTTAAGTGCAATCTGAAATCTCACTTGAAGATGAGCATTTTCATAGCCTCCTGTGTTTGTTGAGTTATTTCACTTTAAATATCACAAAAATGAACTTATTCCTTGCCATACACGTGAAATTATTTAATCTATACACATGAGCCTGATGAATTGCTCGTTTTAGAAAAAAAAATCACATTGTTTTGAACTTTTCAAATACATTATCAAATGTTTTGGGACAGGGGTGCCCAAACTTGGTCCTGGAGGGTCGGTGTCCTGCATAGTTTAGCTCTAACTTCCTTCAACACACCTGCCTGGAAGTGTCTAGTATTCCTAGTAAGAGCCTGGTTAGCTGGTTCAGGTGTGTTTAATTGGGGTTGGAACTAAAATATGTAAGACACTGGTCCTCCAGGACCGAGTTTGTGCATTCCTGTTTTAGGAAATCAACTTTAATGACATCCCAATCTTAATCCGTAGGGTTTCATATGGCATTGGCCACTTAACTATTCACAGATTCAAACCTTCTGGGAAGGTTTTCCACAAGGTTGAGAAGTGTGTTTATGAGAATTTTTCATCATTCTTCGAGAAGGCCTGGGTCTCACAGTCTCTGCTCTCATTCGTCACAATGTTGTTCAGTTGGGTTGAGGTACAGTATGACAAGTTTTCAGAACATATACATGTTTGTTAAAGAATGAAGTTGGTGCCAATGGCCTAGTGGTTAGTGCGTCGACACATAGCACTGAGGTGCTTGCGGCGACCCGATTTTGATTCCTGGCTCAAGGTCCTTTGTCGATCCTTCCCCTATCTCTGCTCCCCACACTTTCCTGTCTGTACATCTCCACTTTTCTATCGATAAAGGTGAAAACCCCTAAAAAAATGAAGTTGGCAGCTAGCTCTATGCAACTCTCACATGGTCGCCCACTGAAGATAAGCAGGGCAGCGCCTGGTCAGTACCTGGATGGGAGACCACATTGGGAAAACTAGGTTGCTGCCAGAAGTGGTGGTCCTAGCTTGAATGCCCATATGCTGCCTCATTATCCATCCTTTTTGCTACTATAGCCTTAGTCAAAATAAGATCATCATCAACTTCAGTTTTGTCAACTAGCAGAACTCGCTGCAAACCGACACCTTGTGTCATAAGTAACATAAAAGGCTGTTACTCTGGTTTCAGAGTGCTTGGACTGTGCGTATTTTATCGTTGCGCATGTAAACAAAGGGGATTCACACCAGGAGGCACATGGGAATGGTGCATGTATCAGTTTGCTTTCACAAGGGTTGTTTCAGTTGCACATAGAGCATAACAAACTTGCCAAATGTGATAGCCGCGAACGTCTTTATTCTGGCATTACCACTCTTGGGATTAATACACTCGCATTAAGTAAAACATATCTCAAAGCTTACTGGGCGACATGTGATTTTTACTAGGGCATGTTTTTGTCTCCCAGTACCGCCCCCTTGCAAAATGCCGCCCATATTGCCCATGCCTAAATCCGCCACTGGCTCAAGGAGCGTCATCTTTCGGATGAGATGTTTAACCAAGGTCCTGTCTCTCTGTGGTTGTTAAAAATCCTATGGTGTCCTTTGAAAAAGAGTAGGGGTTTAAATTTGCCCACTGGCCTCTGTCCATCATGGCCTCCTAACCATCCCCATATCATAATTAACTTCATCACTCTGTCTCCTCACCACCAATCAGCTGGTGTGTGGTGTGCGGTCTGGCACAATATAGCTACCGTTGCGTCATCCAGGTAGATGCTGCACATTGATGGTGGATGAGGAGATTCCCCCCCAATGTGTAAAGCGCTTTGAGTGTCCAGAAAAGGAATTATTAAAATTATATATACATTTTCTTATTCAGGTGAATTGAGTCTAACAGAAGATGACGTCCATTTCACAGCAGCTTCTGGACACACTGGATCGTCTAGGCAGAGATAAACTGAAGAGGTTTAAATGGCACTTAAAAGATGATGGTGTTGCTTCAGCGGCGGACGTGGAGAAGTCCGAAGATACCAGTGACACGGTGGATCTGATGGTGGCAGGTTGGGGACCTGAAGGAGCTGTGAACACCACACTGAAGTGTTTAAGGATCATGAAACGAAATGATTTGGCGGAAGAGTTAGAAAACAAACTAAAAGGTAACTACATATGACGGATCAATTTATTAGTTTCACAAGCTGGGCTTACATTGGATTATGATTAAAATCTAATGCTTAAATTTTAAATATTTAAATTTTTTCATAATCAAAATTTTTTATATGACGTGATTTTTTTTTTTTTTTTTTTGACTTATTTTAATCGAATCACGTGAAATACACACTAGGTTAAACACAACAACTCTTGTTTTACCACAGTGATCACAATCTTCTAAACTGAAGTTGGCGAAGATTAAATTAATATGCCAGCTAGTTTTATTGATTAAAGTTTTGTCAGTGTTTTTCTTAATGCACTTTTTTTTTTTTTAAATGAAAGACAATACTCTCTATTACTCTTATTCTCAGCACCGGTCCAAAAGAGCAACGCTCAGACTGCAGTCAGTGTTGATGTTAAAGCTGAAACAGGTGCATTTGTGGATGTTCCTGTACTCGCTGGAAACACAATCACAGGACCAGTAAACATATTCGGTTTAAACCCTACAGGAAGTGGTATGATTTTTTTGTGTGTTTTTGAACAAAACAAACCATTCATATTAACATTTGGGTCATACACTCACCAGCCACTTCATTAGGTACACCTCTCCAACTGCTCGTTAACGCAAATTTCTAATTAGCTAATCACATAGCTGCAACTCAATGCATTTAGGCATGTAGACATGGTCAAGACTAGGTGCTGCAGTTCAAACCGAGCATCAGAATGGGGAGGAAAGGTGATTTAATTGACTTTGAACGTGGCATGGTTGTTGGCGCCAGACAGGCTGGTCTGAGTATTTCAGAAACTGCTGATCTACTGGGATTTTCACGCACAACCATCTCTAGGGTTTACATAGAATGGTCTGAAAAAGAGAAAATATTCAGTGAGCGGCAGATCTGTGGACACAAACACCTTGTTGATGCCAGAGGTCAGAGGAGAATGGCCAGACAACAGTAACTCAAATAACCACTCGTTACAACGTAGCAGGCACATGCAAACATAGGGCTTAACCTGTGCAGTGCATATGCCCTTTTTAGTCTGGGATATAAAGTGCCCTTCCAAAATGAGCAGAAGTGCCCCCCTCGCTCTTAAGTTCGCGATCGCCCCCATCCCCACTTTTCGGTTTTACCAGCAGATATCTTCACCCCAATCCCCCCTCTCCAGTTTGTAATCGCCACCACTAACCCCCCCTCCTCCATTTAAATAGTGATCGTGCCCCCTCCCATCTACTACACCCCCCCAACTACTACTCCCCCAAACCTGCCCCCCCTTTCAGTTCGTGATCGCATCCACCCAACCCCCCATACCCCGCTCTTCAGTTCTTCTGCACATGCCCTTTGGAAAGCCTCTGCATGGCCCTGCAACCAAGGTCTGCAGAAGAGCATGTCTGAACACACAACACCTTGAACCTTGAGGCGGATGGGCTACAGCAGCAGCTGAAGACCACACCGGTTGCCACTCCTGTCAGCTAAGAACAAGAAACTGAGGGTACAATTCCCACAGGCTCACCAAAATTGGACATTAGAAACATAGTCTGGTCCGATGAGTCTTGATTTCTGCTGGGACATTCGGATGGTAGGGTCAGAATTTGGTGTCAACAACGACAACATGAAAGCATGGATCCATCCTGCCTTGTGTCAATGGTTCAGGCTGGTGGTGGTGGTGTAATGGTGTGAGAGATATTTTCTTGGCACACTTTGGGCCCATTAGTACCAATTGAGCATCGTGTCAACACCACAGCCTACCTGAGTATTGTTGCTGACCATGTCCATCCCTTTATGACCACCGTGTACCCATCTTCCAGCAGGATAACGCACCATGTCATAAAGCGTGAATCATCTTAGACTGCTTTCTTGAACATGAAAATGAGTTCACTGTACTCAAATGGCCTCCCCAGTCACCAGAACTCATTCCAATAGAGCACCTTTGGGATGTGGTGGAACGGGAGATTCACATCATGGATGTGTAGCTGACAAATCTGCAGCAATCATGTCAATATGGACTAAAATCTCTGAGGAATATTTCCAGTACCTTGTTGAACCTATGCCACGAAGGATTAAGGCAGTTCTGAAGGCAAAAATGGGTTTAACCCGGTACAAGGTAAGGTGTACCTGATAACGTGGCCCGTGAGTGTATACTCTGTTGTTTTAATATGAAATATGTAGTGTTGGTCAATTTTACTAATATGGTATGATATCCAAATTAATATTTATCCGGATCTTCTCTTCTCTCTACTCATCTTTTATTTTCAACCCAGTTGAACATAACTGCACAGAGACTGTAGAGATGGACACAGAAAAACAAGGTAAAACCTGATCAGTAATACACGTTTATGACTTTTTTTTAATCAGTACTGCATATTGTTAGTAACATACACTGCATATAAAGCGAAGTTGTTCCTCCAGTAAAAAAAATCTCATTCAAGAGCATGCCAAACCAACAGGTGGAGATTTATTCATTCATTTTCTTTTCGGCTTAGTCCCTTTATTATTAATCTAGGGTCGCCACTGCGGCCAACTTATAGAGCAACATATGCAGCATATATTTTAAGCAGCGGATGCCCTTCCAGCTGCAACCCATCACTGGGAAACATACACACTCGTTCAAACACATACACTACGGACAATTTAGCTTACCAAATTCACTTATAAAGCATGTCCTTGGACTTGTGGGGGAAACGGAAGCACCTGGAGGAAACCCACGCGAACACTGGGAGAACATGTAAACTCCACACAGAAATGCCAACTGACCCAGCCGAGGCTCAAACCAGCGACCTTCTTGCTGTGAGGCGATTGTGCTTCTGCGCTATTGGACTATTGTACCCACTGCGCCACCGTGACACCCACAAGTGGAGATATAGCCTCAAAAAAACGCGTTGACCAATCACAGACTCATAAATGTAAGAAATAGCAAAGCGCAATTTGGCATGAAACAAACAAAATAAAACTGCACAAGTTGCTGTGACAATTAGGAAACTCACATCACCAAATATTTAGTTACATTATTAAATGTTAACAATTGTACAGAGCATATTTAGGCCCAATCGCAATTCTACCCCTTAGCACACATGTGTCAAAGCCAGTTCCTGGAGGGCCAGAGCTCTGCACAGTTTAGTTCCAACCCTAATTAAACACACCTGATCAAACTAATTGAGTGCTATAGGCTTGTTTGATACCTACAGATAGGTGTGTTGAAGCAAGGCTGGAACTAAACTCTGCAGGGCTCCGGCCCTCCAGGGATTGACTTTGACACCCCTACCTTAGCACTTCCCCTTACCCCTACCCCTCGTTTTGCGTGCTCCCATGAGGGGGTAGGGGTGTCCCAATTCTCTTTAGCTTGAAGGCGTAGGGCTAAGGGGAAGGGGTAGAAAGCCCTTCGAACGAAGATTTTTCAGGACCACACTCGAAACCAAGGGGTAAGAAAATTTCCCAGCTACACCCGGAAGTAAGGAGAGCCACAAATGAGTATTTTTTGTCATTATTATGAATTTTTACAACAAACAAACTCATTTTAATATATTCATAACCGCTTCATGCTTTTATAAAAAAAAACGCTAAAATAAAAACCGCTAAATTTGGCGATCTATAATCCCTAATAATAACTTCTGTACAGCAGTCCCACAACATTCTGACCCTCGGTGACACTCGAATACCCTGTCAGAAAAGTCTAGTGGCTGAGAATGAGCTTTTTACAGTGTCTGCTATAATGTTATTGTTGTTTTTGGTGTGTTTACATCGATGAATATGGCCACGGTGTAAATGCGCAGTATAGTTACGATCTTATTGCCACATTAGATCGTTATGATAACATAATATATGCCTTCAGTGATTTCCTGAAGATAAATACCAACAAATAGCACAACTGGAATAACTACAGCAGTCGCCATCGTCTGATCTCATATGAAGCAAGAGATCGCGATGACATATGATGACGTGTGCAGGTGCTGTAGTGCTGTCCCAATTCTTAGGGGTAAATTTTGAAGCCCTTCACACTTGGTTTTAAGGGGGAAGGGGTAGGGGTACAAAAATGGAATTGGGATTTGGCCTTAATCAATATCTCAGCATGTCGTAGGCCAAATTAACATGTGGAAATGTTTGTTCAAAAATAATTTGCCTATTTAGTCTACGCATTTGTTGCTGTAGTTTTTGGAAATGGAGATTAAATCATCAACTGTAAGCTGAATAAACAAACTTTTTTTTCATCGACATATGATTTGTTAGGATAAGTCAATATTTGGTTGAGATTACAACTATTCAAAAATCTGAAGTTCGAGGGTTCAAAAAAATTTAAATACTCGAGAAAATTGCCATTAAAGTCTTCGAAATTAAGTTCTTAGCCATTCATAATAATAATTAAACATTTATTTTTTGTTTTGATATATGCACAGTACAAAATTTACAAAATAAATTTATGGTTTGCAGCAAGAAAGACGCTGATTTGAGTCCCGACAGGGCCAAGTTGGTGTTTCTGTGTGGAGTTTGCATGTTCTCCCAGTGTTGGTGTGGGTTTCCTCCGGGTGCTCCGGTTTGAATGAATGAATATTGATATACCATGATGTTTACTTATATTCTAATGATTTTGGCATAAAAGTAATCAATATTCTTTGGCTATATATTGCCAAAAATACTGTATAAAAACTAGCGGTGGGCCGTTATCTGCGTTAACGTGCTGCATTAACGCGAGACTCTTATGGCGCGATTAAAAAAATATTGCCGCTAATCTATTCTCAAAGTTGGGTTGGAAGCTGGGTCTATTCTACGCAAGCTATGATGACTTTCACCTTGATATTTTAGCGCGAATGTATACCTGGCTGAACTGCACTGTAGGTGGCGAGAACGAGCCTTGTGTGTATTCCTACTGTGAATTGACCACATCAAACGTGACGTGCTAACATGGATGCAGTTCACTAGAGTGAATCTGATTAATGTTAGCTCCACATCTAACTATCAGGCACCTGTAGAGTTTACGCGTTCGAGTAAAACATATACAAATAAAATGGACCGGGTGCTTTTTAAAATGAATGACGGTGAATGAAAGTTATGCCGGTGAGCCGTCTGACAAAAAAAAAGTGCCCTTCTGGATCAAATCAGCAGGATGCCCTTCTGGATCTTTCACTTACTTCGAAGACACTACTGACTACACTTACATGGACATTTGTAATCTAGTGTTTTGCCTTAATAGACAATATTATAATTAAGTGCTTTCATGTAAGAATTTCCTGTAATTTTAGGTGACTTTAACTGCAGTTTGGCAGTTTTACATTCACTCATGAACATTTTATTCATGCCCCCGTGACAAACTGGGGTATTAGACGCAAATAAGGAGTAAGGACTGGTGAGAGTGTTATGGAATTTAATAATGCATGCCGAATGAAAAGAAAAAAACTTACGCATTTCGCAATGTGTGTGTGTGCGGTCCTTTTCTGACAGCCGCGTGTGTGGATCTTGTTGGAAAATATGGCGAAAAGTCCTACATGACGATAATAGTTTGATTGCGGTGTTTACTTCAATAATGCCACTAATATCTGCACACTCCACGTCTTAATTCCATTTCTGTTTAGTTCAGTGATGACTTTAGTCGGATTAAGGTTTTCAAATATCGCTGTTTCAAGCTTTTGTAGTCCTACAGTTCAACATTCATGCTTAACTGAATAAACAGTTAGCAAACACAAGTACATCTTATTGAACATAATTTATTTTCATCACCAATTATCATAGTAGAACAGTCCTCAAGCAGTTTGTGATGCATTTTGGAAACAGGAGATGAGCCCCTGGTCTAATGCGCCACCTGGCTTGAGAAACCCGTTCTCAAAGACTTACTTTTAGTCATTATTTGGGTAGCACACATATTCTGAATGCCTTCGGCATAATTCAAATAAGAAGAAATCTAGATTAAAAAATTAAACTATGCCCACCTGTAATAAAAACATAAGGTCCAGGTCAAGTATTGTATTATTGAATATTAGCAAGTCAATACCTGTGATTACACTGATATTTGTCTTGATTATTTATTATAGAACTTTTAAGGCTGCAAAAGTTCTTGGAAACTCACAAGTCCATCATGAAGAAGAAAGCAGAGCGTATTTTTGAGGGCAAGAAAGAAAATGAAGCCCATCTTAAGGCCATATACACTGAACTGTTCATCACTGAGGGAGACGTTGAAGACATCAATCGAGAACATGAGATTATGAAGATGGATGATGCTTTTAAAACCAAGAAAGCACAGGACAGATCAATCAAATGCAATGACATATTCCACTTATTGAGGGAAAACAATGAGAGGAAGATCGTGCTGACCAAGGGCATTGCTGGCATTGGAAAAACCGTCTCTGTACACAAGTTCATTCTCGACTGGGCGGAAGGAAAAGCCAATCAGGATATACACTGCTTGTTCCTGCTTCCATTCAGAGAGATTAACATGATGAAAGACAAAAAGCTCAACCTCCACGAGTTTCTACAGGTATTTTACCCTGAACTGAAGGACTTGGGGAATTCAAAGTTATACACCAAGTGTAATCTGGCACTCATATTTGATGGACTTGATGAGAGCCGACTGTCTTTACATTTTGAAAGTGGAATTCTGTCAAGTTGTGTGGAAAGATCATGTGTAGATGTGCTTTTTACATGTCTTGTCAAAAAGACATTGCTTTCGTCAGCACTCATCTGGGTGACCTCGAGACCGGCAGCAGCCAATCAGATCCCTCCTCAATATGTAGGTTTGTTCACAGAGGTGCGAGGATTCACTGAGCGACAGAAAGAGGAATACTTCAGAAGGAGAATCAAAGATGAGAAACGAGTCTCCACAATCCTCTCACACATTAAAACATCTCGCACTCTCTTCATCATGTGCCACATTCCTGTGTTTTGTTGGATCACGGCTACGGTACTTCAGAATATTCTCATCAGGAGCAATAGAGGGACAATCAGTACAACTCTCTCTGAAATGTACATTCACTTTTTACTCATACAGATGAACATGAAGAGCCAGAAATATGATGGAAGAGAAGAAAGGGAACGTAAAAAGCTTTTAGATTCAAACCGAACAATGATTTTGAAGCTAGCTAAGCTAGCATTTGCACAGCTGAAGAAGGAGAACATCGTGTTCTACGAGGAAGACCTAAGAGAATGTGGTATTGAATTGAGCGATGGGTCAGAGTCCACAGGAATGGTGACTGAGATATTTCTGAAGGAAGATGGACTTCATGAAACGAAGGTCTTCTGCTTTGTGCATTTGAGTGTTCAAGAGTTCCTCGCTGCCGTGCATGTGTTCCTTTGTTATCTGAGTAAAAAAAACGAGGAACTTCGGTTTTTCTTTGATGAGCCAGTAAAAGAAACCAAACTGCAAGATCTGCTACAGAATGCAATTAATAAAACTATTCAGAGTGGGAGAGGACAGCTGGACCTGTTCCTGCGGTTTCTCTTGGGCATTTCATTGGGATCCAGTCAGAAACTTCTTGAAGGTCTGCTCCCACACAAAGAGGACACCACAGACAGTGTCATACAAATAAGTCAATACCTTAAACAACTACAAGACAGCAACCGAATCTCAGAGGAAGCTTCGGTCAACCTGTTTTACTGCTTACTTGAGCTGAAGGATCATTCTGTCTTCGAGCAAATTCAGAAGTACATCAGTACAGAGGAATATCCTGGAAGAAAACTCTCATCTTCGCTGTGTTCAGTGATGACCTATGTACTGCTCATGTCAGAGAAGGTGCTGAATGAGTTTAATCCAAAGAGATTTGTGTCATCGATTGCAGACTGCATGAGATTTGTCCCGGCTGTGGCATGTTGCAGAAAAGCCCTGTGAGTAATTTTAAATATGTGACCATGGATCACAAAACGAGTAATAAGGGTCAATTTTTGGAAATCTGGGGTATGATTTTTACAGCCATACTGAACATCAGGAATGAATTTGTTTAAATGTTTGTTTTGGCAGATTTGATGGCTGTAGTCTTGATGAAACATGCTGTGAAACTGTGTCTTCAGCTTTACAATCATCCAACTCTCATCTGACAGCGTTGGATCTGAGTAACAATGACCTCCGGGATTTAGGAGTGAATTCACTCTCTGTTGGACTGAAGAGTTCAAACTGTCGACTGAACTTACTCAGGTTTGGCATTCACTCAATCAACCCCTGAATCAAGGAGGTTGTAGTGCATCAGGGTATTTTGTGAACAGGTTACTTGCATAAATTATCACACATGTACAGATGACATATTTAACTTAGACCAGGGCTGCCCAATTCCTTACCCGGAGAGCCTCCTGCAGAGTGAAGTTCCATCCCTACTTTACTTGATATCCCTACTCCATATTCCTACGACCAACTATTTTGAAGGTGTCACAAAATGACTTGATACGATGGTAAATTGTTCTCTGATATCTAAATAGAAGCATATGTGGCGATAGGTAAGTTCACCAGAGACAGGTTTTACAGGTCCATTCCCAACCTTAGGAATTGGCTACAATATGAAATGGTTGGTTTTGACCATATTTGGAAGGGTCATGAGTATTAACGAGCTCTGACACTCCTGCAGCTAATGTCAGGTGCCTGATGCTCTCTGTCACACATACACACAGCATGATATTGTGGAGAGGTTTGTTGTAGCTTGAAGAGTAAGTGACTATCTACTAGAATAACTTTGCTTCTGAGTCGAGTTTTTATTAAAGCTGGGTCAACTCTCCAGCACCAAACCTTTCCACTCCTGTCGCAAGGCAGGTAAGTTCACCAGAGACAGTTTTACAGGTCCATTCCCAACCTTAGGAATTGGCTATAATATGAAATGGTTGGTTTTGACCATATTTGGAAGGGTCATGAGTATTAACAAGCTCTGATGCTCCTGCAGCTAATGTCAAGTGCCTGATGCTCTCTGTCACACATACACACAGCATGGTATTGTGGAGAGGTTTGCTGTAGCTTGAAGAGTAAGTGACTATCTACTAGAATAAGTTTGCTTCTGAGATGACTTTTTATTAAAGCTGGGTCAAAACTCTGCTGGACTGCAGCTCTCCAGCACCGAACTTTTCCACTCCTGTCGCAAGGCAGGGATGGGCAAGCTCGGTCCTGGAGGTCCAGTGTCCTGCAGAGTTTAGCTCCAACCCTAATCACACAGACCTGCCTATAGATGTCTAGTGATCTTGAAGACACTGATTAGCATGGTCAGGAGTGTTTGATTAGTGTTGGAGCAAAACACTGTAGGACACCGGCCCTCCAGGACCAAGTTTGGCCATCCCTGTATTAAGGTATAGTTTGGGGAACACACCTAGAAATTGTATACCCGTAGTTCAGAGATACCTTTGGAGATTTCGTAAGACAATGTTACTGGGAATCACGGGTTTCAAATTGTGTTTAAAAGTGTTAATTGGTGTTTTGTTGTGCTTTATTCAGATTGGCAGGTTGTAGATTGACTTGTGACTGCTGTGAAAGCTTGTCTTCAGCTCTGCAATCTGTAAACTCTCATCTGAGAGAGCTGGACCTGAGTAACAATGACCTGCAGGATTCAGGAGTGAAGCTGCTTTCTACCGGACTGAAGAGTTCACACTGTCATCTGGAAATCCTGAGGTTTGATTTCACATTCACTCATTCACTATGGTATTTGTGGTGATCTGAAACTCGTTCACATTTTTTAACAATCCATGTAATTTCATTACTGTTGTAATTGCTGATGCTTTGTAGCAAAGGTTTCCAACAAAAGTATTTCTATTAGTATTGTAAAATTTTAATTCTGTCATCATATACTCACACTTCACATGTTCAAAACGTATTTGAGTTGTCTTGCTCTTATCTGTACAACAATGACCGACTATTTTAAAGGTGTCACAGAGTGCCTTGATACAGTATGTTCAATATACAATATGATACAAATTGATCTCTGATATCTAAATAGAAGGATATGTGGCCATAGGCAAGTTCACCAGAGACCGTGGTCCATTTCCAACTGTAGTAATTGGCATATTATGAAATGATTGGTTTTGACCTTATTTGGAAGGGTCATGAATATTAATGAGCTCATTTAAGAATCAAGAAAAATACTGAATAAAAATGTAATATTTTTGTGTAATAATAACGTTCTCATATTTAACACTTAAAAAAATAACCTGTTCAGTGTTGCCAGATTGGGCGGGTTGGGCGGTTTTGAATCAGATTGTGCGGGTAAAAAATGACATAGGCGGGCAGTGTATATTTAAGGGGTTTTGTAAAGGCACACCCGCGTTACCCCCCCCCCCCCCCCTTACTTTTCTTGAAAATTGGGACCGTCCAACCCCCCCACTTCTCATTAAAATTGGGACCGTTAAACCCCCCCACCCCCCACCGTCCAACCCCCCCACTTCTCATTAAAATTGGGACCGTCCAACCCACCCACCCTCATTTTCTGAGAAAACCGCGACTGTCAACTCCCCCACCACCCCACTTTTCATGAAATCGAGGTTGTTGGGTGGGTGTTTTTGCATTTCAGCAGGTTTTGGATAGTTTTTGGGCTGGAATCAGTCAGCTACATCTGGCAACACTGAACCTGTTACTGTAACAGTTGGCAAGTAGTCCTCACAGGAGTAAGTTTGGACATGCTTGCTGTTCATGTTAGTCAAACATGTCTTAATCATTTGGTGGGTATCTTTGCCAATAGTTATTTACTTCCTGTTTTGTTTTGTTTAGATTAGTCACTTGTAATCTCACTGGTGAGTGCTGTGAAAATATATCTTCAGTTCTTCAATCAAATACTCACCTAAGAGAGCTGGACCTGTGTAACAATGACCTGCAGGATTCAGGAGTGAAGCTGCTTTCTATCGGACTGAAGAGTTCACACTGTCAACTCAACATACTGAAGTAAGAAATGGAATGATTTACCCTTGTCTGCTTTGGTGCTCGTTGAGTCTTAGCAGAACCCAGGAGCTATATTTGCCCACATTGACTTTAAGGTGCTAATGGTGATCTTTCTGTAGTGGTCAACAATTTCTGTATATACAGTTTTAGTAAATGTCTGATTATTGTACTAATGTAATGTTGACTATTTGTAGATTGTCTGGCTGTATGGTGACAGAGGAAGGCTGTGGGTTTCTGTCTTCAGCTCTGAGTTCAAACCCCTCACACCTGAGAGAGCTGGATCTGAGCTACAATCATCCAGGAGATTCAGGAGTCAAGCTGCTCTCCCAAAAACTGGAGGATCCAAACTACACCCTGGAGAAACTCAAGTATGTTGATGAAAAGGCAGTGTGGTGTAATTTTCTGTGCGTTTGCTCTTTGTGTTAGATGTGAAAATGTGTTGATCTGTCTTGTTTATAGTGTGGACCATGGAGGTCACTTCAGGATAACAGAAGGACTGCATAAATGTATGTATCTGACAGTGGTTTGCAGCCTTGCCAATGTTGCCATGCTGAAGGATAATCATTGGCGTGCAGGCAATACAGTTTGAGGCAAAATTATTAACCCTGTAAAGCACTGTTTAAAAGAGATAAACCAAAAGGTTTCTGGATTTCTAACCTCAGGTTTAAACTCGCTTATACTTGTAATTTTTTATTGCTGCCATATTCCTGAAGGAAGGTTCCACCAACTCTGCACATTTTCCATGTCTCCGTAAGCAAACACACCTGATTCTGATCATCAGCTCACTAGAAGCGCCTGAAAAACCTGTAATGGGTGTGATAGACAAAGGAGACCTCCAAAACATGCAGTGCTGGTGGTCCTACAGGAACGTGGTTGAGAAACACTCCTTTAAATGTTCTCTTCCTGTCTTTAGATAACCGTTTTCTCACACTGGATCCAAACACAGCACACCTTCGTCTCATTCTGTCTGAGGGAAACAGGAAGGTGACCTATGCAAGACAGTATCAGCGATATCCTTATCACGTGGACAGATTTGACACATGGTCTCAGGTTCTGAGCAGTGAGAGTCTGTCTGGACGCTCTTACTGGGAATCTGAATGGAGCGGACATAAGGCTGTCATGTCAGTGACGTATAAAAGAATCAACAGGAAAGGAGTGAGCGAGGACTGTCTGTTTGGATACAACGAAAACTCCTGGAGTCTGATCTGCTCTGATGACACGTTCTCTGTCTGCCACAACCACAAGGAAATCGATACTCGTGTCCCCTCACATTCCTCTAAGAGAGTAGGGGTGTATGTGGATGAGCCGGCCGGCTCTCTGTCCTTCTACAGAGTCTCTAACGCACACAATCTCACACACGTACACACATTCAACAACACATTCACTGAATCACTCTATGCTGGATTTATGTTTTACTATTTGAACTCCTCAGTGTGTGTGTGTCAGAGGGAAAAGCCTATGAGCAACAACAGGGAAGTCACACTCACCTGATTGAATGGAGTCCCGCTCCTTGAGCCCCGTCGATCTACATTTTTTGCATGTCTCTCTTATTTAAACACCTGAATCAGATGACTAGCTTGTTAGAAGAGCTCCACGTATGAACTATGTCCTGATTAAAGGCTGAATTATACTTCTGCACCAAGTGATTGGTGTAAACCACGGCGCATTCCTTGTACATAGCCGTGCATTTATACTTCTGCATTCTGTCTGTGTTGCTCTGCAATAACACTTACAATGGGGTTTCTATGTTCCTCTGGGTTGAGTTTCTTTGCGGGTGTTGGGTTTACACCAGAAATGCATGCAATGGCAACTTACCACAGAAGCACCCATCATCACCCACATCCATCCCCACTAGGGACAAGCTGACCAATCACAGATCTTATGCTACATGTTGCCGGAAATTATTGTCAAACTTTTTGAGAGGTATGTGTCAGAGGGTATGCAATCACTTGAAGGCATTGCTGGACACACTGCCATGTGCTCTTACCAAAGACGCATAAACTGACCTTACCACTGGCTCACTTTGATTATTCACAGCTGAAGACATTACCACTGATTACCTGGACTAGAAATACACCCCTCTCACGTTCACCTGTTGCTGAGTCTTGCCTAGTAGTGATGTGCGATACCTCTGGTTTCCTATCCGATCCGATACCAAGTATGGGGGATACCAATCCGATACCGATACTTTGCCCAAAAATTACTTGTAGTATTGTACTTAAAGTACTTGTAGTAGTGTACTTAAAAGAATTCTCATACAAAAAAAGAGCCAACTTACATATTTATTGACAGCATCTGAGCATGTATATCTTAAAACGGCGCAGAAGCTCCATTGAATATACTGGGGTAAAAGAAATGTTCATATTTTAAAGACATGGCAGGGAAAAATGTCATTTAATGCGGTGTTCTTGTTCATTCTGAGACCCACTTTATATCGGATATCACTCAGCCAGTGGATATCGCTGACTTTTAAAGAAAACAGACCCTAAACACACCGATTTTGTAACAGCATACAGTTCACCAGAAGCGTTTGACCCAGGTTACTGACAAATTAAAAGTCCTTCTGCATAATTCTGATTACCCTATTATCTCAGAGACACATTTCACTACAAGCTGAACTATTGCAGACTGTTACGCATGAGCATATTCGTGGGTTGTTTCTGTGCCACTGTGTGTGTGTCTCTCTCTTTCTCTCTCTCGTTCTGTCCCATTCCTGTTTCCAGGTCGCCCCGCCCTAATTGGACGTGCTGCGTGCGCGCGCTGTGGTTGGTGCTCGGAGAACGCAGCATCTTTTGAAAAAGAAACCGACGGAGTCAGATCGCGGGGGGAGAGACGGAGAGCTTTTCAAAGACTGTGGCGTTCTTGTTTAAAACTTGTTGAAGTGATTTCTTGTTGATCCTAAATTGAACTTTAAGGTGCTCTCCACCTTTTTCCTCTCCCCTCCTTGTTGTGCCTGTCACACACTTATATATTGTATTAAAAAGCTGTAAGCTGAGCGCCGTAGGGGCTGAGTGCCATTTATTTTGACATTGACTTTTTCTCCTGTTTTTGACTTAGTTAAGGAGTTAGGGTAGTATTTGTAATTTATTTTCTGCATTTCTTCTGGTTCATTAGGTAAGTTATCCTCGGGGTGGAGTTAGTTAATGTTTTGTTTATTATTTTGGCCTTGCTCAGCCCTGAAGTTATTTTTGTTTGCGCTCATTTTTGTTTTCTTGTAAATACAAACTTTTTCCGCCTTCTCACAATAAAAGAACCTTTAAGGTCATTTAAATCATAACCTGCCAACTGTTTATTTATTTTCTTTAACTTTTATGTTCAACCTCATCCCTAGACATTCGGGGTCGTAACACAGACATTATTTTATAACCAAAGTTCTAAAACAAATTTGTTTAAAGAATTCAGTGAACTGCCGTTGTTTTATCATCGTCACAAAAACCCAAGCCCCCAAAATACAGCCACATCACCACATTTTCTCCCTCTGTACCTGGATAGTGCCTGCCTGCTGCACCTAAGGACTCTGAAAGCGATGTCTGTCTCACCCTAGCAGCACCTGTGACTCTCCTTTCCTCCTCTTCTGACCGCCTAGTCATGACGTTGTCATATTGTGTCTTGTGATTTCTGTTGATGTTTGATTAGGTTTGTGGTATTACCACAGTACCTCACTGTTTTGTTACACGTGTCACAAACTGCATGGTTTGAGTTTATGGAAGTTAAGTAGCTCCACACATAACTTCGCTTGCTTGTCACCCATATCTAATGACAGTGTGACTGAACAACATGTGCCAGCGGACTGAGTGGTTAGCTTGCGTGCTCTGCAGTTGTACAGTGCCATATTACGCACATGACTTGGCAGGCGGAAGAACAAGTAGTTCCGACTAAGTTGGCATTATTCAGATAAACAAGGGTAATTGTGGTTACTTTCTGCTGTATTTCTATTTCCAATAAACTACATATTTGCTCAGAATAACTGAAATATCGATATTTTGATAAGATAATTGATTCTAGAACATACAAAGCTGGTATCGGAGATACCGCACATCACTATTGCCTAGCGTCTTACATTGTTTTTGCCTTTTTTGTGTTTTCAATCCCTGGATTGTTTCTATCATTGAAATTGTTTGCCACATGTATTGGCCCATTTGCCAACAACATTTTCTCTGTTGTTGTGTATGCTGGTATTTGATCCCTGCCTTTCAGACCATCCTTAATAAAATGTGTTTGGATCTTAGCCTGGCTGCATGGTGCCTCAGCAGTTAGCACTGTTGCCTCACAGCTAGAATGTCTCTGGTTCGAGTACCAGCAGGGCCAGTTGGCATTTCTGAGTTTGCATGTTCTCCTCATGTTCGCGTGGGTTTCATCCGGGTGCTCTGGTTTCCCCCACAGTCCAAAGACATGTGGTATAGGCGAATTGGATAAACTAAATTGGCCTCAGTGTATGAATGTTTGTGAATTTGAACAGTCCAGAGACATGTGGGATAGGCGAATTGGATAAACTAAATTGGCCTCAGTGTATAAGTGTGTGTGTTTCCCAGTACTGGGTTGTGACTGGAAGAGCAATAGTTGGTGGTTCATTCCACTTTGGTGACCCCCGATAAATACGGGACTAAGCCGAAGGAAAATAAATGAATGAATGAAGACAGAAAAACCTAAAACCAAACAAATTGTGGTCAGTGGTTAAATATTTGTGGTGATGAAATACAGGATTTTACTCCTAGTACTTTTACCTTATTAATAGAATAATTATATAAGTGACTGCCACGTGCCATCCAGCTAAAATCATAATGGATGCGGGACAAATGCATAACAACTCCAGCGGAAGTAAACCCCCACATTTGTGAGATTTAGTTTAAATGAAAGATATTTCAGACATCTAAAATAGACATTTAAGATAATCCTAATTAGGGCTGGGCGATTTTTTTCGATTAATCGAATTTACGTTTTAAGACGATTTAATTTTTTATAAAATCGAGATATCGCGATTTTTTTTTTTTAATAAAAATATTAAAGCAGCTTTTCCACTATCGTGCCAAACCGTTTTAAACTGTTAGACAACCGTGCTGAATTGTGCTGACAGATTCTGTGTGTTGACGTCGCAGCTCTGTTGATGAGCTACAGCTGGCTCAGCGCAAGCGCGCTAGCCCATTGTCGCGAGGTGCGCGCGCAGTCAGCGGAGGCGCACTATGCGGCACCAGGCGAAAGTATAAATCCAGCTTAACACTCAGGGCCGGCGCGTCCATAGAGGTGACCTAGGCAGAATAGTGAGCGAGAACCCCCCGGTCCTCACTTTTATCCGCGACACCTACCCCCTCTCCTGGTCCTCTTTCATCCGCAAACCGGTAAGTTTCTATTTCACTTTCGGGTTGAGGGCGTTTGCCTAGAGCGCCAGTTCAGCTTGCTCCCGCCCTGATTACACTATATACATTACACAAAATAATAAAACAGGCTAAAAGTTTTATTCGTGGCTAGAGCTTAATTCATTTGATTGACATATAGGCAATGAGACCTTTACTTCGCCTGACTGAGCGTGAGTTTATTGCATGCTGCGCTGTATTCGGTAGCACAGATTGCTCTGATCTGGGTGAGAACTTTACAGCGACTAGATGCACTGCTGAAAGCCTTTTTTTTCCTGCTGCGCATCGAATCAACAACAACATATATCCATGCAACACAAACTTGCAGACTCTTTGAACAACGAGGAAATAATTGCACATAATTCAAAGCCCAGACGTCTGGTTTTGTATTTTATACCTGCGCACCACCTGAAGGACGGTTATGGCATGTTGTGAATGTCGGCTGTCACCGCAGAAAGTCAAATCTTTCTTTAATTTGGACTTTTGCTTGAAAGCTTTACGGAGTTGCACAGTAGCTGTCCAAGGTACTGTAGCTATGAATTAAATCATAACCCATATATGCACCAATAAACAAGTAAAATGAATGAATAAATAAAATAAATATGGATTCTTAAATGTCGGTATTGTTTTTACTCCAAAAAAATATCAATACGTTTTGACAAATGTTTTATAAAAATAAATTGAGCAATTTCCAACATTTCAGCTATAGGCTGTTATACGATTTAGTTAAATATAAGATAGACATTTAAATATAGATAGATATGTAACAGGTTTCTGTAGGGTTTTTTGTTGTTCACGGTGATCTTTAATATATACTGGGTGGCGTAGCTATGCACAAATATTTTCTAAAACGTCAAGCAGGAGTTTGTCTATAGGAATGTAATAGGCTACACCTTGTTGAACAATTTATGCATGTATGGCCATTAAAAACACATGTTCCTTAACCAGATGGTTTTTCAAGTTACTTATAAAGAGATTGTTACTTCAGTCATGTTGTTGTAATGTTTTAAGTTGACTATAGTTACACAGTAAAAAAAAAAAATCGAAATAGAAATTGTGAACCAGTCAAACTTTATGAAAAAATCTAGATTTTTTTTTTTTGCCATATCGCCCAGCCCTAATCCTAATTAAATCGTAACAACCGACATGCTTTCTCCAATTACATATACTTTTTTAGTTACTATTTAGCAACCATCTTGGAGAGTCCTGACAATCTGGAAACGAAAGCAGCAGCTTACGCGCTCTCTTCTCTAGTGCTTTCTCTGTTTCGTCATACTAGCACAGTTTTTAATCATTGTTTGAATATAAATTTGATGTAGTAAAATACACAATTACACATATAAATATAATTAGTGTTTTAGGAATTAATAAAAATCAACCGTTAGCAAGGGGATAAAGTAGCCCAGTTTGATGTCGCTGTATATATAGGTTAAAGTCTAATTCGGGTGTTCTCTCATCAGAGTGGCTTGCTCATTGTAGGATGTGGTACTGGATGAAGAAGTGTTAACACAGACAGGCATTCATGCATGAAAGAGTCTTCCAGAACAGGTCAGACCAATTAGCCTTTGAATATCAGACTAAGATATACAAATTCATAGGGTGGACCAGTTAGCGTTTCTGTGTTCTCCCCTTGTTGGCGTGGGTTTCCTCTGGGTGCTCCGGTTTCCCCCACAGTCCAAACACATGCGGTATAGGTGAATTGGATGAACTAAATTGGCCGCAGTGTATGAGTGCATGTGAATGCGAGAGTGTATAAGTGTTTAGCACTATTGGGATGTGGCTGGAAGGGCATCCGCTGCATGAAACATATGCCGGAATAGTTGAAGTTTCATTGCGCTGTGGCGACCCTGATAAATAAGGGACTAAGCCGAAAGAAAATGAATGAATGATATACAAATTCTCAGGTAACGACATTTACAACCCAGCACCCATATTCACCTTCACTGGCCACAGAAGATCCCTCACGTCAAACTGGAGTTACATAAGAACAGTCACAGTACGACACTTGTTGTTTGTGGTAGCCCGGACATACACGTTGTGATTTTGGTGTGAGTTTGAGGCGAATTCTCATGCCACTTTTAATCGGGCTGAATTTTAACTTTTTTGTACTGTTTTTGTGCAGTTTACTGGGGGAATGTGGTGACCTCTTGCAGTCAGCAATATAAAGTTAATAGGACATTTCAAGCTGTTAAAATCAGAAGTAACTCAACTTGAAAGTGGGTCAAAAGTCCTGTTCAACCACAAACATCATGCAGGCAGCTTTTTTTTTTTTACACGAGAATTTTATTAGTGTCACTGCCAAACAGACGGAACAGACAGAATTGACATCTCACTGGTATGTATGCTGCCTTTCAGTAGATATTAAATCATTTTGTTTAAAATCTTGTTTTAATTTTGAATGTGCAGTTTTACCATCAATTTACAATGAGTCAATTCTGAAATGGAGTAAAAATTATTTAACTCTCTCTTCGCAGATTAAATCAAACATGGAATTATCAGGTGAGTTTGTTAGGGAGCAATGTTTATCTGTGATTGTTTTGTTTTTCACTACAGCAGATTTTAGCCAAGTCAAGTCTTGTAAAAATCTTGTAAAGCAAACTTTAGCACTTAAAAGGTTTCTTTTTAATTGCACGTAATTGATAATTTCATGAAAATCTGTTATAATTAGTGCTGGGTACTGTTCAAAACAGCCTGATCTCACGAGGAAACATAACTATTTTACGTTTTGTCAGTGTGTAGTGGCTAAGTTCAGTCAGGAGTTCAGTCGTACAAAAATATGAGATTGAGGTATGGAACCAAACCTCACCTCTAAACCCAATCATCATTCGGGGATGAACAAATCCTACAAATGAGATTGTACAAATTCATATGAATTAGCCAATCACAAAGTTACGAATTGCTGTGAGATAACATTGGTTCAAAACTATTTTGATACCAATACAATACTTCAAGAGTTCACACTTAGCTGATGATTGGTAATAAAGCGTGTTTGGCATGCTGTCCCGGGAGAGAGCCCTGAGCTCAGAATATCCTTGAGCCCGGGGCTTCCTCCCGTTTGTAGGGCGACAGGAGAGTCTGAGCTCAGGTGGTCTCGAGAACTCCCCTGCTGTGAACTACTGTATATATCTGGCTAAGAGTTGCCTTAAGAAGCTGTTTTGGTTAGTCAATTTTTCTATGGTGCCTGTCTTTGAACGGTGGGAGGAAACCGGAGAACCCGGGGAGAACATGCAAACTCTGCACAGAAACACCAACCGGCCCGGAAGGAACGGACCAGCGGCGTTCTTGCTGTGAGGCAACAGTGCTACCCACTGGCCGCCGTGCCGCCCTATCGGAGAAGGGGAGGAGTAGGGGTGGAAGGGGGGATTCTTCAAACGAAGATGACTGGAGCAAAGCGCTCTGGTACTTTATAGTGTGTCCGTGTTCATCTGATTGGCGCAATATGCGGAGTTAAGTGATACCAGTTGTGTTCAATCATAAGCACGTGATCCTCTCGAAATTAGTTTGTAAACAAACCACACTTGGTACCAAAATGGTGCATTGATTTCCCATATTGCCTATGCCTAAATCCACCTTTGACCCCAGACAGCTGTATTTAGATGAACTTCGGTACGGTTCATGAGTGTAAACCTGATCATGGAAAAAAAAGCGGTCACATTTGTAAAGTTAGATAGCCACCTGGCCATCGGGAAGAAGGAGGCGGAGAACTGACGAACTTTTAAATAATTTTTAATGAAAAAATAAAAGAAACGGTTCGATGGGGTGTGGCATTCCCACACCAGCGAGACCTAGAAAACGAGGCAAGAGAAAAGGAGATGGAAAAAAAGAGAGACAGAAGCGACAGAGAGAGGGTAGAGAGACACAAAAACAAAAAATTGGGGGTTTCGGTTCTCCAGACATGCTGCCCCTCGGTCCTCAACCAGTTGAGAGATCCAACGACGTGCTGGGAGCCCTGTGGAGGAATCTATTCATCCGTCAGTCTTCTGGTGTCCGGCGGCAGATCTCCTGGCTGGCGGCATTTCTGGTCTCCTGCTCTGCTCCTGCTTTATTGGATGGACGGCCTCTCTGGGATGGCTCCCTTCAGCTCTTTCCCTTCTGGCGATGAGCTTCGTTTCCCCTGCTCCTCCCCATGCTGGGAGACAGCAGCAGGCAGATCCTTTCCTCAGCCCGCCCCGGCACTCTGGACAGACGAACAAGTTTCTCCCCCACACGGGTTAACTCCCGAACACTCGCCCTCCCTCTCAGCGGCGAGAGCAACTGGACAACGTGTCCCTCCTTCTCCCGGATTTCAGCACCACTGTAATGAAGTTAGATGGCCGCCTAGCCATCGGGAAGGAGGCGGAGAACCGACGAACTTTTAAATAATTTTTAATGACAAAAATAAAACAAAAGGATTTCAGCTCCTTACGGAGACTGCCGTCAAACTGAAAGTCAAAGTAAAACATATAGGCCCAGTTTCACAAACAGGGCTTTGCTAAAGCCAGGACTGGACCTTAGTTAAATTAGGCTATTTAAGCCACATTTATAAAAACAGCCTTAGAAAAATAGATTACTGGTGTGTACCTGTAGACAAAAAATGACACAGACATATTTTAAGACATCTCACTGCAAGTTATTTTCAGTTGAGACAGCTCAAACATGCAATTTAATCCATAACTAGCCTTAAACCTTGTTTGTGAAACCGGGGTATAGTGTCCATGCCTGGTCCTTCCCTGTGGGACTCAAGGCTGGTGTGCGGCTCAGAAGTTTCGCATCACCACTCAACCGCAGGGCTCATTCTGTTCCCACGGCTCTTGGCCCTGCCCGCTCGCCACAACATTATACAAACAAACTGAACTCTAAACCTGGGTGCGATCCAAAAATGCTTACGTGAAAGCTCACTTAATTATCTCACTACTTTAACAGGGCTTTAGTTTTAATTCTAACATTTTTTCAGCCAGTGGTTCCCATATAAACACTAATGGCTCTGTTTCTGCTCCATTAGAGTTCACCACGATGATGCCTGGCCCAGACCCATACCGCTCTTCTGATCTGCAGATCTTGACCATGGTCAGATAAGACTCAATACATACATTTTTAACAAAAGTAATAACCTCAAAAGGCCAGGGTTTACTGTGATATGATCTAGATATTGCATTTAAATTTTTTAATTGTTGAAGCATTGATCAAATAATGTAGCACTCCTCTTTTGTGGATGAGGAATCAACGCTGTATAAATGACTTTAGTTTCCCAGTACTGTGTTGCGGCTGGAATGGGATCTGCGGCGTAAAACATATGCCGGAATAGTGGGCGGTTTGAATAGACCTCTGAAATAGAGACCAAGCTGAAGCAATATGAATAAATGAGCTTTAATGGTGTGGTACTCAGGCTTCAGTTGCCCTTTTTAGCTCTGCATCACATATACAGCTGCACATGCTTTATTCTGTGATAACAACCGACTGGATGTACTTTATCTCTTACTTATTGCACAACTGACTGGACTACTTGATTCTGAAAAGTCCAAGGTATGTTTTTCCCAGATAACAACCACTAAATAACACAGACTCATCTGGGAACTTTGAATCTTCTTGATCGTCCGTCACGATAACCAGCGATCTAATCCTTTCAGTCACTGAACTAGACTACAAGTACCATCACGCACCTCACACACACACCAGTTCCTGATTCCCCCTGATTACACACACACAGCTGGTAACTCATCATGGACTGATTACCTGGACTTTATATTCACCTCTCTCTCTCTCACACACACACACACGTTGCTGAGTCTTGTTATTGTCTTGTCTTGTCTAACTATGTTTTGACTCTTTGACCAATTACCTACTTTGCTGACTACACTTCTGGATTACCCCTATGATGCTGTTTGTACCCGTTTGATCGTTGCCTGCCTGACCATTCTCTGTTTCATAAATTGCGTGTGGATCCTCAACTATGTTGTCCAGCGTCCCTTCCGTTACACCATCAGTGAATACATTCACATCCTTTTACTTACATCCACATTCATATGTATCTGCTCATCTATCATGCTGTAGCATTTGACTGTTTGACTATTTGTCTTGTAATAATGCACAAGTTAGTGTATAATCCATCAGCATGAACATTGTTTTGTGGGATTAAGCAAATCCAGGACTTGTTTTCACAGATTAAAGCCATCAGTCTCGTACAAGAGTGCTCTGCTTCACATCGGCTGCCGATAAACCTGTTAGGCTTTATTCTACGATAACAAACTCCTGGGTGTACTATATTCCTAGCTTCACCAGCATGAACCACGCCACACTTTGAGCTAGACTTTATTGTAGGGATGAAAGGGATGGTAAGGGTACAGTGGGATGAAGGGGAAGGGAAGTAAGAGGATAAACAGTGAACAGGTAGGTAGGTTGATCAGGCGTCCTACAATGATGCCCAGAGACTCAGAGTGGGGGTACCATCTCTGTAATATTTGATTGATTGGACCTCATGATTCAACCTAGGAGGGAAGAGAGGGTTATAGGATTGTTAATGGGAAGCAAGGAAATAGAGGGTGGGTTTGAGAAAATTAGAAGAACAGTGCTAGAGGGCTGGTGAGCCTTAAATAGGTTTTTAGGGAATAGGTGATTGGTTAAGGCAGGGGTGTCCAAACTCGGTCCTGGAGGGCCGGTGTCCTGCATAATTTAGTTCCAACCCAATTAAACACACCAGCAAATCAAGCTCTTTCTGGGTATACTAGAAACTTCCTGACAGGTGTGTTGAAGTAAGTTGGAGCTAAACAATGCAGGACACCAGCCCTCCAGGATCGAGTTTGGACACCCCTGGGTTAAGGAGACAAAGTGAGGTGTGGTTACCTCTAAAGTTTTTTTTTACGTGCTTCTGAAATCCCAAACTTCATTCACACATGCTTCTTGTGAAAAAATAAGCATCAAGCATAGTAATTTATCTGACAAATAACAGTGATTTCCACTGCAAGAAGCCTGATGTTATTGTTTTGTCCCCTTCTTCTTTTAGATTGATCAATTTTTTGTCTACAAAGAAAGAAATATGGATGAATGTATTGATGAAGGTTTGTATCTCAATATTTCATTAATTAAATGTTACAAAATCAAACAAAACACTAATCTCCCACCCTTTCGTTATCAAGTGTGCTGTGGAAAAAACTCTGACTTCAGATATACGGTGAAGGATGACATTGGGAATCATGTTTTTACTATTCTTGAGGACAGCGATTGCTGTAGCCGGAATATCCACACAGGACGGTCCTTCACTATGAATATTGTTAATGACTCAAATAAAGAGGTCATCAGACTTGAGCATCCATTTATATGCTGCTCATGCAGTGGCCATGAGGTATGTACAATATTTCATTCATATTGACTAACTCTTGATTATGTTTTCCTCAACGCTATCTCACGGCAATTCGTAACTTTTTGATTTAGTGGCTAAAGCAGCGGTCACACTGGACTTTTCTCCCCATAGACTTCCATTCATATGCTCGCGAATGCTGCAGACTGGAAACGCAAGCTCGTGCGACAAGTTTCGCAGTTCCCTGCAGTGCAAAGTTCAAGCTTGGTGAACTCTGACCTGTGAAATCGCAACATTTGACTACGTAAGACCAATCGAAGATCAAAACATGACCTCTCTGGTCAGAAATTTTAAATATGGAGCAATCGCTTGCTTTTTAAACATCTAATCATCTAGTTTAATCCCGTCCCTTTTTGCAGTGCTGTACGAATTTCGCATGCTCAAACTCTAGTGTGACTGTAGCATAATTGTATGAATTCCTACAATCTCATTCGTACAATTTAGTATGATTTGTTCATCCCCCAATGAGGGTTGGGTTTAGGGGTGGGGTTTGGGTGCCATGTCTCCTTTTTAAAATCGTACATTTTCGTACGACATAAGAATTCGTACGAATTAGCCACTAAACTTACAAAACGTAAAATAGATACGTTTCCTCGTGAGATCAGGCTGGTTTTACTGTATATAACTTATATGTTGTATGTTTATTTTAGGTGGAGGTTCAATCTCCACCGGGTGTTCCCGTCGGACATGTTCGACAAAACTGGCGTGTTTGTCAACCTAACTTCACAGTTAAGAATAATCAACGTGAACCTGAATTTAAGATTGTAGGACCATGTGTACCTCTTCAGTGTACCTCTCAGGAGTTTGAGGTGATGCACATACACTAAAAAGAAATAATTTTTTAGCTTATAAGCCCAGCTCACAATGTGTGATTTTTAATAGTCCTATAAAATTGTACAGTGTTGGGCAGTAGCGTCGCTACAAGTAGTGACTGTACTAGCTTAACTACATTTCTCAGTAGCGTGGCAGTAGCGTCGCTACTTTCTAAACCAAATAGTTTTTCAGTAGCGAAGCTATTTTTCAGTCAAGTAGCGCAGTAGCGTCCACACAAGGTGCATTTACCGATCTCAGATCAATAAGTGACGGCACCGACATTCACGGAGCTGTGAGGCCGGTGTCTAGCCGAGGAAAGTAAATCCATATGATGGCAACAATGACGATTTCTTCTTCTTCTTGTTTTATGGTGGTCGACAACAAACTTTTTGGTGCGTTACTGCCACCTCTCGCTCTGGTCGGTGACGTCGCCAACAAATTAAGCTAACTCGAGAAATTTGCTTGGTGGAAAGATGACTGAGGGAGAGGATTTATATATATATATATATATATATATATATATATATATATATATATATATATATTTATATATATATATATATATATATATATATATTTATATATATATATATATATATATAGTTTGTAGTAAAGTCTAAAGTATACTATGGTGATTACTATTAGTTTATGATAGTTGCTAATGATACTACATTATATAGTGTAATTTATTAATGAAAAGTTGTAAATATATACACAATATAATGCTCATTCCTAAATATTTCCCTTTACTATAAATTACTCTAGTATTTTAAATGTGTAACGCCTGATTTTATTGGCTTTGTTTTTATTTTTGTTGTTATATACTATAATTTGTTTCTGTTTGGTACAACATATTAACTGCAGTAAATAATTGAACTAAACAAATATGCCTCATGTTTCATTGACAGTTTTATTGATCAATACGATATGACTGACTTGGATTTAAGTTGCTTCGATTTAAAAATGATAATTGGAAAATTAGCTTAGACATAGCTAAGCTACTTTTTCCAAGTAGCTTTTAGCTTAGCTTGCTACGTTTCCCAGAGGGTAGCTTTTAGGGTAGTTAAGCTACATTTTAAGTAGAGTAGCTAATAGCTTAGCTCACTACATTTTTCAATTAGCTTGCCGAACACTGCAATTGTAACTTTTCTGACTGTACATACATGATCCCCATGTACACCTGCTAATGACCGGTGACTATGGGATCAAATTCCCGCCTAAAGTATTGTGGTGAAGGATAGAAAAATAAGCGTGAATCAAGAAATTGACATTGTGTGTAAAATTATAATGTGAAAAAGCAAAAACTAAATGCTTCTTATTTTAGTAAAGCTAAACGCTTTTTATTCTGTGTTGAACCACCTGTAGAAACTGAGCTGGCCATATGTTTGGAAGTGACAAACTACGAGCTTTACATGTTTTATATCTTCTAAACGCAAATTTTGTCCCTGTTTTGGAGCACACTAGATTTTTAGATGATAATTGATTTGACACTTTTTGAGCCATTTTGACCCACATTGGCTGTGGGTGGTTTCGGGTTGTGCTCTATGTCTGAGGAAATTTGCTCACCACAGTGATGGAAAAAATTGACACCAACCTGGTTTCTCTTTGGTTTTTTTAACGTCAATGGTTCAATGGCAATCTCCTTTCCTCCCTAAACAGTCAGAATAAAGCTCAAATATAAATCTAGTGCGATTTTCTGAAACATTTACCTTAGATCTTAACTTAGACTTAAAGCATTTATATTCTGCAACTCTCTGAAATAGACTTGAAATAGAGGTTTGCATTCCCGCGGCTGTACCGTGGGAGCTCTTTAGCAGTCACAAGACTGGAACCTCAGGTTTAAGGCGGCACTCATGTCTCATAACAAAGGGGCAAACAAAACTGTCATTTCAAGAGTGCCCACTTAGATATGCTTGGCGTTAATAGCTGGTTTGGCTCCTGCCCGGTCAATATACATATAAGGGGATCCGGGATCAGGTAGGTCTCGAGAGCTCCCCTTAGAAAAAGGAGGAGATGGGGTGGAAGGGGGGATTCTTCCAAAATGAAGATGAGCAGTAGGGAAAAAAACGATCCATTTATTGTAAGCTTGGATCACTCTGATTGGATTATTACTGATTACAGATAAGCAGCCAGTTGTGCTCAATCATAACGCGTGCTATGAAACTTCTCTTAGCCTACAATCCTTGCACAGCCTACAGTTTTGTCTGTTATTTCTCTCTCTTTTGGTAGTGCCGAATTTAAACGTGAGATTTTGGAAACCTGTAGCGGGAATGGTCGGGTTGGGTAGAAAATCATTCTAAGCAGGCAGCGGGTGGACAAAGGCTGAATATACAGTGAGAGCAGTTGGGTGTGGAATAAAACCTTGCGGGAGCGGGACTAAAAAATTAGTCCCGTGCAGACCTCTAACTTTAAATGTTTTAATCCTCACTTAGTAAGTCACTTTGGATATAATCATCTGCTAAATGAGCAAATGTAAATATGCACCAGACACCTTTCGATACTGTAAGCAAGCACCCCATGCTTCTTAGATAATACTGTGCAATTCTGAGTGTGCTCCACAAAGGTGAGTGGGTTTGACAAACCACCTGTAGGACACTCCGAAACAGATTTTTCATAGCATTTATACTTTGCTAGAATGTTTAACGTGTCAGTGTGTGTTGTAATCACCTTTTTTTTTTTACACACAGCTGGTGTCTCTGAGCGGTTTCGTGTTTGGCAGGATCGTGAAACCTTTCTCCTGCAGTTGCGTAAATGTGGATGCTGATTTTGTGCTGCAGTTTCCAATCAACCTGGAAGACAAAATGAAAGCTACTCTTCTAGGGGCCTGCGTGCTTATTGTAAATATTGTTGAAATGCTTTTTTATTTATTTTATTTCATTATCACGCATTATTATTAATTATAACTAATTCATTTTCAGGACTTTGTGTATTATGATCCGCCAAAACAACCTTTACTAGGTTTACTAAGTGTGTTCAAGTGAGGTAAATGCACCACAATCACATTCTTTCTTAACAAACCCTCCACAAAATGAAAGGATTGTCTATTAAGGCATAGGACAACGTTAAAATCAAGTTCGTTCATGACAAAACAACATATCTTAACTGACAGTAGTTTTTTACAGCATTTTGATTTCAGTGACCTGATACTGCATTGGCATGAACGGCCAAACTGTGTTGTGAAAATTCCCCATTTTCACATATTATTTTTACATTCAAAATCTGAACATTTGTTGATTGTATATAGTTTAATTGAACACCCAAAATCCACCCAAGGCATCATGGGGTGAAGGAAAAAGGTGGACACAAAGGGCAAATTACGGTGGCCGAGAGAGCTTAACGCGCTGCAATTTAAGAAAGCACATGCAATAACAAAAACACCAGCAAATTAAGAAACGATCTTCATCAATTTGACAGACGCCTGTTGCAAATTGGTCACAACACAAACAACTGAAGAAACGCGCTGCAAATTGATCACAACACAAAGGAAGAAACGCGCTGCAAATTGATCACAACACAAAGGAAGAAACGCGCTGCAACACCAAGAACACCAATCACTTCACTGAACAACAGTCACGGTACAATAACACCTCCGTATCTCTCAGGTGGGTCCGTCATGTTTTTGGGTCCTCTTCAAACATTTCCGTTGTGTTATGTGGATGTTTACAAGTGTTTTGACCAATTTGCAGCGCGTTTCTTCAGTTGTTTGTGTTTTGACCAATTTGCAGCGCGTTTCTTCCTTTGTATTGTGATAAATTTGCAGTGCGTTTCTTCAGTTGTTTGTGTTTTGACCAATTTGCAGGGCGTTTCTTCCTTTGTGTTGTGATCAATTTGCAGCGCGTTTCTTCCTTTGTATTGTGATAAATTTGCAGCGCGTTTCTTCCTTTGTGTTGTGATCAATTTGCAGCGCGTTTCTTCCTTTGTATTGTGATAAATTTGCAGCGCGTTTCTTCCTTTGTGTTGTGATCAATTTGCAGCGCGTTTCTTCCTTTGTGTTGTGATCAATTTGCAGCGCGTTTCTTCAGTTGTTTGTGTTGTGATCAATTTGCAACAGGTGTCTGTCAAATTGATGAAGATCGTTTCTTAATTTGCTGGTGTTTTTTGTTATTGCATGTGCTTTCTTAAATTGCAGCGCGTTAAGCTCTCTCGGCCACCGTAGCAAATACATGCAACTAAACAAGACACAGGTGAACCTAAGCAGAAACTAACAAGGGGTTAATTAAGGACTAAACTTAAAATAATCACAAGAAACTAACTAAAACATTTTTTAAATATTTTATTTGCGCAAAAAAATAAATTATGTATATATATATATATATATATATATATATATATATATATATATATATATATATATATATATATATATATATATATTTTTTTTTTTTTTTTTTTTTAAGCTTTAAATTATGTGTAAAATTAACTGTAGGGCAGCTATTATCCTTTTCTGCATGTAACATCTATTTCTATTTTTGGTTTCTGTAGACTTACGTCAGAAAGAAGACAGAAGGAAGATGAATGACTACAGAATGCTTGGGAAATTATCCTCCAGTAAAAGCTGAAGAATTATTGTGCATTTGACAGAAAATGGTTTTCAAAATATTCCATCTTTTGAAAGAAGAAAAAAAAAAACGTTCTCCATGTAAATGCTGTAAATATTGGAGTCAAACATTGAAGGGTCCATCTTTTTAGATTTATTAACATATATTAACAAAAGATTATCAAACATAAACTTTTCTAAGTTAACCTTATTCTGTTAATAAAAAGAAATACTCAAATACACTCACCGGCCACTTTATTAGGTACAGCTGTCTAACTGCTCATTAACGCAAGTTACTGATCAGCCAATCACATGGCAGCAATTCAGTGCATTCAGGCATGGTCAAGACGATCTGCTGCAGTTCAAAGCGAGCATCAGAATGGGGAAGAAAGGGGATTTAAGTGACTTTGAACGTGGCATGGTTGTTGGTGCCAGACGGGCTGGTCTGAGTATTTCAGAAACTGCTGATCTACTGGGATTTTCACGCACAACCATCTCTAGGGTTTACAGAGAATGGTCTGAAAAAGAGAAAATATCCAGTGAGCGGCAGTTCTGTGGCCGCAAATGTATGGAGCTAAAAATATGCCAAAACAATCTGAATTTGAATTGTGTTAATTTGAATTATTGACAATTGTAATTTAATAAATCTGAATTTTTATATATCGTTAAGTAGTTTTGAATTTGAATTTCTTAATTTGAATTTTTTAAAACTCTAAACCAGATATTCAGATTCAGCAGAAAGTAGGTCAGGGGTGATTAGGGCTTGCATAGACTAGTCGAGCGATCGACTACTTCAACCACTAGTCGGCGTTGTTAGACACAATCGTCTACTCGAGCGTGCATTTACCATAAAAGACATAAAGAAGACAAACGTCTCCAACAAACAACACGATCCAAGGTTAAAAGCAGCACTACAATTGAGGATTAAATTAATATTATTTTAGATGCCTGACAATAACACCATGGGGAATCCTCTTGAATGGTCATGTAATGAACATCGGTTTCCTCTACTATCCAAGCTAGCGAAATCCTTTCTTGCTGTCGCTGCCACTAGCACACGAAGTGAAATAATTTTTCTTTGGCCGGCAATACCGTACAGTGTTTCCTCTAGGATTTTTTTCCAGCAGTGGCGGCAGGACTTTTTTTTACACAGATCTGCCAACTATTTCAAAGACAAATATTACACGCAGTATTACAAGTCGAGATAGCATTCATGTAATACGAGCATGCGAATCTCTTTGCTTGCGCGCCGATTTCCTCTGTTCGTGCACAGAACTTCTTGCTCGCACTCAAATTTACACGTTCAAGTGCAGATCTTCTTGTGCGCTCTCCAGTTAGCGCTGCTGAAGCGCGATTTAGTGTGTTTTTGTGCGTTTTCCGACATTAACGCGTCCTGAAGTGAAACGGCATTAAACTCCAGCAAGATAAAGTCATTGTATGCAAAGCCATTGACCTTTATCAATAAAGTATACTTATGGAAACTGTGTTCATCTTAACTGAAAGCTACGCGGTGTTTGCTAGACTCACGCACCTGTCAGTCAGTCTGTCAGAGAGTCAGTCAGCATGTCACCTTAAAGGGTTGAACAAATAGCGCACAGCACTACTACGGTTACAGAAAAGTTTGCGCTGTTTACCTCTAATATGTTTTGGTGCGATTATAATCCGCTATAAAAAACACGAATAAATGTTTTAAATAAGAAGCTGTAATGTAGCCGTGGCGGGATGAATTTTGGCGTGGCGGCCCGCCACGGATGAATGAATGTAGCGGAAACCTTGCCGTAACAAGGCAAAGAGCAAGCCTGCATCCCTCTCACGTACATGCGCTTCCACAAGCTCGACCAAAGACGGTCTGTGGCTAGAGGATGATAACGGGGATGACTTACTTGTGTTCTTTATAAAGTCCGATGAAGTAAGATTCTATTCCTTATTTCTGTCGAAAACAGAGTAAATGATTACATTGCAAGACGCGCATTTTAATTATAATTGCGTTGCGTTTTTTTTCTACGACATTCTCTGCATAATGTCTGCATGTTAAAATATCATGTAATCATTTGTTTGTTTACTGTGTCTACGTATATTCTATGTATTATTTGAATAATTATTTATTTATTTAAATAATTTATTCATGAATAGTTTATTTATTGTTTATTTTCACTTTGGCTGTACATTGTCACTTGTTGAACTGTTTCTTTTCCGAAGGAAAATAATTTTCATTCTTGTTATCGCTGCTTGAAACCTAAATGTTAAAGTGATTTTTTGATTAAGCTACTTGTATAACAGATTATTACTTGGACGCACATGGTTGTTTGCGTAATCTTCAGGCCGGTTGAACACTAATATATTCGTTCATTTTGTTATTTTTTTAACTGTTGAAAACGTAGCAGAAATCAAATGATTCAATGAGATTTAGCCTACTTCAGAATAATTTTATTCATGTTTTAATTACTTTTATGAACACTGCGTTATGAATATGAGTTTTCAAGATGCATTTTAGGTTTCGGCTGACTACTTTTACTTTCTATAGCCTACTATAAATGTAAAATTAAAAGGTAGTAATTAGCCTAAAGCTTTTTTTATTTGTATTATTATTATTATTTTATGCATTTTCAATTTTAACTATTTATTTATGAATTATTTATTTATTTAGGCTATTTATTTTTTGCGGGTGAGCTGTATTGTTGACGAGAACTATTCTTCTTTCCGAACTGGTTTAAGTAAGTTTCACTTATTAGTTCTTATTATTGCTGAAAACTTGTTAAATAATAAAGTTACTTTAATAAATTATTAAAGTATTACAGGATGAACACGACTTCGCTTCGCATATACAGGAAGCCTATGACGCATATGTTAAGATTACGATGTTGCGTGCAGCTTTTTATTTTTATATTACTCTGTAACTTTATAAAAAATTATGTAATATCAATGTTTTGACAATTAATGTTAGGCCTATGAAATTGTTGCATTCGGCTATGAATTAAAAAAACGTGTATTGAGAAGGATTTCTTTGTGTCTTTTTAACTGGTAGCTCGAAACACGGGTAGTCGAGTAACTCGAGTATTGTTTTGAAAAGAAATCGATTAGCAGAAACCAGGGCTGTTTCTCAATTCCAAGAACGCTGAGAACGGACTTGCGTTCTAGTGAAGACTGGTCTTGCCAGGTGTCCTCGGTAGAACGAACTCGGGAGACCACGAGAACAGAGAACGCGTCCTGTGAGATGCTGCGTTCTTCCCTGGTTGTTCCTGATGGTCACGTGACCTTCACGCGTTTTAAATAAAAAATTGTTTAAACATTACAGCATTTATACAAAGATTTATTGTTTTTCCCCTTTTCAAAATATATATTATGCATAAAAACATTATAAATATACGTGCAACAATACAAATAAAACTGATTTTAATACGAATTTAATGTTTTAACTTAATGTGTTTATTCCTTTATTAAGATGTCCATGGTAATGTTTATATTCACTGTTTCATTTAGGGAAACTCTTGAGGTAAATAAGTGATATCTCCAAACTTTAATAATAAATCTAAAAAAATGCTGCGCTTCCCACCTCCAATCGCAATGACTTCTGGGACTTCTAGAGCAAGATCGGTGCTCAAGTCTACATCGGTGCGTCCTCGATATCAAGAACACATCCGGGAAGTTTCACGCGTCCTCTGTACTTGCGATCTTGAGTATTGGAACAGAACTTTGGCAGCTGATGATGACGTTACACGAGAACACGAGGACGCAAGACCGCTGAAGAACGCATATTGAGAAACAGCCCAGTAGTCGTGCAAGCCCTAGGGGTGATCAACAGGGAAGAGTAGACGATCACCGAAAAGTCAAACAGGGGCTGCGTCCGAAACCGCATACTTCCATACTATACAGTACACTTAAATCAGTATGCGAGCCGAGTAGTACGTCCGAATTCTTAGAATTCGAAAATCAGTATGCGAGAAGTACCCGGATGACTTACTACTTCCGGCGAGATTCTGAAGTGCGCATCCCATGGACGCTGCGCTATCCCATGATGCCCCGCGAGAGAATTTATGAATGGACGTGAAGCAACGCAACTGACGCAGATAGGTCACGTGACCATGACAAAATGGCGGATGTAGTACGTCCGAATTCCATTCATACTGCTCACATTCATACTGTATAGAACGTACTTTTCCAACGGCCGAGTAGTACGTTTAAATTCAAATGCAGTACCTACTGAGTAGTAGGCGGTTTCGGACGCAGCCTAAGAATCACTCACCTCTGCTTGATGGACAAATTGGCGGGGGGGGGGGGGGGGGTCTACATATAGCCTAATGTAAAATCAAACTTTATTTTAGCTTTAAGTATAGGGAAGGCTGCTTTCGGTTTCAGGTCAGATAAAATAAACATTATGTTGAAAACTCATCAGTTGGCGTTCCCTGTACTTCACAACAATATAGACTTTTTAACACTTCTTATGTTGTTAATATTTGAAACAAAGTTTTAAGCACTTAACAAACGAGGTTAACAAGTGAGTGAGTCACTTAATTCATTTATAAATGAGCTGATTCGAACGAATCTGAATGAACAACTCAGTGACAAAGAGAGAGATTTGGCGCCACCCATTGGACGTTTTGGTTTCAATGTATTTTAGCCAAAAATAATGTAATATTTTTAAATATATGGAAAAATCAGATCATTCAAATAAATATAATTGTAAGGTTAAATACGACATCTTAGATGTGAATAGATGATATTTAAAAAAAGGCAGCATTTCAGTGCTGATAATGGGCTTTGGGCAAATATATAATAAACATTTTCCTCAAAATACCATACTACATGCTGTGCTGTACTATAGAATATTGTAATAAATAGCATCTTATGTAATTTGATGAAGAAGTGTGTGCATGCAAATATTACATTTACCACAGTTGTAAAACGCTGGGACAGTTTTAAAAAATGCACCTGGAAAGACTTTAAAAAGGCCTTAAATGTGATTTTAAGGTGTAAGAGCCCTGTGTCTGCTGAAATAACTCATCAGAGGTTACAGTATAGCAGTGTTTCCTCTAGGATTTTTTCCAGCAGTGGCGGCAGGACTTTTTTTTTTACACAGATCTGCCAACTATTTCAAAGACAAATATTACACGCAGTATTACAAGTCGAGATAGCATTCATGTAATACGAGCATGCGAATCTCTTTGCTTGCGCGCCGATTTCCTCTGTTCGAGCACAGAACTTCTTGCACGCACTCAAATTTACACGTTCAAGTGCAGATCTTCTCGTGCGCTCTCCAGTAAGCGCTGCTGAAGCGTGATTTAGTGCATTTTTCGACATTAACGCGTCCTGAAGTAAAGTGAAACGGCATTAAACTCCAGCAAGATAAAGTCATTGTATGCAGAGCCATTGACCTTTATCAATAAAGTATACTTATGGAAACTGTGTTCATCTTAACTGAAAGCTACGCGGTGTTTGCTAGACTCACGCACCTGTCAGTCAGTCTGTCAGAGAGTCAGTCAGCATGTCACCTTAAAGGGTTGAACAAATAGCGCACAGCACTACTACGGTTACAGAAAAGTTTGCGCGGTTTACCTCTAATATGTTTTGGTGCGATTATAATCCGCTATAAAAAACACGACTAAATGTTTTAAATAAGAAGCTGTAATGTAGCCGTGGCGGGATGAATTTTGGCGTGGCGGCCCGCCACGGATGAATGAATGTAGCGGAAACCTTGGTATAGGTTAGAATCAGCTCTTTATCCCTCAAAACACTACAAACATAAATAAAACTGATTAACCAATGAGATGTAATTGAATTAAATATATGAATTTGGTTCACTGAAGCATGTAAATATTTATTACACAAACTACTGAAAATAACTGACCCCCGATAGTCAGTTAGCAGAAGAATTGTGTCCTCCTGAGCCTCACATACACCAGTGAACTCACACAGCTCTGTGACTGGCCAAAATGCTTAGTTTGACTTTTCGGTGATCGTCTACTCTTCCCTGTTGATCACCCCTGGCCTACTTTCTGCTGAATCTGGAATTTCACGATCTGAATTTCTGGTTTTGAATTTTAAAATATTGAATTTGATGTTCTGAATTTCTTCATCTTGAAAACTTGAAACTGTATTTTTACAAACTGGATATCTGCAGTCTGTGAACTCAGAACCAAAATATCCGAAGTTTGAAAATACGTCTATAAAAAATTCAGCCTTGAAAAATTCAGTTGTCTTAAATTTTAAATCTTCAATATTCAAGTTAGGAAATTAAGAAATTCAAATTCAAAATTACTTAACGGCATTTAAAAATTCAGATTTATTAAATTACAATTGTCAATAATTAAAATGAACACAATTCAAATTCAGATTGTTTTGGCATATTTTTGTTCCATACAAATGCCTTGTTGATGCCAGAGGTCAGAGGACAATGGCCGGACTAGTTCGAGCTGATAGAAAGGCAACAGTAACTCAAACAACCACTCGTTTACAACCGAGGTATTAAGAAGAGCATCTCTGAACGCACAACACGTCCAACCTTGAGGCGGATGGGCTACAGCAGCAGAAGACCACACCGAGTGCCACTCTTGTTAGCTAAGAACAGGAAACTGAGGCTACAATTGGCACAGGCTCACCAAAACTGGACATAAGAAGATTGGAAAAGCGTTGCCTGGTCTGATGAGTCTCCATTTCTGCTGCCACATTTGGATGGTAGGGTCAGAATTTGGCATCAACAACATGAAAGCATGGAACCATCCTGCCTTGTATCAACGGTTCAGGCTGGTGGTGGTGGTGTAATGGTGTGGGGGATATTTTCTTGGCACACTTTGGGCCCATTAGTACCAATTGAGCATCGTGTCAACGCCACAGCCTACCTGAGTATTGTTGCTGACCATGTCCATCCCTTTATGACCACAGTGAACCCATCTTCTGATGGCTACTTTCAGCAGGATAACGCACCATGTCATAAAGCGTGAATCATCTCAGACTGGTTTCTTGAACATGACAATGAGTTCACTGTACTCAAATGGCGTCCACAGTCACCAGATCTCAATCCAATAGAGCACCTTTGGGATGTGGTGGAACGGGAGATTCGCATCATGGATGTGCAGCCGACAAATCTGCAGCAACTGTGTGATGCTATCATGTCAATATGGACCAAAATCTCAGGAATTTTTTCAGTACCTTGTTGAATCTCTGCCACAAAGGATTAAGGTAGTTTCCAGGGGGGTCCAACCCAGTACTAGTAAGGTGTACCTAATAAAGTGCCCGGTGAAAATGTTTGACAAGTTTTCGAATTGATTTTAAAATCCTCATGCTTGCGTACAAGGCCTTGAATGGTCTAGCACCACAATATTCATCTGAGCTTTTAATACACCCCTAGCCGTGCTTTATGCTCATCTAATGCTGGTCTTTTAACTGCTCAGTCAACGCAGCTAAAATGTATAATAATATCTAATATCTTAAAATCATCACTTGAAGCTTACTTTTGTAGTGTAGCTTTATTTGATTTTTAGATCTATTATTATTAATATTATTTGTGTGTTTTTAACTATTTTTATTATTGCTTTTTGTTGCATGTTTTCCTTGTATGTATCTTTTACTGCTGCCATTTTAAATGTCTGTAAAGTGTCTTCAGATGCTACTTTTAAAGACGCTATATATAAATAAATGTTATTATTATTATTAGAAAAGTTCAGTTCAGTTCATGGTCTGGTATTATTTGTGTTCAGGCTGATCTCTCAGTTTCTACCAGAAAGCCCAGGGAGATAATTATGATATCGAGTTACATTTATTGATGAGTATTTTTTGACAAAAGTATCATTTAACCAGACATAGGATTTCTTAGGCAGAGGCCCCGTCCGTAGCTTGAATTGTAAGCTTTTAGATCCTGCTATGACTGCCGAGGACGAAGGCAGGGGCGCAGCCTACCCCCCTGGACAGGGCCAACCTGGTGGTGGTTGTGAGGATGGTGGGTGAACGTCGGTACCTGCAACCAAAAGAATGGACAGCTTATATATTCCTTGTGTCTCTTGGCTATTGGTTGGAACTAATTGTGATGAGTGACGTGACATTAGGTCTTCCTGGTAGAACTAGCGCTAAAAGCTACATTTCTGTTCTTTGTCTAGCTGCATCGCTTTAATAAAGGCTTTCATCTTCAACTTTACATTTATTGTATTCGTATCTTGACACATAGGGTTACTGAAATGTTTTAAAGCATCTTTCCAGAGTTTACACTTAGCTGATGATTATAATAATAATAATACATTTTATTTAAAGGCGCCTTTCTGGCAACTCAAGGACACCGAACAGTAAAACAAGAGCAATGAAACAACAAGAAAATAACATAAAAAGTAAACACAACAAAAGTACAGGTACAATTAAGTATTAAAAGCCATCTTAAATAGGTGGGTTTTGAGCTTAGATTTGAAAAATGTGAGGGAGTTAATGTTTCTGATGGTAGGTGGTAATGAGTTCCAAAGCCGGGGAGCAGAGCGGCTGAAGACTCTATTGCCCAGGGATGATAAACGAGCAGAGGGAACAGACAAGCGGAGGGAGGAAGAAGATCTCAGGGTGCGAAAGGGAGCAGCAATGTGGATGAGGGCAGACAAGCATGGAGGGGCGAGACTGTGGATGGCTTTGAATGTTAAAATCAAAATTTTAAAATCAATTCGAAATTGAACAGGTAACCAGTGAAGCTGCTGCAGGACAGGGGTGATGTGATGAGAAGAAGGGGTTCTGGTGATGATACGGGCAGCTGAGTTCTGGACCAACTGAAGCTTACGGAGGGATTTATGAGTGAGACCAAAGAGAAGAGAGTTGCAGGACAAGACAAGAACAGCAGTGGCATGCTGGGTGAGAGAAGGGCGGAGACGGTTAATGTTGCGTAGGTGGAAGTAAGCAGACCGGGTGATGTTGTTGATGTGAGAATCAAAAGATAGGGTGCTATCGAGGATGACACCCAGACTCTTGACCTGTTTAGAGGGATAAATGGAACAGTCATCAATAGAAAGAGAGAAGCTATCAGTTTAGGAGAGTGTTGATTTGATACCAACAAGCAAAACCTCAGTTTTTGAACTATTTAATTTGAGAAAGTTAAGAGAGATCCAAGATTTGATTTCTGCTAAGCAGGCTGTAAGGGATGAAGGTGGAAAACAAGAAGAGGGTTTGCCAGAGAGGTAGAGCTGGGTGTCATCAGCATAGCAGTGGAACTGTATGTTATATTTACGGAGAATATTGCCAAGTGGAAGGAGATAGATGATAAAGAGCAGGGGCCCCAGAACTGAGCCCTGGGGTACACCCGAAGAAACTGTAAATGCTGAGAAGTGAATGGTTGTGCGGCCAGAGAGATAAGATTTAAACCAGTCAAGTGGGATATTGGTGATGCCAAGAGAAGATAGTCTATTGTTGAGGGTGGACCAGCCTGGATTTAGAGGGGTTTTCCAGTCATTTCCATCCTGGTCTTAGCTGGTTAGGCTGGAAAATGACCAGCTAAAACCAGCTTGACCAGCCTGGTTTAAGCTGGACATAGCTGGTTTTGGCTGGGCTCCAAGCCTGGCTAGGCTGGTCAAGCTGGTTTTAGCTGGCCATCTCCCAGCTTGACCAGCTAAGACCAGGCTGGAAATGAGCCAAAATCCCTCTAAAACCAGGCTGGTCGACCAGCTAAAACCAGCTAACCAGCTTAGGCTGGTTTAAGCAGTTTTTTTCATTAGGGGTCTCGGGAGAGAGCTCTGAGCTTAGAAGATCCTTGAGCCATGGGCTCCCTCCCATTTGCAGGGCAGGAGGGGAGTTTAAACTCAGGTAGATCTTGAGAACTCCCCCTACTTGTTAATGGCTAATGACTGATACAGGGATGGCTATAGAGAGATATACTGCTAACTAAGAGCTCGACTATTGTGCCAATTTGGTATGGTCAATTAACTTATATCACATGTTTTTGGACTATGGGAGGAAACCGGGGGAAACCAACGCGAGCACAGGGAAAACAAGCAAACTCTGCACAGAAACGTCGACTGGCCTAGTGATGACTTGAACCAGTGATTTTTTGATGGATTTGCTCTTTAGTGTTTGACCTTTCAACAGTGAAAATTAAACCACACTGACCTGAACTAAACTGAACTTCAACTCTGAAATCTGGACTTTACTAGAACTTCTGTGTTAAGCTGCTTTGACACAATCTACATTGAAAATGCCCTATAGAAATAAGCATGGATTGAATTGAATAGAACTTAATAGGATAAACAGTAAGAATAAATACTTTTTGATAAATAGGAAGTAAACTGTTCAATGTCAAACAAAGTCCCTGATATATCATGACTTGTACAAAATATGTACATCCCTGACATTTATTGTCTAGACCAGGGGTGCCCAAACTCGGGCCTGGAGGGCCAGTGTCCTGCATAGTTTATCTCCAACTTCCTTCAACACACTTGCCTGGAAGTTTTTGTATACCTAGAAAGAGCTTGATTAGCTGGTTCAGGTGTGTTTAATTGGGGTTGGAACTACATCAGCCCTCCAGGACTGAGTTTGGGCACCCCTGGTCTAGACCTTTTAAAATGATTAGCTTTGCCACTAGACAAAACACCATGACAAATAAGACAACCCTGCTGAAAAAAACCAGCACATGCTGGTAAGGTATGTTTTGATGCTGGTATGCTGGTTTTAGTGCTGGTATTGCTGGTTTCAATGCTGGTTTTGCTGGTCTCGATGCTGGTTTTGCTGGTCTTGATGCTGGTCTTACTGGTTTTAATGCTGGTCTTGCTGGTCTCAATGCTGGTCAGGACCAGCACTCAGGCCAGCAAGACCAGCATTGAGACCAGCACTGAAACCAGCAAGACCAGCATCGAGGCCAGCAAAACCAGCATCGAGACCAGCAAAACCTGCATTGAAACCAGCAATACCAGGACTAAAACCAGCATACCAGCATCAAAACATACCTTACCAGCATATGCTGGTTTTTTCAGCAGGGTATTGTGTGTAGCTTACTAAGCAACAAGCACCACCTTAAATTACCTGCTTGTTGATACATTATAAGTTAAAATTTTACAAATGGCAAAAAATACTTAGTTGTACCGTGAAGCATACCTAAACGACCCGTTGATGACAGTGTAACCTACAGTACATCATAAAGAACTAGATATTAAAGTTTGAATTCAACAATTAGGCTATGGTATGCATGCTATTAGCATGTTTCAAGCATTACTTAGCATGTTTTAGCATGAAATAGCATGTCATTAGCATTGTTAACATGAATTATCATGTTGCTAGAATCATTTTAACACAAATTAGGATGTCGTTGGCATGTTTTCTATTATGAACTAGCATGTTGTTGTTAGCAGGATTCTAGTTTGAATGAGTATGTTTCTAGCATGTTGTCTATGAATTAGCCTGTTGTTAGCATGAATCTAACAACCTACATTATAAAGCATTACACCACGTCTGCCAAATACACAAAGGATCGTTTATTCTTGGATCCAAGAAGTGCTCTGTTTAGACCCTCACCACTTCTTCTTTCCGGAGAAGAATTAGTCGCAGCCGCCAGGGATGAATTTTAAATTATGAACCTCTCACAAACGTTCAGATAGTAAAATAAAAAGTCAACAAAATGACTTTCACATCAGGCTGCATGAGAGAAATTATGAATAAAAATAATCAGGTCAGGTGATAATTGCAACATGACTGATGTAGCGTGTCCAAATTCTATGCATACTACCCATATTTTTACTAGACATATATACAGTTAAAGTCAGAATTATTAGCCCCCCTTTGAATTTTTTTCTTCTTTTTTTAAATATTTCCCAAATGATGTTTAACAGAGCAAGGAAACTTTCACAGTATGTCTGATAATATTTTTTCTTCTGGAGAAAGTCTTATTTGTTTTATTTCGGCAAGAATAAAAGCAGTTTTTAATTTTTTAAAAATCATTTTAAGGTCAAAATTATTTAAGCTATATTTTTTTTCGATAGTCTACAGAACAAACCATCGTTATACAATAACTTGTCTAATTACCCTAACCTGCCTAGTTAACCTAATTAACCTAGTTAAGCCTGTAAATGTCATTTTAAGCTTTATAGAAGTGTCTTGAAAAATATCTAGTAAAATATTATTTACTGTCATCATGGCAAAGATCAAATAAATCAGTTATTATAAATGAGTTATTAAAACTATTATGTTTAGCAATGTGTTGAAAAAAAAAAATCTGCTCTCTGTTAAACAGAAATTGGGGAAAAAAAACAAAAACAGGGGGGCTAATAATTCTGACTTCAGCTGTATATATCTCTAACCAACCCCGTCTCACAGCAGTTTGTAAAAATAGTCACAAAATTGAATCTATTGATTCGTGTTCATGGACATTCGTGTTCATGGACACGAGTTCCCAGAAGTTAGCATTTACAGCCAATGATGAACTTCTGGTGAAAGCTTTATGTGACTATTTTCAATTTCATAAGGTTTCTTTTACAACATCGACGTAATGTAATTCAAATATATTCCGTTACATAGACTTAAGCATCCATTTGGTTGTTAAAGCGTAAAAAGAGACGAAAGACGGTTTAAACGCAGGCGCCGTCATTAGCTGCAGGCTAGCGCAGAAATTCCATTGAAAATACTGGGGTTAAGTTAATTTTCATATTTTAATCACATGTTATGGATAAGTATAATTTAATGAAGTGCTTCTTGTTTGGTCTGATACGTTATATTGTATCTCAGCCAGGCAGTGAAGATCGCTGTTTTTTTTTTTTTAAAGAAATCAGATCTTAAATGCGACGATTTTGTCTAGGATGACAATTCATCAGAAGCCCTGAGGCTAGCAGACTGAATTTAAAAGTCTGTGTGCATATACCCAATATACAGCTGAAGATGGCTAGTTTTGCACTTTTGAAAGGTACAAAGTTTTTTGTTTGACGTTCCAGGAACTATTCAAGTTTCCATCAATCACGATCAAACATTTTGGACTTCCGTTGTCGAAACTCTCTTTTTTAATGGCTGTGACCCTAATGGAGATGAACAGGTTCAAGATTCAATCAGCAGCAAGCAGAACAAGAGGTTATAGGAAAGAGACAGAGATAGCAGCAAAAACACAAACAGAACCCAGGGAACGTAAGAATCGTATTCACAAAAAATGTTTAAACTGTTATTTTGAACTGTTATAGAACCCTGAACAGAACCATCTCCACCAATGACTCTGTATTATTGTGTTCGTGGTTCATTTTACCCTACTATTCAGGACTGCTCATCTGATGCCCAGCTATATTAGTCTATTTCCTAACACATGTATTTTTACTTCTTATTTTAAGCACATATATGAGTCACTTAGATCGACAGTCACATCTATTTCAAATCAGAAGTAACGTAAATAATGTGTATTTACTTCAGGTTTAAGGTCATGTCATACCGTATTTAAAGAAAGTCCAAACAAATCTATAATTGTGTGTGAAAATACAGTAAAATGTTACCTAAGCTCTCATTTACAGGTACCAAGGATGGCAACTGTACACAACACCAAAGTGCCCAAACTGGATTTTGTCCTGAAAAGTGGGACCAAATCTTTTGAGGTGTTATTTTGGTGTGATATAGCCCCTAAGGGGGTTCAGGTCGTACTCACACTATGTACAGTTGCATTGAACCGGGCCAAAGCACGCTTGTCCCCACTCCCGTCACCCCCGACGGCCTGCACTCACATTACATTCGGGCCTGGGCACGCTTTCGTCATCGATGACGTGCTGTTCAGAAGTGCTCTCGCTCAGCACAGAGGGATTTCTTTTGTTATATCGTTTAAGTCCTTTGATATGCGGTGCCACGCAGTCAAACATTTCGCCGAACAGATCAGCCACTTTTGCTGCTCATAAACAATCATAAAGTCCTCGTGCTGCAGGAATTAGGAGATTTGCTGAAGGTGCAGCTGTCGTGCAGTGAGGGGTTTGTGTCTTTAATAATCTACAACAGTTTGCGTTCATTGAACAGTAAGGATGATTAATTAATCCATATGAAACAGTCGCTTAAAAGTCACGTCTCGCTTTCAGTTTCGGGCTTGGGCGCGTTTTGCACTCACACACAAGCGTACCGCGCCAAAGCCCAAGTGAACCGCGCTCAGGCCCACCTCTTCCAACCGGACCAGGGCCGGCCAAGTGTACCGTGAGCCCGATTCAGAGCACTCACACTTCTCAAACGATCCGGGAAACGGGCCTGGGCACGGTTCGGATAGCATAGTGTGAGTACGCCCTCAGTTTAGCACTGAGATGGCCAATGTAAACTTAAAGAGCCATGAAACCCGCCTCTCTCAGCAGGGTGTTTTCACACCTCTAGCTTGAAAAAAGTAAGAAAAGTGGGTGTGTCTAGCTTTGTTTAGGTGGGAGTGTCCAGCGGCGAAAGAGGGAAGGGGTTTGCATGAAAAGGGGACTGTCATTACGTGCATATTAAACAGCTAATTTGCAGACCGGCAACGCACAGACGCAAACGCAGAGATGGACGGCGATTCGGAGAGCAGCGTTTACAGTGGATCTGAGAGCTCTGTGGAGGTGGAGGATTTCTCTCCATCAGATTCCCCGCAGTCACATCTGGTTGTAGACAGTACAGGTCCACAGCCTTATCAGTTTGAACCTTTAAACACAAACACGCCAGTGAATGCAGGAGAAAGTGAAGATGCTCCTGACGAGGCGAATATTGAAGTCTGGCAATGGTAGTTATTATTTCCAACTGTATTTGTTGAAATAAACAAATAACTAACAAATACACAATTTTGGATGCCACAAATACTGCACTGCACCGGAAAAGTGAACTGTTGTCATCTTGACAGGTGTTCTTGTGGTAACTGCTCCAGACTCCGTCCGGAGGAAAACGTTTGTCACCCGGGATTTGAACCTGTCGCTCTTAACCCATACGTCCTGCAGGCAGTTTATGCCACATATCGACAGTTGTTTGGGGAGATGACAAACACAGCTCTCAACAGGTTGGTAAAATGTGAAACTACTTCGTAACGCCAGTCATTTCACTAAGTAATGTCTTCAAAAATGGAAAGAGCACACTTACCGAATCTGTAGAGGCATGAAAATCAACAGGAACCACGTCTTTTTTTAAACTGAGACGAGTGGCAAATCCAGACTTCACCAGATTGGAAAAGCTCTCGGGTAAAAAATGATCCCTACAAACGTATTTTGTCGCATAGTAATACACCACTGTATTCCAACTGCTTGGGTCCACACGTGAGCTTTACTCTCATCTCGGGGAAATGGAAACAAAAATTTCGTTGCGGCACATTTAGAAACGCAACACCGACGAACCATGTCTCAGAATAATGCTTATTCTTCCTCTCGTTTGAATTAAGGCTGGTAAGTAACACAACGAGGTGCCTCGCTGCCGTCTGAACACTGTCTGTAACAGGTAAAAGGAGTCTTACTTTCTATCTAGTTTATGCATATTAATGAAGTTGCACCGCATACACAATAGAGCGCGCTGATTGGTTTGAAGCACGTCTTTGTCATGAATTAATGCCGCACTCTCAGATACGTCACAATGTTCTTGAAGGGACAGACATCCACTCTCCAGGCTGGATTTACACGCAAGTATCTCATCGCTGTGACGTAGCTTCAAAAATTTGTTTCAAACTGGAAGAACGAATTTGCTCGAAATAACGCAAAAACAACCAATTTTCACTTTTTAGTGAACTATATGCGTCCTGATAGTGTTTATACCAGTGTGGGACACATATATAACTGTCAACAGCTCAAAAAATGTGTTTTGTGGCCCTTTAACTCCTCTTCTTATACCACTGTTGAGGTATACAACGGGTTCGACAACACATTATAGGGCTGTAGCAATAGTCCTGCCATTGCGAAAATGGTATAATTGTCTTGTCAGAAGTTACTACTGACACTTTAATTTGAGCTTCTGGAAGAAAACATAGAGAAGCTCATCTCTTAGCTGCCAATCAAAGCAGAAGTTACAAATGTGCCAATGTGGTAAAAAAAAATAGGAGTGTTGACATTTAAAGAAAACTTGAAGCTAGTCATGCAATGAGAAAACAACTGTGATCTGACAGCTTTAAAAAGCACGGTGTGACTTCGGCATTTAGAAACCACAAAAACTGAAAAAGAAAAACACAAAACTACAGAAAGGCCGATAAAGTCTAGATGGGATACAGCTGCGGCAAGAATTCATCAGTTCTTCGTTCATTAATTCTTGTAACTTCTGGCCGCAGCGGTATCCCTTCTAGCAACAATCAGAAAAGCTCCTGTCTGCAGCCTGCAGATTGAGGAGCGGTTGCATCTAGACCAGGACTTATGTGTCGCTTTGCCAATGAGTCTTTTCATTGGACACTGTGACCAGCTGATGAGGTCTGCTATTTGCAAGCACGGGTGGAGTTAAGAGACTCCAGTCAAGTCGATAACGGTCAGCTGACAGTAGGTGGCACTTAAGCTCCAAATGGACTGTACAAGCCTCCTGGAGTTTTCATTTATTTAATGTTTGTACATGACACAAAGTCCAACCTATTATGTTTTTTTAGTGTCTACACCAACCCCAAACCTAACCCCAACCTCACAGTAACCTGTTGTATTTTATTAATGCCTACCACACCTACCCAACCCTAAACACAACCTCACAGTAACCTGTTGTGTTTTATCAACGTCTACACCTACTCTAAATCCAACATCACAGTAACCCGTTGTTTTATTAACGTCTACACCTACCCCAACCTCACAGTAACCTGTTGTGTTTTAATAACGTCTACATCTACCCCAACTCTAAACCCTACCTTACAGTAACCTGTTGTGTTTTATTAACGTCTACACCAGGGGTGTCCAAACTCAGTTCTGGAGGGCCAGTGTCCTGGACAGTTTAGTTCCAACCTGCTTCCAACTAGCTCCAACACACCTGCCAGGAAGTTTGTAGTATATCTAGTAAGAGCTTGATTAGATGGTTAAGGTGTGTTTGATTAGGGTTGGAGCTAAACTCTCCAGGACACTGGCCCTCCAGGACCGAGTTTGGACACCCCTGGTCTACACCTACCCCAACCCTAAACCCAACCTCACAGTAACCTGTTGTGTTTTATCAACGTCTACACCTACCCCAACCCTAAACTCAACTGCACAGTAACCTGTTGTGTTTTATTAATGTCTACATTTAGGACAGTTCTAAGGGCCCATGCCATTTTGGGGCGCCTAGACATACTATTAAGGGCCCACCAGAACTCCTGCCCCCCCACTTTCTTCACTTTAGTTTGCGACACACATGAAATGTTGTCATAGGGCCTGTACCGGCCAGCGGTGCCCCTGGTCGAAGCAAATGTGTGGCCTACAAACCTTTTGAAAACCGTCTCTATTGCTCTGAAACATCTTCAACAAAGAAATTGAGGGATTATACTACATGTTGTATGGTCAAGATGTCAAGTGATTTAGTGGACTGGTTAGTGTTCCTGACTGGCAGATATATTGGGTCCAAATCTAGTAACTATAGTCATTTAAAATGAGTTTTTTGTTGTTGCTCTGTTTTTGTATTGTTGCTGTCCCAGTATTTGAGGGAGCTCCTGGTGTATTATAGCCCCTCATGTCCACTACGCTCAATTAATTCTGGACAATTGATTATTCCCAAAATATTAAAATCAACTGTAGGCGGTAGATCTTTCTCATATCTGGCACCTAAACTCTGGAACAGCCTTCCTAGCACAGTTCGGGAAGCAGACACACTCTGTCAGTTTAAAACTAGATTAAAGACACAAACTCGGTCCTGGGGGGCCAGTGTCCTACATATTTTAGTTCCAACCCCAATTAAACACACCTGAACCAGCTAATCAAGCTCTTTCGAGGTATACTAGAAACTTCCAGGCAAGTGTGTTGAAGCAAGTTGGAGCTAAACTATGCAGGACACCGGCCCTCCAGGAGTTTGGACACCCCTGATTTAGGGCAACCGGAGCCAGGAACACTTCCCTAAAGACATTATAATTTGAACGGCATCTGCACTTCAGATCTGCTTATCTGTTTTTATTATTCCTGAGGTTTCCATAATCCTGGACCAGGCCGTATCTTGAGCATCACAAGAAGTTTGGCCAGAGGTGAAATGGTCGTGCCCAACTGAGACTGGTTTCTCACGTGTTTTTTTTCCCTTTACTTTCGTCAGTTGGTGAAGTTTGTTCATCGCCGGTGTCACCAGTGACTCGCATGGTTTGGAACTTGTGGAGCTGCGCATCGATGGATTTGCCCTTCACTGTTTGGACTTTCAGCAGTGAAATTTAAACCACACTGAACTTACCTACACTCAATTTAAACTCTAACATCTGGACTGACACAGTTTCAATTTACTGATCTGAACTTGGGACAGTTGCGCTATACACGTGTGCACGGTCCACTAGGCCGGTGTTTCCCAACCCTGTTCCACGAGGCACACAAACAGTACGTATTTTGGATGTCTTCTTATCTGACCCATTTACTTCAGGTTTTGGAGTCTCTTCTAATGATATGATGAGTTGATTCAGGTGTGTCTGATTAGGGAGAGATTAAAAATATGTACTCCCTGCTGAAAAATCCAGCTTAAACCAGCCTAAGATGGTTGGCTGGTTTTAGCTGGTCTACCAGCCTGGTTTTAGAGGGGTTTTGGCAATTTCCAGGCTGGTTTCCAGCCATTTCCAGCCTGGTTTAAGCTGGATATAGCTGGTTTGGGCTGGTTTTAGCTGGTCAACTCTCAGCCTGACCAGCTAAGACCAGGCTGGAAATGGCTGGAAGCCAGCCTGGAAATGGCCAAAACCCCTCTAAAACCAGGCTGGTCAACCAGCTAAAACCATCCAACCATCTTAGGCTGTTTTAAGCTGGATTTTTCAGCAGGGCTGTTGGTGTGCCTTCAGGGAAACATTGCACTAGGTTATGTGAGATAGTGTTTGTTTCCAATAAGCTGTCAATCAAACGTAGATTTGCCAGGTCTCGAAATGCTTGTGAAATGACTGATCCTTTGAATCACTTTAGGCATGTCAGGGTGTTTCGAAACGTTTAAGAGTAGTGTTTCATAATATCTGTGCTTCACTCTGTCGAAACGTCAGTTTCATGTCAGCCATCCCTACCCTACAGTGGCATCTAAAAGCAGCGTTACAGGACTCCCTCTCTGAGATGTTGAGTAATAACTCTCAAGTCTTGTTTCTGTATAGAAAGGACCCCAAATGGATCAACCTGAAGACGTTGTGCATATCCTGTGCAAAAATGAAAAGAACTGTCTTTCATGATTTCCTGTCAATATTAGGGTTAGTTCCATCATCACATCACCATTTAGTTTACAGCTTTTTTTAATTTAACAATAAATTACTCTCAGTACATTTTTAGTTACATATGAGATTATTGATTCCTTTTATCACTTACTTGGCAAGCTTGCCTTTCCTCAGCAAACTTTCTGGATGGGACCTTAACTCCCATTTCAAGTTTATCAATACGCTTTATTTACGTGGCTGCCATTTAAAAAAAATGAAAGCGAAGCTGCGGTGGGAAGAAACCCAGAAGTATAGGATCAGCACTGTAAACATTGCAACAACATGCTTTGGACTACAAACCTCCAGCTGTTGCCTCGATTTCAAAATGCAGATATGATGTAAACACCACTTTAATATCATTCAGTTCAGTTTAATTTAATCAATTAAAAGCATATTAGGCATCAAACAACATCACAATCTCTTCACTGCTTCAGCCCATGTACTGTAACCCGGTGAGCGATAAAACGATGCAATCCTCTGTAGCACACCCTTGTGTTGTCTGTAATAGTGTTGTCCCGGTTTTAAAAATGTTAATTTCCCGCTAACATTTAAGCGTCATTGAGCGTGTTTTTAATCAGTGCTAATTTGCCTTAGTATTCACCCGTGCTCAACAGAAACGACTATGATTGGCCGTGAAGGTCATCAGTTACATCTCTTCACCAAGCGCAAACACAGATACATGGACACTGGAGCGTTTTAAAGCCATGAAGATCAGTCGATTCATTCACTTGGTTAACATCGGTGAAGTGCAGTGAACTGATGACATTCACGGCCAATCACGGTCATTTCTGTTTAGTGTTGGAAATTACTGTTTACTATGGAAATCAGCGCTGTTTAAGAACGCGCCTAACAGTGCTTAAATGTCAGCAGGAAATGGACGTTTATTTATTTATTTCAGTACCGAAATTCAGTATTGTGAGAAGTCTAATATAGTGAAAGAATCAGTTCATTAACTTGAGTTAAATGGCATCTAAAACGTGTGTTTGGGAAAGAAAACGTTAGCTAATTAGTGCCATTTCCCTTAACTTAGCTGAGAATTAGGTCTGATATCCCTTTTTATTTTCACTATTCATTCAGAACGGACCTTCGGGTCACTCGGAAGGCGGTGAAATGATAAATTTGTGTCACTTTCTCTTCGCTGATAAGATATACAGCCAGGTACACAACATTCCTGCGTGACTCCAGGGAAAATTTACGGGTTTCTTCCCACCGCAGCCTCGCTTTTAAAATGGTAGCCATGTGAAATCAGTCTATTCAGATCCCTTGAAAGAGATTTTGCTTGCATTGCATGTTTTGAAGGATCATGATGCCTTGCTTATCATGTATGGACGGTAATATTTTAAACTGCGACCAACCTTTGAGTGCTGGTATTTGAACACCATAGTGCAGTAGGAATTTTGACTTTTGGCTGTCCGGCAAACGTCTTCTGTTTGACTATTTTTCGCGCAGTTGTGTAAATTGTAAAACCCTTGAGTCCTGAGCTTGCTCCTGTATGGCTTATTTTAATGTTGCTGCTGGTCCACAGACGTGTTCTTCTTTCAAGACAACATTAGGACATTTACAACACTGGATTATCAACTCCAAAGACAGCATCAGAATTTCTTAACAAACTGAAATTTTAGGTATCCCACCTATTTTGAGTCACTTTTTAAAAGTTGCTAAAAGTAGCCAAATGAATGTTTAAAAATGCTAAATGTGTTGCTATGTTCCTAGTATGGTGTAAAAAGTTGCTAAATCTAGCAACAAAATTGCTAACTTGCCAACACTGTCCTTCTCTGAAGAGAAATGATGAAGAGTGGGCGGGGAGAATCAGAGAATCTCATTTGCATTTAAAGGCACAGCTACAATTCCCTCTTAACCAAAAATGGACACTTTCAACAGGCTGTAATAAATGATGTGATGGGTATTTACAGCTAAAACTTTACAGACACATCCTGGAGACACCAAAGACTTATTTTACATCTTGTAAAAAGGCCAAAATTGGAGCCATTTAAGGTGTAAGAGATGGTCAACGGTGTAGTTATAAATGTCATTTTTACATGCAGACCATTTGTAAGATACAAGTACAATGTAGGTGGTGCAGTGGCTCAGTTGTTAGCAACAAGGTTGCTGGTTCAAGTCCTGGCTGGGCCAGTTGGCATTTCTGTGTGGAGTTTGCATGTTTTGCCAGTGTTGTAGTGGGTTTCCTCTGGGTGCTCCGGTTTCCCCCCACAGTCCAAACACAAGCGTTACAGATGAAATTGGATGAACTAAATTGGCCGTAGTGTATGAGTGTGTGTGTGTGTGTGTGTGTGTGTGTGTGTGTGAATAAGTGTTCATGGGTGTTTCCAAGTACTGGGAAAGTGGATAGGCTGCATCTGGGCCAGATCTGAGAAAGTGCATGGGCTGCAGCTGGGCCAGATCTGAGAAAGTGCTGCATCTGGGCCAGATCTGAGAACGTGCTGCATCTGGGCCAGATCTGAGAAAGTGCTGCATCTGGGCCAGATCTGAGAACGTGCTGCATCTGGGCCAGATCTGAGAAAGTGCTGCATCTGGGCCAGATCTGAGAACGTGCTGCATCTGGGCCAGATCTGAGAAAGTGCTGCATCTGGGCCAGATCTGAGAAAGTGCATGGGCTGCATCTGGGCCAGATCTGAAAAAGTGCTGCATCTGGGCCAGATCTGAGAAAGTGCTGCATCTGGGCCAGATCTGAGAAAGTGCATGGGCTGCAGGTGGGCCAGATCTGAGAAAGTGTATGGGCCATATCTGGCCCAAATATGGGCCATGCTTATTCTGAAATGTGGCCCAGATCTGGTCTAGTTGTGGCTGACTTTTGGATTCTTATGTCAGCCACAATCAGGTTGAGTCATCGCCTTCATTCCATGCAGTATGTGAGCCAGAAGAATGTGGGGGATGTGGGCCATATCTGGGCCAGATGTAATTTGCTATCTGGGACATTACACATCAACTTAAGTTTCACATATGATATTGTAGTGGACCACTCCTTTAAAAATGCTAACTTGCCAACGTTGTCCTTCTCTGAAGAGAAATGATCAAGAGTGGGCGGGGAGAATCAGAGAATCTCATTTGCATTTAAAGGCACAGCTACAATTCCCTCTGACCGAAAAATGGACACTTTCAACAGGCTGTAATAAATGATATGATGGGTATTTACAGCTGAAACTTTACAGACACATCCTGGAGACACCAAAGACTTATTTTACATCTTGTAAAAAGGCCAAAATTGGAGCCATTTAAGGTGTAAGAGATGGTCAACGGTGTAGTTATAAATGTCATTTTTACATGCAGACCATTTGTAAAATACAAGTACAATGTAGGTGGTGCAGTGGCTCAGTTGTTAGCCACAAGGTTGCTGGTTCAAGTCCTGGCTGGGCCAGTTGGCATTTCTGTGTGGAGTTTGCATGTTCTGCCAGTGTTGTAGTGGGTTTCCTCTGGGTGCTCCGGTTTCCCCCCACAGTCCAAACACAAGCGTTACAGATGAAATTGGATGAACTAAATTGGCCGTAGTGTATGAGTGTGTGTGTGTGTGTGTGTGTGAATAAGTGTTCATGGGTGTTTCCAAGTACTGGGAAAGTGGATGGGCTGCATCTGGGCCAGATCTGAGAAAGTGCATGGGCTGCAGCTGGGCCAGATCTGAGAAAGTGCTGCATCTGGGCCAGATCTGAGAACGTGCTGCATCTGGGCCAGATCTGAGAAAGTGCATGGGCTGCATCTGGGCCAGATCTGAAAAGTGCTGCATCTGGGCCAGATCTGAGAAAGTGCTGCATCTGGGCCAGATCTGCGAAAGTGCATGGGCTGCAGCTGGGCCAGATCTGAGAAAGTGCATGGGCCATATCTGGCCCAAATATGGGCCATGCTTATTCTAAAATGTGGCCCAGATCTGGTCTAGTTGTGGCTGACTTTTGGATTCTTATGTCAGCCACAATCAGGTTGAGTCATTGCCTTCATTCCATGCAGTATGTGAGCCAGAAGAATGTGGGGGATGTGGGCCATATCTGGGCCAGATGTAATTTGCTATCTGGGACATTACACATCAACTTAAGTTTCACATATGATATTGTAGTGGACCACTCCTTTAAAAATGCTGATTTGCCAACATTGTCCTTTTCTGAAGAGAAATGATCAAGAGTGGGCGGGGAGAATCAGAGAATCTCATTTGCATTTAAAGGCACAGCTACAATTCCCTCTGAACCAAAAATGGACACTTTCAACAGGCTGTAATAAATGATATGATGGGTATTTACAGCTGAAACTTTACAGACACATCCTGGAGACACCAAAGACTTATTTTACATCTTGTAAAAAGGCCAAAATTGGAGCCCTTTTTAAGGTGTGAGTGATGGTCAACAGTGTAGTTATAAATGTCATGTTTACATGCAGACCATTTGTAAGATACAAGTACAATGTAGGCGGCGCAGTGGCTCGCTGGTTCGAGTCCTGGCTGGGCCAATTGGCATTTCTTTGTGGAGTTTGCATGTTCTCCGGGTTTCCTCTGGGTGCTCCGGTTTGCCCCGCAGTCCAAACCGATACACTATAGGTGAATTGGATGAACCAAATTGGCTGTAGTGAATGAGTGTTTATGGGTGTTTCCCAGTGTAAGAATGGTATTTTGACCTCAGCGGTTCGAACTGTAGTTCTGCCGAGCGACTAAAAAGTTATCAGCATGATGGTAATGTCAACATGCTGCTGTCATCTTCGGACTTCCTGTCCAGGCTTGTTGCGGGAATAAGGTTAATCAGTCTTTGTTGTCCTTCAGCCCTGTGTGAGAGGTTTAGGCCGTACTCACACTATGTACAGTTGCCTTGAACCGGGCCGAAGCACGATTGCGCCCCCTCCCCTCTCCCCCGACGGCCCGCACTCACATTACATTCGGGCCTGGGCACGGTTACGTCATTGATGACGCGCAGTTCAGTAAGCGCTTTCGCTCAGCACAGTGGAGATTTCTTTAGTAAGTTATAGTTATATCGTTTAAGTCGTTTGATATGCGGTGACACGCAGTCAAATATTTCGCCAAACAGATCAGCCACTTTTGACGCTCATAAACAATCATAAAGTCCTCGTGCTGCAGGAATTAGGAGGTTTGCTGAAGGCGCAGCTGACGTGCAGTGAGGGGTTTGCGTCTTTAATAAACTACGACAGTTTGCGTTCATTGAACGGCACGAACGATTAATTAATCCATATCAAACAGATTTGTGTAGGCGAGGACTTTTTTTATTTACGAGGACTTTAGATGGGTAATTTAAGCGCAGATGGGTCATTTAGGGCATATCACAGCCTCATTTCTCGCTTTCAGTTTCGGGCTTAGGCACGCTTGCACTCACACTGTAAGCGTACCGCGCCTGAGCCCAAGTGAACCGCGCTCTGGCACACCTCTTCCAACCGGGCCAGGGCCGGCCAAGTGTACCGTGCCCGAGCCCCATTCAGAGCACTCACACTTCTTAAACGATCCGGGAAACGGGCCTGGGCACGGTTCGGATAGCATAGTGTGAGTACGCCCTAAGAGTGTTATTAGCAGAGGAGGTTTTGTTACGTGAAGACCACTGATTTTTGCTCTTAAGTAATTTCTGTTTTCTCAGAAAATATGGTGGAGGTCTTCCCTGTCCTGATGTCCAACATTGTTCCTCTCTGTGACCAAACTTTTTACAGGTCATACAAAGCCTGTTTTGTTTGTCTGAGGGTTGATTGCTGTGATCATCTGAGGTTTGAGGGTTTTTAAGACTCTCTAATGCTTCTAAACTGTAAGATGGCTAAACCTCTCCAGAATGTCAGATCCTGAGAGCTGATATGGAATCGATGAGATGCAATAAAACAACAAACCTTTTGGTCTGAGAAAGGAGATAAGGAAACCAGCTGTTTAAATGTTCTATTCAAATCACTGTTGACAATCCAAACGTCGGCTGAAAACACAGGGCTGCACCTCACCAGGGGGGAGTGCGAGAAATTTACCCTTCTCATTTCACCTCAAGCCCCCCTTCTTGACCTTTGAGCAGATCATTCACAGTCCACATAAAATGTCCAAGGTTTTAATATGATGTATGTTATAGCACTGTATTCATGTTTGGTATCCTTTTAAATGTCTCTGTGTGATTGGTAAAGTGGTCTTAATTTCACTATAATATTTTATTTGTATATGTTGATTTGGTTTTTGACTTTGATATAATCTCTGCCCGATGCTTCCCCCCCCCCCTCTAGAGATGATTAACATCTCAAATTAACTAGGCAAGGGTCTCTGACGCTTCTATTGTCTTGAATTGATGGCTGTTTGTTCTAAGTTGAGTATATAAGGTGTGTGATATGGCTCATGGGTATGAGTATGAGTAAGCAGTTCGCAACCAGCCTATTTGAATATTAGTTAATCCTGCACCCTCTGACTAATTTCAGAGCGTCAACATTCTGTTCGTGAGAAGACACGCAAACCCCCGGGGGGCGTGAAACTCTGAGCGGCGTTTGGTCCCTAATGAACGTATAAACTGAAGAGTGTGGGAACAGATAGATCAAAACTCTAAATTAAGTCATAAATGATTATTGTGATCCGTTCCTATAATTAGAAATACAGTCTAAATATTACGATCAGTGGTGTAGTCGGGGCTATACGCACGTATACTCAGTATGCCTACTTTTTTCCATGAGCTGTTTGGGTATTACGACTTCTGAGGATCAATAATTGCGTATACCCTCTGTATACTCACTTGTTTTTCTGATTAGACTTCCCTAATTTACGTGTATTCGCGTTCCCTTTAACTGTATACCAAATGTTTTTTTTACTTGCATCTTATTTGTTGCAATCAGTGGATTTTTGTTTAATTTGCGGCATTCCCTGCCCCCTCACGACCGCAGCAGCTGTGAGAAAATTTCGGGAGTTTTTCGATAACGACGACAAGTCAACTAAATGATGTCTCGCTGAAACACTGAGGTAAAATTATTTTTAAAAAACCATGGGCATCGCTTTAGCCCCCTATATTTCTGTTCAGTCCCTCGAAATGTTTTGGGATTTCCTCATGAACTGTACACTACTAAATGATCACCTTAGTCCTCTTTAAATTTGATATGAAAACGGCGGCAGACTTCCGCTCCTCCGTTTTCAACTCGTTTTTCGTTTAATCAGCAAACCACAGCTTTGCAGAGTGAGAGCAGAAGGTGTGTTTGTCTATAGATTGTTATAATATCTGCATATTCGCAGTTCTTTGCTATAGAAACACTTGTATCACATGTACCAATCGGGTTTCCCCATCTGCCTTGGCGCTTCCCTCATCATCACAGCTGTTTCCTCCAGCGAAAATGCAACTCTTAACGAACATTTATCAATTAACTATGATTATAAAACACATTACAGTGCATGTGGCATTATATATATCATACATTCATGCACAGGATTAAACACAGTGACAGAACCACTCAGTGAATGTACTCATTTTAACTGCATATCAGAGTGAAACATTATGTGTTGTATCTTTAAAATTATTTCCTATTATGACTTATATTATGATAGTGAAATATGTAAATTAGCCTGTACATCTTTTAATATGTTTATATTTATGCCATTTTAAATTATAAAAGTGGCAGTTCTATTTAAAACATGGAAAAATACTTTAGTATAGGCTAGTATTTGAGTTTTTGAAGACAACAACTTTTTATTTTCCTGATATATATATATATAGTTAAATTAATTATAGGCTCATTTTACAAGTCCCTTTAGAGTTAAACAGTTGGCTTTTACCCAGGTTTTACCACAGCTTAATATACTCACCCAATCTCCGGGTCTGCTGGGGGCACTATTAGCCAAGCATAAATCATTGAATAGGATTAGGCTATTAGCATCTCGCTTTAAAATGAACAAATTTGTTTAAATATTTTTCCTTTTTTAATGGATAGTTCATTCAAAAAAAGTAAAATTGTCATCCTTTACTCAACCTTTACTTGTTTCGAACCGGTTTGTATTTTTTTTAAATTTTGTTTAACACAAAAGAAGATATTTTGAAGAAAGCTAGAAACCTGTAATCATTAACTTCCGTAGTATTTGTTTTTTCTTTCAATAGTTACAGGTAACTTATGTAAAAAAAAAAAAAAAAATATATATATATATATATATATATATATACCTATATATATATATATATATATATATATATATATATATATATATATATATATATATATATATGTAGTTTCGTCGTTTCTTTGCCTACTTTTAATATTTGGGTTGGGTGGGTAATAGTACACCACTTTTTTTTTTAGGACTACACCACTGATTACGATCACATAAAAATGATTCAGATGAGTCAGATAAAATTCGGAGCTAAAAAATGAGTATCAATAAACTCTAATAAATAACAGAATTCTTTTCAGAAGCACTGGAAAAGGCTTACATGCATTTAACCTTCGACCATGCTGTTAGTTTCGTCATTGGGCTAATAGATGGACTTTTACACCAGTACTGAGTTGTTTTACACATCCACATTGTACAATATAAAACTGAATTGCTAAACAATTGTTACAAACTTGAATTAAATTCATTAAATCCACTTAATGTAAAGTGGGCCCATAAAAAACTCACCGTGTTCCGCATTTGAGAGGAGAAACGATGAGGTTTAATAATTAATTGAACACAATTTTCAGACACTCACATGATCTTATGAGAACTGAACCAGTAACATCTCAAATTCTGTAAAAAAACAAAACACATCATCAGTGAGTAGGAAGTTGTGGTTGACTGAAGGCCAATGTGGTAACAGAGAGGGTTGTGAAATCAGAAGAAAAAAAAAAAAAACAACTGAAAATCGGCATTGATCACACAGGCTAACGCAGTTCATTTTTACTATTGCCCAGGTCTCACATCAGTAACACTGCTATGAGTTTGTCTTTTGTGGACTGAAAACATCTGAGAAAATGCTTGGCACGGTTTGGTTCAGTTTGTGGTGTCTATTTGGTGAGTTTTACATTTGCTTTTATCACTTCATCATTATTTTTTTTTGATTTCTTTAACTTTAAAACTTGTTTTGTTTCTACTTCAAACCATTTACTATAGTAAAACGGCATCATATTTACTTTTTTCATAGGTAAAGTCAGATATACGTTATGTTATCATCTACCCAGATAGCATACCAATTTTCATTCACGACTTTAGGCAGTTATGCGGCACTGGTGGGTTTCTTTCGGCCCAGACAAAATGAATGTGAGCCTGAAGTGGCCAACCTGTACAATGGCAAACGGGGGCCAAAGATTCCAATCCATATATGGGCCATTTAAGACATAGATTTGGCACTTATGGTAAAATGTAATCTGAATGTGAGCCTAATGTGGCCCATGTGGAAAATGGTAAATGTGGCCCAAATGATGGAGGACAAATGTGGGCCACAGTTGGCAAAAATTTGGCATAGTCATTTAAGGGTAATCTGGGTCTAAACCTAAAGTGGCTCACATGTGTAGATGCAAATGTGGCCCAGTTATCTTAAGACATATGTGGGCCACTTTTGGCAAATATTTGGCACAGTAAGCTCTGGCTAATGTGGCTGTGAGCCTAAAGTGGCCCAGAGAAAATATGGCAAATGTGGCCCAGTTATTTTAAAACATATGTGGGCCACTTTTGGCAAATATTAGGCACAGTAAGCTCTGGCTAATGTCGCTGTCAGCCTATAGTGGCCCAGAGAAGATTTGGCAAATGTGGCCCAGTTATCTTAAAAAATATGCAGGCCACTTTTGGCAAATATTCCGCATAGTAAGCTTTGGCTAATGTGGCTGTGAGCCTAAAGTGGCCCAGAGAAGATATGGAAAATGTGGCCCTGATCTGGCAAACAGGAGTGGATCAGGAGTGGGTCAGTTCTGGTTTATGTGGTTGAATTCTGGCTGATATGTGGTATTACTATGGCTTAATTGTGGCCCAGATCTGGCAAACAGGAGCGGACCGCCCAAGTGCCATCAATCCATACAGTATTTAGGCGTCATGTAAGTGTCTTTTGTGGGCCAGATCTGGGCCAGAATAAAAGCAATCTGTGGCCCAGAATAGGGTCAGTTCTGGTTTAAGTGGTTGAATTCTGGCTGATATGTGGTATTACTATGGCTTAATTGTGGCCCAGATCTGGCAAACAGGAGCGGACCGCCCAAGTGCCATCAATCCATACAGTATGTAGGCCGGATGTAAGTGTTTTTTGTGGGCCAGAAAAAAAGCAAACTGTGGCCCAGAATAGGGTCAGTTCTGGTTCGTTTGGTTGAATTCTGGCTGATATATGGTATTACTATGGCTTGATTGTGGCCCAGATCTGGCAAACAGGAGTGGAGCGCCCAAGTGCCATCAATCCATACAGTATGTAGGCGGGATGTAAGTGTCTTTTGTGGGCCAGATCTGGGCCAGAATAAAAGCAAACTGTGGCCCAGAATAGGGTCAGTTCTGGTTCATTTGGTTTAATTCTGGCTGATATATGGTATTGCTATGGCTTAATTGTGGCCCAGATCTGGCAAACAGGAGTGGTCCGCCCAAGTCTCATCATTCCATGCCTTATGTGAGCCAGATTTAAGTATCTGGTGTGGGCCAGATCTGGGACAAAATAAAAGCAAACTGTGGCCCAGAATAGGGTCAGTTCTGGTTTATGTGGTTGGATTCTGGCTGATATGTGGTATTACTATGGCTTAATTGTGGCCCAGATCTGGCAAACAGGAGCGGACCGCCCAAGTGCTATCAATCCATACAGTATGTAGGCGGGATGTAAGTGTCTTTTGTGGGCCAGATCTGGGCCAGAATAAAAGCAAACTGTGGCCCAGAATAGGGTCAGTTCTGGTTTATGTGGTTGGATTCTGGCTGATATGTGGTATTACTATGGCTTAATTGTGGCCCAGATCTGGCAAACAGGAGTGGACCGCCCAAGTCCCATCATTCCATGCGGTATGTGAGCCAGATTTAGGTATCTGGTGTGGGCCAGATCTGGGCCAAAATAAAAGCAAACTGTGGCCCAGAATAGGGTCAGTTCTGGTTTATGTGGTTGAATTCTGGCTGAAATGTGGTATTACTATGGCTTAATTGTGGCCCAGATCTGGCAAACAGGAGTGGACCGCCCAAGTGCCATCAATCCATACAGTATGTAGGCGGGATGTAAATGTCTTTTGTGGGCAAGATCTGGGACAGAATAAAAGCAAACTGTGGCCCAGAATAGGGTCAGTTCTGGTTCATTTGGTTGAATTCTGGCTGATATATGGTAATGCTATGGCTTAATTGTGGCCCAGATCTGGCAAACAGGAGTGGACCGCGCAAGTGCCATCATTCCATGCGGTATGTGGGCCAGATCTGGGCCAGAATAAAAGCAAACTGTGGCCCAGAATAGGGTCAGTTCTTGTTTATGTGGTTGAATTCTGGCTGATATATGGTAATGCTATGGCTTAACTGTGGCCCAGATCTGGCAAACAGGAGTGGACCACCCAAGTCCCATCATTCCATGCGGTATGTGAGCCAGATTTAGGTATCTGGTGTGGGCCAGATCTGGGACAAAATAAAAGCAAACTGTGGCCCAGAATAGGGTCAGTTCTGGTTTATGTTGTTGAATTCTGGCTGATATATGGTAATGCTATGGCTTAATTGTGGCCCAGATCTGGCAAACAGGAGTGGACCACCCAAGTCCCATCATTCCATGCGGTATGTGAGCCAGATTTAGGTATCTGGTGTGGGCCAGTTCTGGGCTAAAATAAAAGCAAACTGTGGCCCAGAATAGGGTCAGTTCTGGTTTATGTGGTTGAATTCTGGCTGAAATGTGGTATTACTATGGCTTAATTGTGGCCCAGATCTGGCAAACAGGAGTGGAGCGCCCAAGTGCCATCAATCCATACAGTATGTAGGCGGGATGTAAGTGTCTTTTGTGGGCCAGATCTGGGCCAGAATAAAAGCAAACTGTGGCCCAGAATAGGGTCAGTTCTGGTTTATGTGGTTGGATTCTGGCTGATATGTGGTATTGCTATGGCTTAATTGTGGCCCAGATCTGGCAAACAGGAGTGGACCGCCCAAGTCCCATCATTCCGAGCGGTATGTGAGCCAGATTTAGGTATCTGGTGTGGGCCAGATCTGGGCCAAAATAAAAGCAAACTGTGGCCCAGAATAGGGTCAGTTCTGGTTTATGTGGTTGAATTCTGGCTGAAATGTGGTATTACTATGGCTTAATTGTGGCCCAGATCTGGCAAACAGGAGTGGACCGCCCAAGTCCCATCAATCCATACAGTATGTAGGCGGGATGTAAGTGTCTTTTGTGGGCCAGATCTGGGCCAGATTATAAGCAAACTGTGGCCCAGAATAGGGTCAGTTCTGGTTTATGTGGTTGGATTCTGGCTGATATATGGTATTGCTATGGCTTAATTGTGGCCCAGATCTGGCAAACAGGGGTGGACCTCTAAAGTGCCATCATTCTATGCGGTACGTGGGCCAGATTTAAGTATCTGGTGTGGGCAAGATCTGGGCCAAAATAAAAGCAAAGCAGTTCTGGTTTATGTGGTTGAATTCTGGCTGATATGTGGTATTACTATGGCTTAATTGTGGCCCAGATCTGGCAAACAGGAGTGGAGCGCCCAAGTGCCATCAATCCATACAGTATGTAGGTGGGGTTTAAATGTCTTTTGTGGGCCAGATCTGGGCCAGAATAAAAGCAAACTGTGGCCCAGAATAGGGTCAGTTCTGGTTTATGTGGTTGGATTCTGGCTGATATATGGTATTGCTATGGCTTAATTGTGGCCCAGATCTGGCAAACAGGGGTGGACCTCTAAAGTGCCATCATTCTATGCGGTACGTGGGCCAGATTTAAGTATCTGGTGTGGGCAAGATCTGGGCCAAAATAAAAGCAAAGCAGTTCTGGTTTATGTGGTTGAATTCTGGCTGATATGTGGTATTACTATGGCTTAATTGTGGCCCAGATCTGGCAAACAGGAGTGGAGCGCCCAAGTGCCATCAATCCATACAGTATGTAGGTGGGGTTTAAATGTCTTTTGTGGGCCAGATCTGGGCCAGAATAAAAGCAAACTGTGGCCCAGAATAGGGTCAGTTCTGGTTTATGTGGTTGGATTCTGGCTGATATGTGGTATTACTATGGCTTAATTGTGGCCCAGATTTGGCAAACAGGAGTGGACCGCCCAAGTGCCATCAATCCATACAGTATGTAGGCCGGATGTAAGTGTTTTTATGGGCCAGAATAAAAGCAAACTGTGGCCCAGAATAGGGTCAGTTCTGGTTCATTTGGTTGAATTCTGGCTGATATATGGTATTGCTATAGCTTAATTGTGGCCCAGATCTGGCAAACAGGAGTGGACCGCTAAAGTGCCATCATTCTATGCGGTACGTAGGCCAGATTTAAGTATCTGGTGTGGGCAAGATCTGGGCCAAAATAAAAGCAAAGCAGTTCTTGTTTATGTGGTTGAATTCTGGCTGATATGTGGTATTACTATGGCTTAATTGTGGCCCAGATCTGGCAAACAGGAGTGGAGCGCCCAAGTGCCATCAATCCATACAGTATGTAGGCGGGATGTAAGTGTCTTTTGTGGGCCAGATCTGGGCCAGAATAAAAGCAAACTGTGGCCCAGAATAGGGTCAGTTCTTGTTTAAGTGGTTGGATTCTGGCTGATATGTGGTATTACTATGGCTTAATTGTGGCCCAGATCTGGCAAACAGGAGCGGACCGCCAAAGTGCCATCATTCCATGTGGTATGTGGGCCGGATTTAAGCCACACGAATTTTTCTAGCTGGGTAGTTTGTAATTTATTCATGTATTTTTTTTTGTCTTTCTCTTTTTTTTTGATCAGGGGTGTTTGCTGTAACAGATGAGCTGAGGTTGGTGTCAGTGATGGAGGGAGACTCGGTTACTTTACACACTGATAGAGAAATGAGGAACAACGATTTGATTCTGTGGAGGTTTGGACCTGAAAACACTTTAGTAGTACAAATCAACGTCACCGAGAGCAGTTTGACTGTAAACGAAGATTACGATGGAAGATTTAAAGGCAGCGTGAAGGTGGACCATCAAACCGGATGTCTGACCATCACTAACACCAGGACTGAACATGCTGGACGTTACGAACTACAGAACGGACATAAGAGGACGTTTTTCATACTTGTAGTTCATGGTGAGTTTCAGATTTGGGTTAATAGTAATCCACAAACACTTGTCTTTTTTGCATCGGTGTGACTGTGTTATTGTTATTTAATTTGTAATATTTAATTAAATTATTTCTTTATTATTGGATTCATATGATGCAATTTCAAGAGTTTTTATGCCTTGAAGTGTTACAAGCAGTGCATATACAGTTAAAGACAAACTATTAGCTCTCAAGGGATTTTCGGCTAAAGAATTTCGGCTATCGGCCTCTAAATCATAAGAGTTATCGGTTATCGAATCCATATCAGTGCATCCCTAGTATTTACAGCCTCCGCTGTGAGGCTCTAAATTGAGCTCAGGTACATTCTGTTTCCACTGATCATGTTTCAGCAGCTTAATCGCAGTTCAAAAAGGCATACACCTGTCTATATAAGGTCCCAGGGTTGACAGTGCATGTCAAAGCACAATCCAAGCATGAAGACAAAGGAACTGTCTGTAGACCTCCAAGTCCTTTAAATACCTTGCACACCCCTCTGGTGGAAATCTAACAGTTGACTCTGGACAATGAAATAAAATAACTATGATACTTTGCATTTCTTTTGGGTACATTTTTCTTGGACCTGGCAACCCTTCTTTTAACGATCATGAAGTGTTTCTTCATCTGCGACCAACTCTGTTTCTCCTTCAGGCGATTTGGCTGAGAAAGGCGAGATGAAGCCAGTGTCTGTGATGGAGGGAGAGTCTGTGTCTCTACGCACTGACACTGCCATGAGGAAGAACGATCTGATTGTGTGGAGGTTTGGGACGAATCCAATAGCTCAAATCAACGGAACGACTCAAGATGTGACTGTATATGATGTTCTCGAAGGGATTTTCACTGACAGACTGAACGTGGATCAACACACCGGATCTCTCACCATCACCAGCACCAGAACTGAGCACACTGGAGTTTATCTGCTAGAGATCAACGACATCAAGAAGATCTTCATCCTCAGTGTCTATGGTGAGGCTCTCTTTTATTCAGTACCTGTGCTGGACAGGGTTTATACTTCACTAATATACATGTCTGTTCTTTATCAGAGTATTTTACATTTACTTCACTACATTCCTAAGCAAAATAGTGTGATTTTTACTCCACTACATTTCCTGAATAAAGAAATTGCACCGAACAATTCATTTGTGAAATGGACTGACAACTGCTGAGTCAACACAAATGATTCGTTCAGAGTAAGTCTCCAGTAAATGATTTGCTAAATCAAATGAACCATTCAGTGAGTCTCGAGTAAATGATTCCCTGATTTAAATAACCCATTCACAGCTAGTCCTGAGAAAATGATTCACTAATTCAAATGATTCTTTCAGAGTGAGTCTCCGGTAAATGGTTTACTAATTCAAATGATCTGTTCAGAGTGAATTTACAGTAAATGATTCACTAATTGAATTGATCTATTCAGAGTGAGTCTCCGGTAAATGATTCACTCATTCAAATGATCTGTTCAGAGTGAGTCTCCAGTAAATGATTCACTAATTCAAATGATCTGTTCAGAGTGAATTTACAGTAAATGATTCACTAATTCAAATGATCTGTTCAGAGTGAATTACAGTAAATGATTCACTAAATCAAATGATCTGTTCAGAGTGAATTTACAGTAAATGATTCACTAAATCAAATTATCTGTTCAGAGTGAGTTTCCAGTAAATGATTCACTAATTCAAATGATCTGTTTAGAGTGAGTCTCCTGTAAATGATTCACTAATTCAAATGATCTGTTCAGAGTGAGTTTCCAGTAAATGATTCACTAATTCAAATGATCTGTTTAGAGTGAGTCTCCAGTAAATGATTCACTAATTCAAATGATCTGTTTAGAGTGAGTCTCCAGTAAATGATTCACTAATTCAAATGACCCATTCACAGTGAATCTTGAAAAAAATGATTCACTAATTCAAATGATCTGTTCAGAGTGAGTCTCCAGTAAATGATTCACTAATTTAAATGATCTGTTCAGAGTGAGTCTCCAATAAATGATTCACTAATTCAAATGACCCATTAACAGTGAATCTTGAAAAAAATGATTCACTAATTCAAATGATCTGTTCAGAGTGAGTCTCCAGTAAATGATTCACTAATTTAAATGATCTGTTCAGAGTGAGTCTCCAATAAATGATTCACTAATTCAAATGACCCATTAACAGTGAATCTTGAAAAAAATGATTCACTAATTCAAATGATCTGTTCAGAGTGAGTCTCCAGTAAATGATGTAAATGGAAATTTTCCAGTCTGACCAGCAAAGACCAGGCTGGAAATGGCTGAACACCAGCCTGGAAATGACCAAAAACCCCTCTAAAACCAGGCTGGTCGACCAGCTAAAACCAGCCAACCAGCCTAGGCTGGTTTAAGCTGGATTTTTCAGCAGGGTTATTGTCATTTAGAGCTATTCTGAGAAAATATCAGTGGTTATGTTTAGGTTAGTGTTTGTAGAAACATGTTAATGTGAGTACAGGTTACAACATGTTAACATAAGTCTATGGAAACAAATTAACATGAGTCCACAACCACAGCACAGCATATTTTGACTGATAAAGTTATTAAAACAGACCAGTTCATAGTCCTGAATAGCTCAGTTAGATAAGTTGGTGCTCGTGCTGAACCTTTTGACTACACGAGTTCGAATCCCGTTGATGACATATAAACTGTAATTATTTTTTTGATCAATTTTGCTCATATACTGTTCTGCTACACAGATATTAAAATCAGTAATGTTTACAATGTCACTGACACCAAGAATCTTTATTGGTATGGGCATGATTTGTTGCTGTGAAAAAGTGACGGATCTGCAAACATGAATAGCTCACATCTGGAAAGGGTCACCAGTTAATACAGACACCAGTTAAACCGTAACACCGGCATGAATCCCAGTTGTGAACATGCATTGCTTCGGATCTTATAAACACAACCAAGCCTTAAAAATACACTCTGGACCACCTCTTTAAGATAAAAAAAGATGCTTACATAATATTTCATGAGCATTTGAGATCTGCAAGCATGATCCCCCCCCCTGATTTTACACACAGATATAAACGGGGTCAAGAGTGTGAATGTGGTTTCAGGTTATTATCAATGATCAGTGTGCTTATCAGAGCTTGACACATTTTGCTAATTTACTTTCTTGCCAAATAAACGTTCATCAGTATGTAGGTCTGCTGTTTAAAGTTTAGTAAATAAATAAAAAAAATCAAGTATTTTTCTAAGTAGGACTTCTACTGGGGTAATATTTTTATTAGGGTATCTGTACTTTTACTTAAGTCTCGTCCCCTATTGTTTCTTACAACGTTTGAAGTGGCCTGAAGTTTTATCCTATAATTTGTTACATACAGTCATGGATGGCTGTCAATATTGGGCTTTGAAACGTTTCTCTGAACTGTTCTAATTCAGTGGATTGTTTCGAGTGATTGTTTCAGGGTTTGTACGGTCCTGGAAAACCTGGAAATGTAATTTTGACATGGTATTTTCCAGGCCGGGAACATTTTTGGAACTACAAAAAAAGGCTCTGACTGCAGAGGTACGATTCTGTTAGTGCTAAAGGCTAATTTGTACTGTCTGAAGACACAGACAGCAAGGAAGCAGCTAGCTTACGTAGTAGCCTACTACAGGACTGTGCTTATTTTAAGATTTCTATGTATCGAAGCGGAGCGTATATTAATTATCATCTTTATCAGGTAAACCTAGGTAGGCGTCTAGGATGCATTCGAAACAGATGCCCAAGCCACCTCAGCTGACTTCTCTCAACGTGGAAGAGCAGCGGCTCTAGTCCGAGCTCCTCCCGAGTGTCCTCACCCTATCCATAAGAGTGCACCCTGCCACCCTTCGAAGGAAACTAATTTCCGAGTATCCGAGATCTTGTCCTTTTGGTCATGACCCAAAGCTCATGACCATAGGTTAGAGTAGGAATGTAGATTGACCGGTAAATTAAAAGCTTTGTCTTTCGGCTCAGCTCCTTCTTTATCACAATTGACCGGTACATTGACCTCATTACTGCTGCCGCTGCACCAATCCGCCTGTCAATCTCACGTTCCATCCTTCCCTCTTTCATGAACAAAACCCCAAGATACTTAAAGTCCTCCACCTGGGGTAAGGACTTTCCTCCAACCTGGAGATGGCACACCACCTTTTTCAGGTGGAGCACCATGGCCTCGGACTCATAGGTGCTGATTCTCATCCCAGCCGCGTCACACTCGGTAGCAAACCGCCTCAGTGCATGCTGAAGGTCCATGTTCGATGAAGCCAACAGATCAACATCGTCTGCGAATAACAGAGATGAAATCCTGTGGTCCCCGAACCGGACCCCCTCCAGCCCAAGGCTGTGCCTTGAAATTCCGTCTATAAAAATTATGAACAGTTCTAATACAAATAAAACAAGTACAAAATCGAGAATCTCCTTTGATATATGGTATAAATCGCAAAAATACTGACTTTCCTCGATGTCTCCCATTCAGTTTTTTACTTCCTGCCCTCCGTCTGAATTTTGCGTGTCGTCAGAATCAAGTGATTGAAAACAACCTATACAGTGAACCAGACTCCGTCCAGAAATGTGTGTGATCAACAGAACAACAGAACAGGTGTGTGAGAGGTGCATCACAGGATTTGTAGTCCATATGGTGGCAAGTTTGTAGCCTGAGTGAAAGTGAATGATTCCCAGTGATCTATAAGCCTGGATTGTTGGTAATTGTGACATAGAGATTACATGAAACGTTTGGTCATGAATATTTACCTGAAAGTTTTGGAAAAGTCATGGAATTTATAGTAGTAAATATGTGTATGAACCCTGTTGTCTGACACAAACAGAACCAATGTTTTGAGGCTGAAGGTTTAATTTATTTTATGTTATCTGAAACCAACATAGGATCAAAATTACCCCTACAGGGTGTAAATTAGCAATAATTTAAGTAAGTACGATCATTTACAAAATTGGACAAATTTGCGTCTTCATATAAAGAGAGCGGTAATGGAGGCCTGTGATGGGTTTCAAAGATTTTTATTGTTACCTTTAAATCCTGTTGCAACATGTGCTTGTTTTTTTTTCTTTTACCTTTGTTCCCCAATTGTAGTTACTTCAAGCAGTCGACCCTCTGCTGGGGATTTATCCAATTCAAATGAAAAAACACACACCCACACACAAAAGGTGTGTGTTATTACATTACAAGCAATCTGAAAACTTGTGACTAGGGTGGACAGTACAGCTGCCAATCGTATACATCAGGGGTCACCAATCTCGTTCCTGGAGGTCCGGTGCCCTGCAAGGTTTAGCTCCAACTTGACTCCACAAACCTGCCTGGGTGTTTCAAGTATACCTAGTAAGACCTTGATTAGCTTGTTTAGGTGTGTTTGATTAGGGTTGAAGCTAAAATCTGTAGGACACCGGCCCTCCAGGAACAAGTTTGGTGATCCCTGGTATACATAGTTTATTTATTCATTAATTTCCATTCGGCTTAGTCCCTTCATTCCCCAGCTGAAAAATCCTGCTTAAACCAGCCTAAGATGGTTAGCTGGTTTTAGCTGGTCGACCAGCCTGGTTTTAGAGGGGTTTTGGCCATTTCCAGGCTGGTTTCCAGCCATTTCCAGCCTGGTCTTAGCTGGTCAGGCTGGGAGATGACCAGCTAAAACCAGCTTGACCAGCCAAAACTAGCTATGTCCAGCTTAAACCAGGCTGGTCAAGCTGGTTTTAGCTGGTTTAAATTGGTCATTTTCCAACCTGACCAGCTAAGACCAGGATGGAAATGGCTGGAAACCAGCCTGGAAATGGCCAAAACCCCTCTAAAACCAGGCTGGTCGACCAGCTAAAACCAGCCAACCAGCTTAGGGTGGTTTAAGCTGTTTTTTTCAGCAGGGTCATCAGGGGTCGCCACAGCGGAATGACCCCCCAACTTATCCAGCATATGTTTTACGCAGCGGATGCCCTTCCAGCTGCAACCCAGTACTGGGAAACATCCATACAAACATTTACACACAATGGCCAATTTAGTTCATTCAATTCCCCTATAGCGCATGTGTTTGGACTGTGGGGGAAACTGGAGCACCCAGAAGAAACCAACGCCAACATGGGGAGAATATGCAAGGACACAAACTAATCTTGTTCGTTCTGTATTTTTAGTGAATGCGTTTTCCTCAACATCCTTATTCATCCTCGTTGTCCCGTGTTTTCCAGCTGGTCTGCCTGTTCCGGTCATCTTCAGCCAGTGTCCTCCATCTTCATCACAGTATAGTTCAGTGCTGTGTTCAGCGGTGAACGTGAGCGCCGTGACTCTCTCCTGGTTTAAAGGAAGCAGTTTACTATCCAGCATCAGCGTGTCTGACTTCAGCATCAGTCTCTCTCTGCCTCTGGCGGTGGATTCTCAGGATGGAAACACCTACAGCTGTGTGCTCAACAACTCCTTCACTGCCCAGACTCAACATCTGGACGCTGGTCAGCTCTGTTCAGGTGAATCTGTGTTGATATCAGTGATCATTCATGATGATGTTTGCATTTATCTCCAGAGCTGATCTGAGTTTCATGGGTTTATCCCTCAGTGAGAGGTTGTCAGACTGTGGAAGCTGTGATCCGATTGGTCGTCGCTGCAGTGGTGGGCGTGGCCGCGGGAGCTGCTGTTGTCGTTCTGTTTTATGACATCAGATCCAGACGAGCTGAGCGAGACCGAACACGTGTTTCCACAGCAGTGACGGAGAGCTCGGTTTATTATACCAACTCTGAACTTTGACTCTCAGCAATATGAACTATATATTTTTTGTGCCTAAAAATGCACAGATCTATAACTGTGTAACGCTTATTTTGGACTAAATGTGTTGTGTTTAAAAATAAAACACCAAGATGGACATGTTTACATATTATTATGTGTATTTGTCTATTTAAACACACCCAAAACCTAGACAAGGGGTGCTCAACCCTGTCCCTGGAGATCGACCTTCCTGCAGTTTTCAGTTGCAGTCCATATCAAACACACCTGCCTGTAATTATCAAGTGCTTCTCGTGTTCTAATGAACTGGTTCAGGTGTGTTTGATCAGGGTAGGAGCTGAACTTAGCAGGAAGGTCGATCTCCAGGAGCAGGGTTGAGCACCCTTGACCTAGACTATCCAATCCACTCTTCTTCAAATCGCATGTACAAAACGGCATCTCTTTATCTCTATGGAGCGAGTCTGATAGTCAATGTGAGTCGATTGATTTGAGGGTTGCATAGGAAGCGCAACAATGCACTGCTGTAATGTAAAGGAAGGCAAGCTGCTGTATTTATATTATTTTCAAAGTGTTTTCAAGTCTAAATAAAATGAAGTCTCTTAAAATGCCCTTCATATTTAGGAGTAAGAGGCGCCCCCTGGTGGTTCAGCGGTATAATGTGTATGAGGAGGATCTGCTCTTTGGTGATGTTTATTGCCATCCTTCAAAGAAACATTACAAATGTGGGAGAAATGCGGGAAAGCACTAGGGATGGGCGATACCACAATATTTTAATGCGGTACGATACCGATACTTTTTTACGATATCGATACCACTTATTATTTAAAATGTTAATGTGATTTTTCTGAATAATGTTAATTAAAAAAATCATAACATGTAAATATTTTATATATATATATAAAAATACTATATATATATATATATATATATATATATATATATATATATATATATATATATATATAATTTTTATTTAATAATAATAATTATTATTCTATATATTATAATACTATACTACTATTTGCCGTTTACTATGTGTATATATATATATAGTTGAAGTCAGAGTTATTAGCCCCCCTGAATTATTAATTAAATATTTCCCAAATGACGTTTAACAAATTCAGAAAATTTTCACAGTATGTCGGATAATATTTTTTCGTCTGAAGAAAGTCTTATTTGTTTTATTTCGGCTAGAATTTTAATTTTTTAAAAACCATTTTAAGGACAAAATTATTAGCCCCTTTAAGCTCATTTTCCCCGATAGTCTACAGCAGTGGTTTTAAAACTTTTTTTTACCAAGTACCACCTCAGACAAAAATTGTAAAAAAAAAAAAAAAAAAAAAAAAAAAAAAAAACACCAAGATGGACATGTTTACATACTTTTATGTGTATTTGAACACCCAAAACCTAGACTATCCAATCCACTCTTCTTCAAATCGCATGTACAAAATGGGGCGCCCCCTGGTGGTTCAGCGGTATAATGTGTATAAGGAGGATCTGCTCTTTGATGATGTTTATTGCCATCCTTCATAGAAACATTACAAATGTGGGAGAAATGCGGGAATATTTTAATGCGATACGATTCCGATACTTTTTTACGATATCGATACCACTTATTATTTAAAATGTTAATGTGATTTTTCTGAATAATGTTAATTAAAAAAATTATATATATAGCATTTTTATTTAATAATAATAATTATTATTCTATATATTATAATACTATACTACTATTTGCCGTTTACTATATATATATATATATATATATATATATATATATATATATATATATATATATATATATATATAGTTGAAGTCAGAGTTATTAGCCCCCCTGAATTATTAATTAAATATTTCCCAAATGATGTTTAACAAATTCAGGAAATTTTCACAGTATGTCTGATAATATTTTTTCTTCTGAAGAAAGTCTTATTTGTTTTATTTCGGCTAGAATAAAAGTAGTTTAATTTTTTAAAAAACATTTTAAGGACAAAATTATTACCCCCTTTAAGCTCATTTTCCCCGATAGTCTACAGCAGTGGCTCTAAAACTTTTTTTTACCAAGTACCACCTCAGACAAAAATTGTAAAAAAAAAAAAAACACCAAGATTGTAACCCAAGATAGATGCAGACAACAGGATGCGGATCCAAATGCAGGTTTATTTAAAGGAATGGTCAGGCAAGCAATGATCAACACAGGAGCAATCAGGCATATGAGGGAAATCCAGAATCGTAGTCGATAAAGCAGGCAATGATCACAAAGATGGCAGCAGACAGGGAGAAACAGATAAACAAGGCGAGGGTCCAAACACGGCAAAAACAAGACAATGAAACGCTCTGAAATGAAACTGTGAACAGGTAACAAGACTCGGCAACTGGAGAGTGTGTGTTTGCTGTTTATGTAGTGTGTGTAATCAGTTGTTGAGTGGCTTCAGCTGTGGGTGTAATCAGTGTAGATCTGGAACCGGTTGTGTGTGATGTCAGAGTCGTGCATGTATGGGGGATGTAGTCCATATGATGGTGGATTTGTAGTCCATGGGTGTTTGTGCATGTAAACCAGCGATCTAAGGGGAGAAGATCGCTGGTGATTGTGACAGAGCCCCCCCTTTAAGGAGTGGCTTCCAGACACTCCTATCATAGTTCAGGCGGGAGGTGGAGCGGAGGCGGAACAGGGGGAGGGATGGAGGGCCAGGACCATGCAGCTGAGGAGTGTCTGAAGCATGAAGCAGCAGTAGGCCCAGAGAGTGGAGCTGCGGAGGGCCTGGAGCGTGGAGCTGCGGAAGGCCCGGAGAGTGGAATTGCGGAGGGCCTGGAGCGTGGAGCTGTGGAAGGCCCGGAGAATGGAGCTGTGGAGGGCCTGGAGCGTGGGGCTGCGGAAGGCCCGGAGAATGGAGCTGCGGAGGGCCTGGAGCGTGGAGCTGCGGAAGGCCCGGAGAGTGGAACTGCGGAGGGCCTGGAGCGTGGAGCTGCGGAAGGCCCGGTGAATGGAGCTGCGGAGGGCCTGGAGCGTGGGACTGCAGAAGGCCCGGAGAGTGGAACTGCGGAGGGCCTGGAGCGTGGAGCTGCGGAAGGCCCGGAGAATGGAGCTGCAGAAGTTCTGGAGAGTGGAGCTGCGGAGGGCCTGGAGCATGGAGCTGTACAAGGCCTGGAGTATGGGGCTGCAGAGGGCCTGGAGCGTAGAGTTGCAGAGGGACTAGAGCTTGGAGTTGCGGAAGGCCCGGAGCGTGGAGCTGCAGAAGGCCTGGAGAGTGGAGCTGTACAAGGCCTGGAGTATGGAGCTGCAGAGGGCCTGGAGCGTGGAGTTGGAGCTGCAGAGGGCCTGGAGCATGGAGTTGGAGCTGCAGAGGGCCTGGAGCATGGAGTTGGGGCTGCGTAAGGCCTGAAGAGTGAAGCTGCTGAGGGCGTGGAGTGTGGAAGGCCCGGAGAATGGAGCTGGAGCTGCGTAAGGCCTGAAGAGTGAAGCTGCTGAAGGCCTGGAGTGTGGAGTTGCAAAAGGCCTGGAGCATGGAGCTGAAGTTGGTCTGGGGCTTAGGTTCAGCGGGCACAGGCAGTTCATATAACCCCCATGGATCAGGAGGTTTTGGTTCAAGGGGCACTGGCAGTTCATTAAACTCCAGTGGGTCAGGAGGCTTGGGTTCAGGAGATACAGGCATTTCATTTAACCCGAGTGGGTCTGGAGGTTTGGGTTCAGGAGACACTGGCAGTTCGTTTAACCCCAGTGGGTCTGGAGGCTTGGGTTCAGGAGATACTGGCAGTTCATTTAACTCCAGTGGGTCAGGAGGCTTGGGTTCAAGGAGCACTGGCAGTTCATATAACCCCAGTGGGTCAGGAGGCTTGGGTTCAAGGAGCACTGGCAGTTCTTTCAACCCCAGTGGGTCAGGAGGCTTGGGTTCAAGGAGCACTGGCAGTTCGTATAACCCCAGTGGGTCAGGAGGCTTAGGTTCAAGGAGCACTGGCAGTTCGTATAACCCCAGTGGGTCAGGAGGCTTGGGTTCAAGGAGCACTGGCAGTTCGTATAACCCCAGTGGGTCAGGAGGCTTAGGTTCAAGGAGCACTGGCAGTTCGTATAACCCCAGTGGGTCAGGAGGCTTGGGTTCAAGGAGCACTGGCAATTCGTATAACCCCAGTGGGTCAGGAGGCTTAGGTTCAAGGAGCACTGGCAGTTCATATAACCCCAGTGGGTCAGGAGGCTTGGGTTCAAGGAGCACTGGCAGTTCTTTCAACCCCAGTGGGTCAGGAGGCTTGGGTTCAAGGAGCACTGGCAGTTCATATAACCCCAGTGGGTCTGGAGGCTTAGAGAAGTCACTCGGCTCTAGTGACTCTTGGAAATTATACGGCTTTGGCAGTCCTTCGTGGGATTGAGGTGGCGGCTCTGACCAGTCATGGAACTCAGGTGGCGGCTCTGGCCATTCGTGGAACTCAGGTGGCGGCTCTGGCCATTCGTGGAACTCAGGTGGCGGCTCTGGCCTTTCGTGGGACTCAGGTGACTGCTCTGGCCTTTCATGGGACTCAGGTGACTGCTCGGGCCTTTCAAGGAATTCAGGAGGATCTGGCGCCCCGCCCTTCGGGGAATTCAGGAGAATCTGATGCTCGCCATTCAAGAGATTCAGAGGTTTCTGGCGCCCGCCATTCGAGGGATTCAGAGGGTTCTGGCGCCCGCCATTCGAGGGATTCAGAGGGTTTTGGCGCCCGCCATTCGAGGGATTCAGAGGGTTTTGGCGCCCGCCATTCGAGGGATTCAGAGGGTTTTGGCGCCCGCCATTCGAGGGATTCAAAGGTATCTGGCGCCCGCCATTCGAGGGATTCAGAGGTTTCTGGCGCCCGCCATTCGAGGGATTCAGAGGTTTCTGGCGCCCGCCATTCGAGGGATTCAGAGGGTTCTGGCGCCCGCCATTCGAGGGATTCAGAGATATCTGGCGGCATCAATGGCTCTGGCGGCGACTCTGGCAGCTCTGGCGGCGGCGACTCTGGCAGCTCTGGCGGCGGCGACTCTGGCAGCTCTGACAGTGACTGAGGATGTGGCAGCTCTGGCAGTGACTGAGGATCTGGCAGCTCAGGAGGTGGCGGTGGCAACTCTGGTAGGAACAGCTCTGGTGGTGGCAGTAGCTCTGGCAACTCGGGTGGTGGTGGCCATTCTGGTGGTTCAGGTGATGGCATTTCAAGAACAAGAACTTGGACTGGACTTATAGCAGGAACAGAATCGGAATATGAAGCCATCTTGTGAGCTGGTGGCAGATTGACGCTTACCCATGCATGAGCTGGAGGGCTGGTGACGGCCATTTTGTGAGCTGGGGAACTGGAGGCGGCCATTTTGTGATCTGAGGGACTGGAGACAGCCATCTTGTGAGTTGGAGGATTGTAGGTGGCCATCTTGTGAGCTGGACGACTGGAGGCGGCCATCTTGTGAACTGCAGGACTGAAGGCGGCCATCTTTTGAGCTGGATGACTGAAGGCGGCCATTTTGTCAGCTAGAGGACTGGAGGTGGCCATCTTGTTAGCTGGAGGACTGGAAGTGGCCATCTTGTGAACATAAGGACTGGAAGTGGCCATTTTGTTAGCTGGAGGACTGGACTGATCAACTGGGGACAGGAGTATGGGTGATGACAGCATAACAGTATTTATGGAGGGAACATCAAGCCCCCTTGCCGGCGGGTCTTGCTGTCTATTGCCCCCCCCCAAAAAACATTTAGGGGTCTCCTCCACCTCGCCTACAGTGAAGGTTGACCCAATGGCTCGTAAGGCCACATCTAGGGCTTGCTGGAAAGACCCCCGAGGACCATAACGGATGAGGGTGGATTTCAGTGGTTCATTTAGTCCATTATAGAAAAAATCAATAAGTATACAGTCCAGGATAGTGGTATCATTGGCAATGTCCAGAAAATAAATAATATGGTCCTCGAGGGAATTCATACCTTGCCTTAACCTGACGAGACGTACTGCTGGATCCATGTTGTGGCCGAGTCTTCTGTAACCCAAGATAGATGCAGACAACAGGATGCGGATCCAAATGCAGGTTTATTTAAAGGAATGGTCAGGCAAGCAATGATCAACACAGGAGCAATCAGGCATATGAGGGAAATCCAGAATCGTAGTCGATAAAGCAGGCAATGATCACAAAGATGGCAGCAGACAGGGAGAAACAGATAAACAAGGCGAGGGTCCAAACACGGCAAAAACAAGACAATGAAACGCTCTGAAATGAAACTGTGAACAGGTAACAAGACTCGGCAACTGGAGAGTGTGTGTTTGCTGTTTATGTAGTGTGTGTAATCAGTTGTTGAGTGGCTTCAGCTGTGGGTGTAATCAGTGAAGATCTGGAACCGGTTGTGTGTGATGTCAGAGTCGTGCATGTATGGGGGATGTAGTCCATATGATGGTGGATTTGTAGTCCATGGGTGTTTGTGCATGTAAACCAGCGATCTAAGGGGAGAAGATCGCTGGTGATTGTGACAAAGATGGACATGTTTACATATTTTTATGTGTATTTGTCTATTTAAACACCCAAAACGCTCTGGTTACTAAAGTAACCCTCGTTCCCCGAGGGGGGGAACGGAAATGCTATGTGGAAACTTCCACTATGGGGATTTCGTTCAGAAAGCCAATCATCTGAAAGAGTATGTAAACGGGCCAATGAAATGCCAATGAGTTGGCAGCTTCAGCTTGCGCACCTGATGCTCGTTGCAATTAATCTTGCTATATAAGCACAGAGCTAGCAAGCCAAAGCATCCTTTTTGTAGCTGAAGCGACTTCGTCTCAACAGCCAAGGGGCAATCATTATGGCGAAGGGACATAGCATTTCCGTTCCCCCCCTCGGGGAACGAGGGTTACTTTAGTAACCAGAGCGTTCCCCTTCGGAAGGGGAACTTCAATGCTATGTGGAAACTTCCACTATGGGGAAATGTATGGAAAACGCCATAATGATTGAACCTTACCTTCGCCCCCGATGAGAGGTTTGCCAGGCAAAGAGAGCGTGAGCGCACCGTCATCACCAGAGGCGCGGTCTTCCAACGTGTTCCCTGGCCCTTACTTATCCCACTTCAACAGAAGATTTACAGATTTAGATATATTTTTCGGGAGCCGCAAATGCGTCTAGAATATCTAGGAATTAATACGACAGTACGTTGGGAAGCGTGCAGTCCCGATAGGGAGGACGCTGCGGAGGCCACCTGCTACCCAAGTGGGGAGACTGGGGCAAATAGCACATGAACTAACCCTGAGAAGGGGGAGTAAGCATATGAAAATAAGATGGTTAGCGGTTAGGGAAGACACGGGTCCGCCTGTGAGGGGGGACTGCACCGTGGCAGTATAAGCATATGGGATCGCCTAGTGGGGATCGCACATAGCAGGCACCTATACCCAGAACGCGGGCTGACCAGCGGGCAGACCTACAACATAATGGGCCAGCGTCTGACTCCTCCGTTGAGCCAGATGCTGGGGGCCGCGGAGGAATCTCTGCAGGGTTCGCCAGCGGGGAACTTTACTGACAGAGTGAATAAGCGCACGTATCTCCGTGTTAGAAAGAATGGCGCAGCAAGCGTATTTAAACACCTTCACCGAGTTGTTTCCTCAATCACCAAGGGTTACCTAATACCCTTGAGGAAACCGGCTCCACTTGCAGATTGTAAAATCTTGCAAATGTGTTAGGTGTCGCCCAGCCCGCAGCTCTGCAGATGTCTGTTAGAGAGGCGCCGCGTGCACGCGCCCAAGAGGATGCTATGCTCCGAGTGGAGTGTGCTCGAACCCCTGGGGGACACGGCTCGCCCTGGCTCTGGTAAGCGAGGGAGATGGCATCCACTATCCAGTGGGCCAACCTCTGTTTAGATACGGCACTTCCCTTCTGCCGACCACCGTAACAGACGAAGAGCTGCTCAGATGATCTGACGCTCTGAGTGCGGTCCAGATAGATTCGCAAAGCGCGAACTGGACAAAGTAATGAAAGGGCTGGGTCTGCCTCCTCCGGGGGCAGCGCTTGCAGGCTCACTACCTGGTCTTTAAATGGTGTGGTAGGAACCTTGGGCACATATCCAGGCCGGGGTCTCAGGACAACGTGAGAGTTAGCCGGCCCGAATTCTAGGCACGAGTCACTGACCGAAAATGCCTCCAGGTCCCCAACCCTCTTGATAGAAGCCAACGCGACCAGCAGAGCTGTCTTCAGGGACAGAAATCTTAAAGATACTGAGTCGAGTGGTTCGAATGGATCTGTGCGCAAGCTCGTGAGAACGAGGGCGAGATCCCAAGAGGGCATGAGAGGGGGGCGGGGTGGATTAATTCGCCTAGCGCCTCTGAGGAACCGGATGATGAGGTTATGCCTTCCCACGGTGCTGCCAGCCACCGCGTCATGGCGAGCGGAGATGGCAGCCACGTAAACCTTGAGTGTGGAGGGCGACAGCCTGCTCTCCAGCTTCTCTTGGAGAAAAGAAAGCACAACGCTGATCTGGCAAGTTCGGGGGTCTTCTCTGCGAGAGACGCACCATTCAGTGAATAGACTCCACTTCAGGCGTACGCGCGCCTCGTTGAGGGGGCTCTCGCCTGAGTGATGGTATCAACCACCGCCATAGGTAGGTTACCTAAGTCTTCCTCGCGTCTAAGGACCACACGTGGAGGTTCCAAAGATCCGGGCGAGGGTGCCAGGTGGTGCCCTGTCCCTGAGAGAGTAGGTCCTCTCTCAAAGGGATCTGCCAGGGGGGGGCCGTCGCGAGGAGTGAGAGTTCTGACATCCAAGTCCGGTTGGGCCAGAGAGGCGCAACTAGCAAGACCTGTTCCTCGTCCTCCCTGACCTTGCACAAGAGCTGCGCGAGCAGGCTCACTGGGGGAAACGCATATTTGCGCATGCCCCGAGGCCAGCTGTGAGCCAGTGCATCCGTGCCGAGAGAGCCCTCGGTCAGGGAAAAAAACCACTGGCAATGAGCGTTCTCGGGGAAAGCAAACAGATCGACCTGGGCTTCCCCGAATCGCGCCCATATCAGCTGAATCGACTCGGGGTGGAGTCTCCATTCTCCTGGACGTAAGAGCTGCCGTGAGAGCGCGTCGGCTGCACGGTTGCGCTCGCCTGGAATGTGAATGGCGCGCAGCGATTTCAGCCGCGTATGACTCCAGAGGAGCAGACGGCGGGCGAGCTGAGACATACGGCGAGAGCGGATACCCCCCATACGGTTGATATATGCCACCGTCGTCATGCTGTCCGTCCTGACCAGCACGTGTTGTCGCTCCAGCACCGGTAAAAAACGGCGGAGAGCGAGGAACACTGCCAACAGCTCTAGGCGATTGATATGCCAATGCAGCTGGGTATCCTTCCACAGGCCCGCGGCTGCATGCCCGCAGCACACGGCCCCCCAGCCCGTGCTGGAAGCATCTGTTGAGACAACAACATGACTGGACGCCTGTCCTAGAGGCACTCCGGCCTGTAGGAACGAGGGGTCGTTCCAGGGGATGAGGGCGCGGCGACACAGCGCAGTAACAGAGACCCGGTGTGTGCCCGCGTGCCATGCGCGTCTGGGGACTCGATCGTGAAGCCAGTGCTGTAGTGGTCTCATATGGAGTAACCCGAGCGGCGTGACAGCGGCCGCGGATGCCATATGCCCCAGGAGCCTCTGAAAGAATTTCAGTGGGACCACTTTTTTTCTGTCGAACTCTCTCAGACAGTTCAGCATTAGCTGAGCGCGCTCTCCGGAGAGGCGCGCTGTCATGGTGACCGAGTCCAGCTCCAACCCGAGAAAAGAGATCCTCTGCGCGGGGGCGAGTTTGCTCTTTTCTCGGTTGACCTGAAACCCCAACAGATGGAGGTGCTGGAGCACCTTGTCTCTGTGCACAGTCAACTGTTCCTGAGAGTGAGCTAAAATCAGCCAGTCGTCGAGATAGTTGAGTATGCGGATGCCCGCGAGCCGAAGGGGCGCTAGGGCACCCTCCGCGAGCTTGGTGAAGACCCGCGGAGACAGAGAGAGCCCGAAGGGGAGGACTTTGTACTGCCAAGCTCGACCTTCGAACGCAAACCTCAGAAACTGACGGTGGCGGGGAAGGATGGAGACATGAAAGTATGCATCCTTCAGGTCTATCGCTGCAAACCAATCCTGAGGACGAACGCACTGGAGGATGCGCTTCTGCGTGAGCATTCTGAACGGGAGCCTGTGCAGACAGCGGTTCAAAACGCGCAGATCTAGGATTGGTCGTAACCCACCGCTCTTTTTGGGTACGATGAAGTACGGGCTGTAAAACCCGCTCCTCATCTCGGCTGGAGGGACCGGCTCGATTGCATCCTTCGCCAGGAGGACAGCAATCTCCTCTCGCAAGACAGGGGCGGACCTGGGGCTGACCCTGGTAAAGTACACGCCCGTGAACTTCGGGGGCCGTTTCGCAAACTGAATTGTGTAGCCGAGTCTGATTGTGCGTGTGAGCCACCGCGAGGGGCTGGCCCGCGCTAACCAGGCAGGCAGAGCCCTCGCTAATGCACTCATCGCTACAATCGATGACGTACCTGCAGTGGGGCAGCGCGGAGTGGGAGGGCTGATCCGGGAAGCGCTGGGGTCCCGCGGATGAGCTGGAGATAAGAGAGTCACACTCACCTCGCTCCTGAACTCCGGAGAGGGGGCTTGAGGAGTGGGAGAAAGGAGACCGTCCTCCCAGGTCCTGTGAGCCATTGGCGAAATGCACCGAACCTGCGAGCCAGAAGGCATAGCGTCCCGGACTGGCAGAGTTCGGGCTGTCACATCCGGAGAATTGGAAAAGTGCTCTTTCATTGAGATTTTCGTGGCACTGAAAAGTGCCGTTGGAAATGGAGCCCGGCCCTCCACCGGGGAAAAAGCACATTCCCTCTTCTCCGGATGGCCTGTCTCAGGGACGCTTCGCGGTCCGTTTACCGGACTTAGCGGCGCCCTGGGCAGGGGGGGCGGCCGGCTTACGAGGTGCTCGACGCGGCCGCTTCGCCGGAGGCGCAGGCGGGGGCGGGGCAGCTCTCGCAGGCGGACGCCCTCGGCGAGGAGCAGCAGATGTGGATGGCTCGGCGGGCGGAGCGGTGTTACGATCCCGCCGATAGATGACATTACCCATCGCATCAGACTGCTCTTTCACCGCCTTGAATTCCTGGGTGAATTCACCGACGGTGTCGCCGAACAGGCCAGCCTGGGATATGGGGGAGTCAAGAAAGCGAACTTTGTCGACCTCGCGCATATCTGCCAGGTTTAGCCAGAGGTGGCGCTCCTGGACCACTAATGTGGCCATCGTCCTTCCCAGCGCACACGCAGCGGACTTAGTGGTCCGAAGAGCATAGTCGGTTGCGGTGCGGAGCTCGTGCAACAAGCCTGGGTCGGAACCACCCTCGTGCAGCTGGGCCAGCGCCTGCGCTTGGTAGCGCTGGTAGGTGGCCATAGCGTGCAAGGCGGAGGCAGCCTGGCCCGCAGCTTTGTAGGCTCTGGCTCCGAGGGAGGCAGATAACCTACAGGCTTTGGACGGGAGACAAGGCAGACCCCTCCAGGAGGAGACGCCACGCGGACAAAGATTGACCGCGATAGCGCGCTCGACCTTCGGGATTGTCTCATAACCCTTGGCTGCTCCACCATCGAGAGTGGTGAGGGCGGAGACGCACGCAGATCGGGCAGAAAAAGGTGCCCTCCAAGACTGCGTGAGCCTACTGTGCACCTCCGGGAAGAAGGGGACGAGAGGCTTCGAAGGACTGGCCTTCTTATCCTCAACGTAGCACCCATCTAGTCGGTCCGGCCGCGGAGCTGGGGGATAAACCATCTCCAACCCCACGGCCGAAGCAGCCCGGGAAAGCACGGCCATCATATCCGACTCAAGATCTTTGACAGCGCTCCCCTGCCCGGAGGGAGGGAGCGGGCCTGGATCTTCATCGGACATTGACAGCCCACCCTCCGATGCAGCAGTGGACGTCTGGTTCCCGGTGTCATCGAGCGAGAGGGCTACCATCTGGTTAGACGGATCGCTTCCTCCGCTCGAAGCTTGGATGGAGCGCTTGGAGGAGCGGGAGGTCCGCGAGCCCGGGGGCGGCGGATAATCTCCCACTGGAACCCTCAGACCTGCCCGAGTGCCCACTGCAGTGCAGGGGACAGCTGGGGTGGTTAGCCCTTTTGCAAGAGCTAACCGCGATCTTAACTGCGCAACAGTCATGCCATCGCAGTGACGGCATGAGCTGCCCGCGAGCACCGCATTAACATGCTGGACCCCCAGACATGCCACGCAGTGCTCGTGCCCATCATCCGGGGACAGGAAACCACCGCATCCAGAAACGCACGGTCGGAGCGACATCTTGAAAAGACGCGCTGCACGACCGTATTGCTCTTTTAGGTGTAGTGCAATACAAACCGCTCGGGGAGGACCGGACCCAAAGGACGCCAGGCAAGGGAGAAACCCAGCTCGACCGTCTGCCACCGCGTGTACCACACTCTGGACCGGGAGACCGCTCTCGTTCACTCTCTCTCGCAGATTTATCAGGAAATCGGCTGGAGGAACCCTCATCGACTCTCTCAGAAGGCTGTGAAGTCGTCTGAAGCGAAAAGGATGCTTTGGCTTGCTAGCTCTGTGCTTATATAGCAAGATTAATTGCAACGAGCATCAGGTGCGCAAGCTGAAGCTGCCAACTCATTGGCATTTCATTGGCCCGTTTACATACTCTTTCAGATGATTGGCTTTCTGAACGAAATCCCCATAGTGGAAGTTTCCACATAGCATTGAAGTTCCCCTTCCGAAGGGGAACCTAGACTATCCAATCCACTCTTCTTCAAATCGCATGTACAAAATGGCGTCACTTTATCTCTATGGAGCACGTCTGATAGTCAGTCAATGTGAGTCGATTGATTTGAGGGTTGCATAGGAAGCGCAACAAATCACGGCTGGAATGTAAAGGAAGGAAAGCCGCTGTATTTATATTCATTTCAAAGTGTTTTCAAGTCTATCCAAGTGTAATCTTTCTCCTAAACTGCCCTTCACATTTAGGAGGAAGGGGCGCCCCCTGGTGGTTGAGCGGTATAATGCGTATAAGGAGGATCTGCTCTTTGATGTTTATTGCCATCCTTCAAAGAAACATTACAAATGTGGGAGAAATGCGGGAAAGCACTAGGGATGGGCGATACCACAATATTTTAATGCGATACGATACCGATACTTTTTTACGATATCCACTTATTATTTAAAATGTTAATTAAAAAAATCATTACATGTAAGTATATATATATATATATATATATATATATATTATTTTTATTTAATATTAATTATTATTATTCTATATATTATAATACTATACTACTATTTGGCGTTTACTATGTATATATATATATATATATATATATATATATATATATATATATATATATATATATATATATATATATATAGTTGAAGTCAGAATTATTAGCCCCCCTGAATTATTAATTAAATATTTCCCAAATGATGTTTAACAAATTCAGGAAATTTTCACAGTATGTTTGATAATATTTTTTCTTCTGGAGAAAGTCTGATTTGTTTTATTTCGGCTAGAATAAAAGCAGTTTTTAATTTTTTAAAAAACATTTTAAGGACAAAATGATTAGCCCCTTTATGCTCATTTTCCCCGATAGTCTACAGCAGTGGTTCTAAAACTTTTTTTTACCAAGTACCACCTCAGACAAAAAAAAAAAAAAAAAAAAAAAATAGTACCACCATAATGACCAGTATTGAAATACAGTAGCATAGTGGGTCTATTTAAGCAGCTACAGCTCTGCACAGTTCAAAAATAAGGCAGATTAATTACTATTATTAAGAACATGTATTATTGTCAGCCACTTTAAACATTATAAATAGTTTGAACATTAACTGTGCTTCCAGACAAAAAAAAAAAAAAAAAAAAACTTCAGTTTAAATTGAAATGTGCTTTTAAAAGTTAATTAAAATGGCACTGTTCTTAAAAAGTCAAAAGAAAACTGCTGCGCTTGTAAAGTATTAATATATAGCTTATTCATCAAAACCTGGAAATGTTGCTTGGACCTGACGAATACAGGATATATGTCATATATACAATTTTTTTATACATTTTGAAACATAAGCTGCATGTAGATGACATATTTGTATATCTTTCAAATCTGAATATTAACTTGTATTTTAAATATATGATTTGAAATTACACAGTCAAACTGGAAATCAGATCTGCTGCTCGTCATTTATGTCTGTCAGAAAAGCGAGTGATTAAACGCGTATGACCGATTCATACATGCTGCTTTTCCGTGATTTGGAGCGAATGAGGTCATCTTAAGTGAACCGCGAAGTTCTCGTTAACCGCGCACCGACCACTGTTTTCAAGCAGACTTGGGAACAGTTCGTGGTCCCTCCATCCGTGCACACAGGGACTAACTTTAATTACATTCTACCTCTAAGCTTCAAGCATGGCAAAGTTGCTTGAGTCTATGTTCTGTGTCTTGCACCATTTGAATCACTTCCAAATTAATTAGCTTAAATCTGAGGTAACAAACTAAACCGAAAGCCATGCTGCTTTACAAAACAGATAAATTATATGTCGGAAACACCAGCCTGATCTCACGAGGAAACGTAAGTATTTTACGTTTTGTCAGTTTAGTGGCTAATTCGTAAGAATTTGTACGAGTTCAGTCGTAGGAAAATGTACGATTTTAAAAAGGAGGCGTGGCACCTAACCCCACCCCTAACCCCAACTGACATTGGGTGATGAGCAAATCGTACTAATTTGTACGAATTAGATCGTACGAATTCATACGAATTAGCCACTAAATGAAAAAGTTACGAATTGCCGTGAGATTGCGTTGAAAACACTCATCATTTTACACAACTACGAGCAAACATTTTAACATGTTTGTAATAACTATTTTACCAATGATGCAGCATGGGGAAACACAACAGGTCTGGTCTGCAGAGGGGCTTCTCAAGCGCTCATCTGCTCAGCAAGCCACGCACATTTGGCTCTGCGTCAAGCAGATAGATTTTTTGGTTAACATCTGATAACGCGATGCACTAAAGTAAACATTTTAAGTACACCGGTTAGGGTTAGGAATTGTACGCTCGTCGTTCAGGGAACAGCCAATGCTGTCTGATCACATGTGTAGCTATGTTTTCATCCACCTATTTTTATGCGCATTTTGGAGATGCGCATAAAAAAACGGTTAATGGAAACGCATAAATTTTGAAAATGCGCTTAAAAAACATATGCGCATAACTGAGTAGGATAAACTTTTTATTCGATAACAAAAGATGCGCATAAACTACGATGGAAAACACTTTTACCGCACAAATTCCATTAAAGGTCATGTAATTTTGTTGTAAGTGATCATGTGATGATAAAAATGAGTGTAAATGGACAAACCAGCAGGCTGAGCACATCTGAAACCATCTGAAATGTTGTTTTGGTCATTCTAAAACGCCTTACCATTTAAGTATTAGTGTTATTATGTTCAAAATCAAGAGCGTCTGTGCTCCGCTTCTGACACCTTCAAACGCCACCGTGCGTTCACTGCGTGTCAGGATTGCTTTCTGAGGTGCAAGTCATTTATTAGATGAAGAAAAGATTGACGCAGCTTCTCTTATCGCAGCAAATTCAGTTTTTACTGTTAATATTTGCCGCCAGTTAATCAAGAAGTGACGATTTTGTTCTCTTCGACTCGTTGGATGGAAACGCTGCTTTATTCGCACGTCTTTAATGCGATAATACAGTTTTGCGCATAAAGTTTATTCACATTTTTGGATGGAAACATAGCTAGTTAACATATGCGTCCAAGAGTTAAAAGTGTGTTCATTTTATTCTTTTATTATTCAGCGATTCTTCCGCGTACCACTGGAAGAAAGCCCACGTACCACAGTTTGAGAACCACTGGTCTACAGAACAAACCATCGTTATACAATAACTTGCCTTATTACCCTAACCTGCCTAGTTACCCTAATTAACCTAGTTAAGCCTTTAAATGTCACTTTAAGCTGTATAGAAGTGTCTTGAAAAATATCTAGTCAAATATTATTTACTGTCATCATGGCAAAGATAAAATTAATCAGTTATTAGAAATGAGTTATTAAAACTATTATGTTTAGAAATGTGTTGAGAAAATCTTCTCTCTGTTAAACAGAAATTGGGGAAAAAAAATAAACGCTAATAATTCAGGGGGGCTAATAATTCTGACTTCAACTGTATATACAGTTATATATGAGGAGGACAGGGAGACCACTGGGCAGATTGTTTTGGTTCCGCTTCTTTATAAGTTTCAGGGTGTGTTGCCTGTAAGTGTTTATAAAGGCGACTTGTATTGTTGCTGTGTACGACTTTCTTATCACAAATATTGCTCGTGCAGCACTTTTTCAGCTGTTCTGCACCACAACACGCCGCGTTACCTCTCTGCCATCGTGTCATTCCGTAATGCAGAAGTGTGCGACTTGCGTGTGTTGAGTAGGTAAGTTATCTGAAAGGCACATGATCGCTCACCTCACGTTCCGCCGCAGATTGATTGGTGTACGGTCTTATATACAAAGCGTCACTGACAATCCTGTACACAGCGCTAAAACATTTAGTTATGCAGAAATTATTAAAATAACGTTAAAATATCGATACTTAAAAAAAAATATCGATACCAAATTAAAAGCTTCTGATATATCGATACTTGAGCATCGACGTGCACATCGCTAGAAAGCACATTAATGTGACGATAGTGGAATAGAATGATAAAGGTTGGATCAAATATAGACAAACCCAATATTGTTGTTGATGTATATTAAATTTAACGGACACTATTTGACACAACCGCTGGGTTTCTCCATATTTGACTCAATGTTTTGTTAAAACAACAGCATTTTTAAAGTGTAGAAATCTAAAATCAATTTAATTATAATTTTTAAAATCAACCCTGCACGAATGATTTGCCTTTTTTATTAACTTTATCCTCGCCACTGTCACCACCGGCTTGCTTGGATCGTGACTTGTGGAGCTGCGCATAGATGGATTTGTTCTTCAGTGAAATTTAAACCACACTAAACTGAACTTCAACTCTGAAATTTGGACTTTACTAGAACTTCTATGTGAAGCTGCTTTGACACAAGCTACATCGTAAGAGCGATATAGGAATAAAGATGAATTGAATATTAACCCAGATCTTAAATTCAAACACGGATCCATCTCCAACTGCTGCAAAAGCATGCAGTCTTTCTGATATTTTCAGAACAGGTATAAAATAATATAATATAGATACCTGTAACGTGAAGTGGGCGCTGACAACAGAGGTGCGGATCCAAATGCAGTGTTTATTGAACAGAGAATGGTCCGGCAAGCAGCGGTCAACACAGGGACAAACAGAAGTACACAGGAAATCCCGAGTCGTAGACAAATATCAGGTGAGTGGTCAGAAGGCAGGCAGCAGACAGGAATAAACAGTAAAACAAAGCAAGGGTCAAAACCGACAAGGCAAGGGAAACGTGTCGTAATGTTCACACAAGACTCAGCACTGAAGTGTGTGTGTGTGCCGTTTATAAAGTCCATCTAATCAGTTCCTGAGCAGCTCCCAGCCGTGTGAGTGTAATCAAAGGAGACTTGGAGCAGGTGTGTGAGTGTGGTGCATGACAGGACTTGTAGTTCAAACCCAGGCTCCTTCTGAAAACGTAGTCCCGTGGATGTTTCTGGAGACCGCGAATTATGTAGCCGGAGGTACGTATGGCTTCATTTCGTTTATTTAAACGAACGCTACGGGGTGGTATGACGCCGTTCCTTTTCTCGCTTACTAGCTGACCGCTCACCTCCGTGTGGAGGGTTTTCCCGCCGCAACCAGTTTGTCCCGTCAGCTCGTCGTGTATCTCGGTGGACTTGAGACGCAGCGAGGAGTTGACCGCAATGACGACGACGAAGGGGTTCGAGTCCGGGGAGGAGCGGTTCCAGAAATCAGGTAAGACAAAAACAGAATCCAAAAAATAAAATGAACAAGTAAATAACAGGGTGAGAATGTGGTAAAATCCGAAAACGTGGTAAAAATCAGACGAGGGCTTTTCTTTTTCTGGACGGCTTTTGTAAACTGTTGGTTGGGTTTAGGGAAGTAAGTGGGTGAGCGCGTCAATCGATAAAATTGGTTGGGTTTAGGGAAGGAGGAGGGTGGGTCAGTCAGTCGATTGGCCGGCCGGCCATTCAGTCAGACAGACAATCAATCAACAGTGGCCTCTGGTGAGTTTACGTGAGAACAGCGGGCGTGAACGGCACTCACAAAAGAAATTTGAGATGTGAAAAACCGCACACAGTTGCCTCTCGTGGATTCACGAAAACAAAAACTGCAAAAATACGTACCTCCCGGGACGTATTTCGCGGTCTTCAGAAACGTCCACGGGACTACGTTTTCAGAATGAGCCTGGGTTGTGTAGTTCATATGGAGACAGGATTGTAGTCTGTGTGAATGTGACTGTTCTCAGCGGGGTTAGATCGCTGGTGATCAATACTCACTGAGGACAGAAAGAGCAGAAACAGGAGACGAACTGATGATACTAAATGCTTTTATCGGAATATTAATCACATTATACATGTCATGGTTCAGTGTGTTCTTCATGCACTCAACAGATATTATTATATCAAACTGTTTACAACATCTATAAAATATTGAATGTGAGATATTAACTCTGATCGCATATCCTTGGAGAAAACATTACATAACACACTACAATCATAAGACTAAACAATGCAAAAGCATTAGAAGATGCACAAGTAATAAGAAATAATAATATACTAATTAATAGATTAAATGTTTACAATGTAATTAATGATTAGCAATACATGAACGATTAAAACCAATAAACTACTTAACTATTAATTGTAAATGATTCAGTGATTATTAATGAGAAATAATATATAAATGAAAAACAAATAACAACAACAAAAACCTCAGTGTATTGTTGCTTTCCTTAAAGAAACACACGTAACTACGATAATCTTCAGATTCTGCATCTGTGTATATATATATATATATGTATGTATGTATGTATATATATATATATATATATATATATATATATATATATATATATATATATATATATATATATATATATATATATACACAGGGAGTGCAGAATTATTAGGCAAATGAGTATTTTGACCACATCATCCTCTTTATGCATGTTGTCTTACTCCAAGCTGTATAGGCTCGAAAGCCTACTACTAATTAAGCATATTAGGTGATGTGCATCTCTGTAATGAGAAGGGGTGTGGTCTAATGACATCAAAACCCTATATCAGGTGTGCATAATTATTAGGCAACTTCCTTTCCTTTGGCAAAATGGGTCAAAAGAAGGACTTGACAGGCTCCGAAAAGTCAAAAATAGTGAGATATCTTGCAGAGGGATGCAGCACTCTTAAAATTGCCAAGCTTCTGAAGCGTGATCATCCAACAATCAAGCGTTTCATTCAAAATAGTCAACAGGGTCGCAAGAAGCGTGCGGAAAAACCAAGGTGCAAAATAACTACCCATGAACTGAGAAAAGTCAAGCGTGTGTAGCAGAGGGCAGCTAGTAAGTGCTGTGCAGGTAAACCTCACTCCTCTGACCTCTAAAGGTGCTCTAGCGGCAGATGCTAGAGGCCATGGCCTTTAGCCTCCTTGTTAGAGCAACCGACTCCCATGCGGAAGGTCGCTGGTTCGATACCAGCTTGGAGCGGGTTGGGTGGCGTAGGACCGGCGGGGGTTACACGTGCTGCTGCCAAGATGCCACTTGCCACCAGTTTTGCCATATTTCAGAGCTGCAACATCACTGGAGTGCCCAAAAGCACAAGGTGTGCAATACTCAGAGACATGGCCAAGGTAAGAAAGGTTGAAAAACGACCACCACTGAACAAGACACACAAGCTGAAACGTCAAGACTGGGCCAAGAAATATCTCAAGACTGATTTTTCTAAGGTTTTATGGACTGATGAAATGAGAGTGAGTCTTGGTGGGCCCGTGGCTGGATCGGTAAAGGGCAGAGAGCTCCAGTCCGACTCAGACGCCAGCAAGGTGGAGGTGGAGTACTGGTTTGGGCTGGTATCATCAAAGATGAGCTTGTGGGGCCTTTTCGGGTTGAGGATGGAGTCAAGCTCAACTCCCAGTCCTACTGCCAGTTTCTGGAAGACACCTTCAAGCAGTGGTACAGGAAGAAGTCTGCATCCTTCAAGAAAAACATGATTTTCATGCAGGACAATGCTCCATCACATGCGTCCAAGTACTCCACAGTGTGACTGGCAAGAAAGGGTCTAAAAGAAGAAAAACTAATGACATGGCCTCCTTGTTCACCTGATCTGACCCCATAGAGAACCTGTGGTCCATCATCAATTGTGAGATTTACAAGGAGGGAAAACAGTACACCTCTCAGTGTCTGGGAGGCTGTGGTTGCTGCTGCACGCAATGTTGATGGTGAACAGATCAAAACACTGACAGAATCCATGGATGGCAGGCTTTTGAGTGTCCTTGCAAAGAAAGGTGGTATATTGGTCACTGATTCGTTTTTGTTTTGTTTTTGAATGTCAGAAATGTATATTTGTGAATGTTGAGAGGTTATATTGGTTTCACTGGTGAAAATAAATCATTGAAATGGGTAGATATTTGTTTTTTGTTAAGTGGCCTAATAATTCTGCACAGTAATAGTCACCTGCACACACAGATATCCTCCTAAAATAGCTCAAACTAAAAACAAACTAAAAACTACTTTCAAAAATATTCAGCTTTGATATTAATGAGTTTTTTGGGTTCATTGAGAACATGGTTGTTGTTCAATAATAAAATTAATCCTCAAAAATACAACTTGCCTAATAATTCTGCACTCCCTAAATGTGTGTGTGTGTGTGTGTGTGTGTGTGTGTGTGTGTGTGTGTGTGTGTGTGTGTGTGTGTGTGTGGTATATTTCCTGGGTTTTACAATATTTTATCTTCAGAACTTTGGTTAAAGTTTGAGAAAATTACAGAATAATTTGTCAGAATAATAAAATCACAGCAATTTTTTATCTACTTTAAATGTATTAATTTACAACATAAAATGTAAAGATTTGGTTAACTGCATTATTTGTTTATTTATTTTACATTGTTTCAAGCAAAATATGAAGGAAATAACAGCACTAACATCATCTATATCATAAAGAATATATTCAGTTCATGTAATATTAAGTAATCATTTCTACATCATAATCATTTCTACATAATTGTATATTTTTGTTTATAATACAAACATCTTGAACATCCAGAAGAGAATGAATGAGACGGGCAGATCATCTCAAAAATAACACAACTGTTTTAGTTTACAGTTCCAGTATCTACAGATCAGGGATGGACAATATGTGGTATCTTTAAATTAAAAACTAATGCGCCACATTACATCCTGATGATCAGATGTGATCTGATGTGTTCCTGTTATAATACAACACCACTGCTCATAATAGATGTTTAAAATTTCAGGTTTAAAGGCTTAAATTACACCTGTCAACTAAACATCTTTGACAAAACGGTATGTTTTTGATTGTGTGCTGAGAATATTGTTTAGCTTAGTAATCGATGTATTATTATTTGTTGCAAATTTACAGCTAATAATGTAGTGTTTTGAATTAGCATCTTTTCCCTCATAATCATTGCTAGCAAAACATGCAACACACTGTACTTAATGTTTAGATTAGTTGTCTCTCCCTGCTGAAGAAAAATGAAGGTGTTACTTAAAAACATTGACTGCTTTCTCCATATAATTTATTTCCTTACTGAACAGGACTAATGGACTACATTTGCTTGCTATACGTCTTCAAATCCTCAGGGATTGCTCCACCTGTAGAAACCTTACTGATGAGCTCTGCTTTCTTCCTGACTTCCATTAAAGACTGAATGCGATCTGTAAATCCAGGCTTGGCTTCTTGTTTCTCAGATTCAATCATCAGATCGATGTAGTCAGGGGTGGAGAGAGGATTGGGCTTGAGGGCGATTTCCTGAAGACGCTCCAATGACTTCTGAGATTTCTCAATTAGTCTAGTAACAGTTTCCTGGAAAACCTGAAGCTCATATTCAAGCTCTGCAAAGATCTTTTCTTTGGTCATGACCTCTCCGTGTGCTTCTTCAAATCGCTTTTTTAATTCCTGATAGGTTTCCTTTTTCTTTTCTTTAACATAGTCCCATTTATATTTCTGATTGAAGTGAACATTCCAGACACACTTTCCAGGACAGACTTGACACATTAAAAATTTAATGGCAGTGCACTTGTGTTTTTTTTTGTCATCTGCAATCTTGCATTTATCATGACATGTGAAGTTACATCTCTGACAGTTGGTCAAGAAGTAGCCATTGGTGTTTTCAACCTGCTTTGAGACAGTTACTTCTACTTCATATTCAAAATCCCTGTTTGCCTCCATCTGAGCCTTGTTTTGTTCCAGAGCAGCTCTTGTCTTCTTGATTTCATCCAGTTTTGTCAGACCAGAATTGATCTGTGGCTGCAGGCCTTCCACAAGCACCTCAAGATGCTTTCTCTCTTCTAGGACCTCTTGTGTCAGAGATAAACTCTTGGTTTCCATCTTGTTGAGGGATGTGAAGAATTTTTTCATGCTAGAAAATCCCAGCTTCCAGAACATTTGGTCAAAGTTTTCACAATCTGAGTCCTCGTCCTCTGCTGATTTATTATTCTTTGCAAACACAGCAGAGTTGTTGAACTTGAAGTGAAGCGGCTCTCCAGACTCATCTCTAGAACAGGGAACCTCAGAGACTTTGATGGCCTCGAGAACTGGAGGTTTTTTCCCATCTGCAAAGGTGGCAATCACCAGGATGTTTTCAGCAATATCTTTCCCAAATATAGAGAGAATGGAGTCAAAGACATATTTCTGTGTGTGTGACAGACGAGCAAGTGAAGCCTGAACTACAAAACACACGGCATCAATGCAGTCGATTCCTCCACGAGCAGAAAAGAAATCGTGAATCCTAGCTGTGATTATCTGGTCTTGTTTAATTCCTTTGGTGTCTCCAAAGCCTGGCGTGTCCACAATGGTCAGAGAATATGGAACCTGGAAACCATCCATGTGATTAATCTGATATGCAGTGATTTCTGATGTCTGACTTTCAGCCTGGGATTTCTGCTGTCCTTCATCTATCAGCACAAACCGGAAATCATCTTCCCATTTCACTCCCAGAATGTAGTTGATCATGCTGTTAATGAGAGTGGTTTTTCCTGAACCAGTGGCTCCGATCATCAAAATAGTCTTGTTCTCTTTTGTGATGTTTTTCCCAAATGTGCTTCTTCTGCAGAATCCATCTCTGTTCTGCCAAGTTTTTTCCAGCTGGAGTTTAAAGATGGACAGGTTCTTATTGCTGTAATTTTCTAAACATCTGGCCTGATTGTTCTTCATAATAGATGCCACAAGGTTATTTGCATAGCTGTTGGCTTCCTCCACGGATTTGCTTTGTTCATTACTTGGCATTTTCCAACATTTGAAAGCAACAGATTCATCTCTGTTTTGCTGACCTGTTTCCAACTGTGCTGCTTAAAAAAATAAAGAAAAAACTGTTTTAACATCTTGTTCTCAATACAGTACAGTTAATTCGCATTCAAACTGTGTATGGCCATTAACAAGAGACATCTCCAGTGTTGTGTTTGTATGGGAACCACTTGAAGTGATTGTTAATCCTAGTTCACAGTACATGAATTTAACAGCCGACAGGCAGCAAGCTCTCTGCAACTCACATGGTCACCCACTGAAGGTAAGCAGGGCTGCGCCTGGTCAGTACCTGGATGGGAGACCACATGGGAAAGCTAAGTTGTTGCCGGAAGTGGTGTTAGTGAGGCCAGCAGGGGGCGCCCAACCTGCAGTTTGTGTAGGTCCTAATGCCCCAGTATAGTGACAGGGACTCTATACTGCTCAGTGAGCGGCGTCTTTCGGATGAGATGTTAAACCGAGGTCCTGACTCTCTGTGGTCATTAAAAATCCCAGGATGTCCTTCGAAAAAAGAGTAGGGGTTTAACCCCGGCATCCTGGCCAAATCTGCCCACTGGCCTCTGTCCATCATGGCCTCCTAACCATCCCCATATCATAATTGGCTTCATCACTCTGTCTCCTCTCCACCAATCAGCTGGTGTGTGGTGTGCGGTCTGGCGCAAAATGGCTGCCGTCGCATCATCCAGGTGGATGCTGCACACTGGTGGTGGATGAGGAGATTCCCCCCCAATGTGTAAAGCGTTTTTTTGAGTGCCCAGAAAAGCGCTATATAAAAGTAAGGAATTATTATTATTATTATTATTATAACACCAGGAGTTTGGCAAATGCATATATGCCTTTTAGAACACAATCCATAAACATACTCTGTTATCTTTAATCATATTGATACAACAAACACAGATTTGAAACCTCTAAAGGGTCTATTTATATATGAAGCGTTCAGATGCACAAGCCGCTAAACGCCACTTCCACCAAAAATGAGCTAATGACATTAAGTGAATGCTTTAGGCACGTACTACACCATCAACAAATAGATTTGCTTCTAATCATCTAAATCGCAGCGGCAGCGCATTCAGAAATAACAGTTTGTTGGCAAAAGCCGATAAACACCACTTGCCTTTGACAGCAAAAGCCTATATATTCCGAGAACCAATCAGAAGGCGCGAATCAAATCATATGTTTTCAATGCAGCAGCGCGATGATGAGCCGGCTTTTATGAGGAGACTGATGAACTGGATGAGGCTGTCTGACTGTCAGTGAATGGCAAATGAAAAGTCCCTTACCTCAAAACTCTGTGCATTATAAGAAAAAGAAAACACACTGTACAGTCAGAAGTGTAACATGCATTCATAACGTGCTTCTGCGCAGTGACGCTACTTTGAATGAGTCCGATTTACTATACATTAAACGGCAACTGCGTTTCACGAAAGACAGAGTTAAAATGCCGTCCTTTTAGCCCACATGGATGAGGATAAACAAGAGATGAAAAAGAGACCAAGGCCTAGAGCAGGGGTTTTCAAACTTTTAGAACACACGCCCCCCCAAGATTGTCCAATTTCACTCGCGCCCCCCTCCCCTGAGCCAAAATGATAATCCATGTGCAAACATCATTTACATATTGCTTGCTGCGTTTAAATTGTGTCACATTAATTACATTGAAACATAAATATACAGTTTACCTGATTCAGTGTGATGGCTGAGCCTTTTTTCAGTGGTTTGATTACTGACGCGACTACCGTTAACCATAAATCATCTTCCACTGTCAATAAGCGTGCCATAGTCTACTTGCTTTTGATGTACGTACAGAAAATGCTGCTTCGCAAATCCAAGTTCGCAAAGCCCTGACAGTGTGGTTGAGTCGGACATTGAGTATGTTTACATGGGCAACAAAACTAATATGTTTAATACGATTAAGACAATACTCTGATTAAGAGTCACCATGTAAACATTTTTAACGACCTTAATCCGACTAAAGTCATAACTGAACTAAACAGAAATGGAATTAAAACATGTGGAGTATGCAGATATTAGTGGCATTATTGAAGTAAACACCGCAATCAAACTATTACCGTCATGTAGGACTTTTCGCTGCATTTTGCGACAAGATGCACACACAAGGCTGTCAGTAAAGGACCGTATACACACACACACACACATCACGAACAGTGTTGCCAGATTGGTGCGGTTTTGAATTTGCATTTCGGCGAGTTTTGGATAGCTTTTGGGCTAGAGTCAGTCAGCTACATCTGGCAACACTGATCACGAAAGGCGGAAGATTTTTTTTCTTTCTATTTGACGTGCGCTATCAAATCCCATTAAAACATCTTCCACCAGTCCTTACTAAATATTCACATCTAATACCCGAGTTTGTCATGGGGGCATGAAGGAAATATTCATGAGTGAAAAGTGCCGAACTGCAGTTAAAGTCGAAAAATTAAAGATGAAACACCCAAAATTACATGAGACTCTGCAGGAAACGTGGATAGACACTCAAAAAGCACTTCATGTAACACCTTAATTATATTATTGTCTTATTCAGATTAAGGCAAATAACTACTGATGTCCCTGTAAACGTAGTCTGTATGTCTCCATGTCGTATGTCTTCAAAGTAAGTGAAAGATCCAGAAGGGCATCCTGCTGATTAGATTCAGAAGGGTTGAAGGGCACTTTTTTGTCAGACGGCTCTCCGGTTTGACTTTCATTCAGTGTCATTCATTTTAAAAAGCATCCGGTCCATTTTATTTGCATATATTTTACTCGAACGCATTAACTCTACAGGTGTCTGATAGTTAGATGTGGAGCTAACATTAATCTGATTCACTCTATGATTCATCATAATTTACTCGCGTGCACGCCTCAAATTCTTGCGCCCCCCTGGTGGGGCGTGCCCCACAGTTTGAAAACCCCTGGCCTAGAGTATGGTGAGGATGGATGAATGAATGACAGCTTCTAAAATTGTCTGAGAGGCATCCCCTTTTTGCCCAGTAGGCCTACCTTGTGATTTATTTGCTAATGTAAGCTATTTTTTAAAAGATGAATATAATGTATAAAACTATACATTATTTGCATTACTTCATATTACCTATATGTCTGATAAGCTTTTTATATTAATGGGCAATGCACAGATATTGATGTTTCACAATGTTTTTACACTACATTATTTGAATCTAACAAGCTTAGTTTACAATGTTTACATTGCTCTACTTACATTAAATCTAAATCCCAAATATCAGAAATGACAACAGATTGTTAAAAATCAATTCAAGAGTTCACACTTAGCTGATGATTGATTATAAGCAAGTTTGGCATGCTGTCCCGGGAGAGAGCCCTGAGCTCAAAAGGTCCTTGAGCCCCGGGCTCCCTCCCGTTGCAGGGCGAGAGGGGAGCTCCGAGCTCAGGTAGATCTCGAGAACTCCCCTGTCGTGGTAATTGAAGAGCAGATAGTGCTTCTCTTTAGCGAGATAGGTACTAAGTAGGGAGCAAGTCTATGAGTTGATTTAGACAATGATTTAAATTGCGTGTTTTTTAATCGGTGGGGAGGAAACCGGAGAACCCGGGGGAAACCCACGTGAGCACGGGGAGAATGGGCAAACTCCTCACAGAAATGCCTGCTGGTTGGTAAAGCCTAAACCATGGACATTCTTGCTGTGAGGCCACAGTGCTAAGCACTGGGCCACCGTGTCACCCATCTAGGAAGGAGGAGGAGGAGTAGGGGTGGAAGGAGGGGGGGGGGTTTCTTCCAATCGAAGATAACTGTAGTAAGAAACCCTGGCTCTTTATAGTGAGTCAGGGATCGTCTGATTGGAAAATCATGAGTGGTTAACGTGTAACCAGCCGTGTTCAATCATAATCACGTGATCCTCTCGAAATTAGTTTATAACTAAACTCCACTTAATGTCAGCATTAATGTTATTGATTAATGCACTTGACAGATTTCATTCATTCATTTTCATTATGCTTTGTCCCTGGTTTATCAGGGGTTACCACAGCGGAATTAACCGCCATTTACTTGACAGATTTATATATTTTTAATTTTAGGTGTTTAATGTTTGGTAAAATAATTTCTAATCGCATCTTTAGTGATTTTCAACTAGTTACACTGTCTTGTCTCAATAGGTGGATTTAGAGGTTTTTGCAAAAAAAAAAAAAGCACAAGTTGATTTAGCTGGTTTTGACTCAAAAGAAAATCTACCTTGTTAAAAACCAAAGAAATGTCTTAAGTTACATTTTTGAAAAAAGGTATTTTATTTACTAGCTAATAACCTTATCATTACATATAAAATGAAACTTCTTTATAGGAGCCTGATAGAAAATGCTCATTTACAAGAAAAGAGGTCTGATGGATTTTGCATCTGAACTCTTCATATATTCATAATTACAACAAAACAATGTTTTTGAAAAATTGATAAAACAGACAAGAGAGTGTTTTTTCTTTGTGTCTTCTGACAACATGACTGGAAAATGCATCAGAAAAAAGCTGAATCTATGCGAATACTTTCTTCACAGACATGAGAGACATATAAATCTTGAAATGTGCAACTCCTTTTAAAAACAAATGTTCTCTGGTTTAGCAATTCATATAGAACGGATTCAATGCAGAATTCTCTGTCTGAGCTATTAGCCTGCTAATCAGTTCCCACCTCTGGCATTCAAACAGAAATTATGGCAACAGTCACCTGAACTTGTGAATGCCCACAAACAAACACAGGAGCTCTGGGGTGCGTTTCCCAAACAACGACGTAACTCGCGGCTGAACTATCATAGTACAATGCATCGTTTGGGAAAAGAACGATGTAGTGACGAGTGTTTCCCAAAACCCCTAGTTTCTCTGTCGCAGATCCATCACTTGAACCACGTTAGTTATAACGTAAAACGTCCAGGATGATGCTCTAAACGGGGTGGAGTAACTTCTTTAGAGAACAACCCCATCCTTTCTTTGTGCAAATTATATTGTTTTACACGCACACGCATTTAAAATAAAATCCAATATAAGTTTTGGTAAAAACATGCACTCGTTTTCCATATTAATTGAAATATATGTAAATGGCACATATAGAGCCTGTGTTTCCTTTACAAATATTATTGAGAACATTACATAGTCTATTCTAAACCATAAAATCACTTACAAAATTAACACGTATTCTAATATCATATAGGGCCTATGTTTGCTTTACTATTGAGAAGTTGAACATTACATATTCTATTCTAAAACATAAAATCACTTACAAAAGCTAACACTATTCTAATATCATATATAAATCATATAAATGAATAAATAATGAGGCGATTTATTAAAAATATATTCACTTTAATAATAATATTAATGATGGTGATGATGATGATGATGATTATTATTAAGTAGGATATTGTTTATTTATTTTTTATATTTTTTAAAGTCTACTTTTACAATTTGACACGTGCAAACCACAGCAGAAAGTTGTAACCAGCAGGCCCATGTCATATACAGTACAGATACTTAATAAATAACCCACTATAAAATAAAAGAATTAACGCATGCTATGTTTTTTATTTTCACAAGCTTTGGAGACATAACATAAAAATTCCACTTTTAAATAAAAGGTCACCTATAGCTTTCGCCATGAGGCTGTGTTCAAAATGATATCAATGTTTTCAAAGTGCACTGCGAAGGGAGCACAATTGTAAACATGAAGATCGCTAAAACTGAACTGTAAAAATACTTTGAAAGCAAATTACACCTAAGAGAGATGACCTTAATGCTTTTTATTTTTAATAATTCCAACTTTGAATGTTAGAATGTTCCAAATGAATAGGGCATAGGGGGGATAAGTGGGAATAGAGCACAGCCAGGAACTATGTTTCTAACTACAGCTCCAGAGGTGTTGTTTCAAGTGTTCAAGTTTGCGACGCAGTTTGCGAATGTTCGTTGGAACGACGGATTTGGGAAACGGCAAATCAACGAACTATGTTTGTAACGATGGAATTTACGACCTTAGTTGGCTAACGATGGTTTTGGGAAACACACCCCTGGGTAGGTTTGTTTCATTTTCATTTTCAGTAATAGTTGGAATTATGACCCATATTTACCTCATGAGACCACTGTGATCTGATGATGCTTTTATTCAGAAGGTGAAGCGTGTTACACGTAATTATTTATTTATTTAGTATTATTATTTATTTGTTTATTTTACCATAGTTGAACTTATCACTGACCCATCGCTAATAATAAATTCATTAAATTGGCCTCTCATATTTTAATATATCCTGTCACTGACCAATTTAATTTTAAAGATTATTCCTTTTTTTAAAAGCAGTTTAACTACAGCCTCATCTCATTGATCTGTACTGTAGTGAAAGTTTTTGAGAGATTTATTTATAATCAGATTATTATATTATATTAAATATACTTATTATATTATATATACTTATTATATTAGAAATTTTATATTCTATCTCCCTACCAATCAGATTTTAGATCAAATTTTTCGACTACTACGGCCTTAATGAAGTTCACTAATGATTTGTTTATATCCTTTGATAAAAGTCAACCCACTAGTGCAATTTTTTTTATTAATCTCACTAAAGTTTTGATAGGGTCATTATCTTTGATTGATCATTATCTTCTATTAGATAAGTTATACTCTATTGTCATGGTTCACTGGGTTCTTTGTTGTGTGCTTGTTTGTATGTTGGATGCTTGGGCTGTTTACCTGTTGACATCTGTGCTATCAAATGAATTTATTGTTACCATGCTGTCACATGGATTTATTCTCTTTTGCTTAGCACCGCTTAGCTGATTCATCAGCGCACTACAGATGTTTTGCATTACCATTTCTATATCTGGTCGGTGCTTGGAGGTTTGGAGCTGGAGGTTTCTTCACTTATTGGACTTTCTTTGCACTAACCTGTTGACAGCGTTTACCATCTCACAAACTGTAAACACTGCTACCTGCTCATTTTCATTTGCAGCTTGAGTTATAAAAACATTTTGTTCACTTTCAAACTGACAAGAAGTAAATGAAAGCCTGACTTGATATAGGCATGGTAATTATCTAGTCGGCTGGCTGATTCTAGCTCAGTCAGAGCACATGGTGGTTCGACATCGAGATGTTGTTCTTGCCCATATTGACAAACTGGGGTTATGGCTGAAGACAAAGAAAAGTGTGCTTGTCCCAACCCTCTTGTCCCAACTCTCTTAGGTGTATTTTGGTACTCCACGACAATGAATGCATGTCTGTCCCTACCTCAGATTGAATCGATCCTGTCAGCCATAAGCTAGCTAAGCCAACCCATCACTATATAAAGGATTCAGACATTTTTAGGCCTGATGGCAGCAAAGTCCAACATGATACCACATGGCCTGTTGTACATGAAACCACTACAGTAGTGGCTCAATTCTAGGGGCTGCTTTCCAAGGGGAAATCCACAATTTGTCAAAGCTGATGACAAATGCTTTCTGCATGGGCTGGGGAGTGAGGGCTTCCTACATCAGGACAATCAGGAGACCATCATCTCCTGTGGCACATAAACTGGCTGGAGATGTTGCTGGTGTTTCAGGAACTGAGACATTTACTCCGCAGACTGGCGCATCAGATCCTTCTGTGGGCCCAAGTGAAACTGCTTTCTCTCAGAGCAGTCTACATCCCAGGCTATCTGAATGTGGGAGCAGACGTCCTGTCAAGACAGGGTCTGAGTCCAGGGGAATGGACTGGGAAAATCTACTCACATGTGGTAGAGACCATTTAGAAGAAATTTGGCAAGTGTAACATAGATCTCTTCACCTCTCGAGTAACCACCCAGTATTGACTGGGATTCTCCCTCACACATCCAGCTCCATTGGGACTGGATGCCATGATACAGGTATGGTTGAGGTTACATCTTTACGTAATTCCCTTAATCGCTTTACTCCCTGGAGTTCTGGAGAGGGTCCGGCGAGATGGGCTCTGCCTACTGCTGGTAGGCCGTACTGGTCAGCCCAAGTTTGGTTCTCGGACCTAGTGTCCCTCCAGGATGGCTTCCCATGGGAGATTCAGGAGAGACCTCCTATCCCAGGCGGAGTGGGTGATTGTGCACCACCATCCATATCTGAGGAAACTGGGGTGTGGCCCCTGACAGGGTCCATCTCATGAGCTCCAGAGCTTCCGGCCACAAGGAGACTGTATGCCATGAAGTGTAAGCTATTTTTAGTTTGGTGGACTACCAACCACCAGTTGGCTCAGTCTTGGATCTCCTACAGCAGCATTTCTCCATGGGACTAACTCCCTCCATTTTGAAAGTGTATTTTGCAACACTGTCTGATGGATTAGGGACAAACCCCTTAGTGGTGCATTTATTTCATGGCTCTTTGAGGCTGTGGCCTCCAAGCAGCACTAGAGTTTTGACTTGGGATCTATCAATAGTGCTTGAGGGCCCCTTGGCAGTCCCTTTTGAACCTATTTAGGGGCGTCAGACAGGATGCTGATGCTCAGAGCCATCTTTCTACTGACAATTTCTTTCCTCAAAAGAGTCAAAGATCTACAGGCCCTTTCAGTGGCCTCTTCTATACTTGACTTTGCGCCTGGAATGGTCGGGGCATTCTTGTACCCCAGGGTGGGGTATGGACTTAAGGTCCCCACTGATGTGACTCAACATATAGTGCTGAAGGCCTTTCATCCGCTTCCTTTCTCATCACAAGACCAGGAAAATCTTAATTTGCTTTGCCCAGTTAGGGCTATGGACACCTACTGTATGTCCACAGAGCTGTCCTGTAGTGTAGATCAGAACAGTTGTTCACTTTATGCAGAAACCCTCATCGTGGTTCACTTGCGTCCAAGCAAACATTGATCAGGTGGGGAGTAGATGCTCTCTCACTAGCATACAAAGCCTGGTTTCAACCCTGTGCTTGGCTTCCCTTTTCCATTGATGTAGATAAGAGGGTGAGGTTGCCTCCGCTATCAATGCCTGTTTCTCCCTTCTGCCATCTGTCCTCCTCCAACTGCAGCCCATGCACATAGACTTTAGGCTATTTCATCTTTTTAATTTAATATTTTTATATTTAAATTTTTAAACAAACATTCTGTCATTTTCTTTTCAAATCAAATCTGCATTCCCATCTGGCTTAGAATAAGTTTTTGGCCCTGATACACCTTTTCTGATGCTGCTTCAGTTTTCTCCTGGCAAGGAGATGAATCTTATATTTATGATTGGCAATTTCTAAGTTATTGTGTACTATATTAACCTCATCATAATCTAAAGCAGGGGTCTCAAACTCGCTGGGGATGTTAATTTGTGGCCTGCGCCTTAATGTGAAAGTTTAATGTCAGTGCGGCTCGCGAGTTTAATATGTATGGCACTTAACAGCGTTGTATGCGGAGCTGAACGAACCTACTAAACGCGGTGGAGTAAATGGCTCTGGGGGAGGGACATCGGCTGGGCTTGACACAGGCAGAGAAACATTTCTCAGTGAAAGTTACAGCAGCGTTTCCATGGAGTGTATTATCTCGTGTCAGGCTGGCTGCCTCATTTCTATTGGGCACACGCAGACATTCGTCCCAGCGCGCTTCATTCGCAACACTCGAAAAAAGGTTTTTTACGTTTCTGCCCAGCGGGACATCACACATAGATAAATGTATATAATTTAGAGATTAATTAATCGGAGATCTTGTCACAATCTCACATCAATTCGTAACTTTTTGATTAGTGGCTAATTCCTATGAATTCGTACGATCTAATTCGTACAATTTAGTACGATTTGCTCATCCCCCAATGACGGTTGTGTTTAGGGGCGGGGTTAGGTGCCACGCCTCCTTTTTAAAATCGTACCATTTCGTACGCTTGAACTTGTACGAATTAGCCACTAAACTGACAAAACGTAAAATACTTACGTTTTCTCATGAGATCAGGCTGAGCACACTCACTCTTTGAACTTTTACCGTGTGGTTGATGCTACAGAACACCAGAACAGCCAGACACAGGAACAGTTTTCTTCCCTCAAGCAATCTCATGAACACTTGATCATAATTGAGGAACAAACACTATTTATGCACACAATACACCGATTTATTTTTATTAACAGCGCACATGGTTAACATTTAATTTGCACATAATAATACATGTACGAAATACATTTGTCAAAATGGTATATTCGTATTTTTTATTTTTTAATTCCTTTATTATTGGTGTCTTTATACTGTCAACTGTCATTTTGGTGCACTGTGGAAACTTCTGTCATGAAAACAAATTCCTTGCTTGTTTAAACATACCTGGCAATAAAACGTTATTTAAGTTAAGTTTATTAAACTCAAGTTGATCATGTGAGGCAACAAGCATCTCACCGATTACAGTGAGTAGCTAATCTAGAGTGAAATAGGCTGCGCTTCACGTTTGTTGTGAACCCAGCATTATAACAAAAGTCCATCTTACTTTATGAACCAAAACTAGCCTACACTCTCATAATGCATGTTTGTAGTGCCACCGAGCTCAAATTATTTGAAGTTCTATAGTTCTGGCTCTCTGAAAGGTGACAAACTCTTGGAAAAAGGTAATGACTTCTGATGATATATTTCTATTTACTTTGACAGAGTAACTGGTTTCAGGTGGTGCGGTGGTGCAAAGAGTAGCGATATCGCCTCACAGCAAGAAGAACGCTGGTTCGAGCCTCGGCTGGGTCAGTTGGCATTTCTGTGTAGAGTTTTGCATGTTCTCCCCGTGTTGGCGTGGGTTTCCTCCGGGTGCTCCGGTTTCTCCCCACAAGTCCAAAGACATGTGCTATATGAATTGGGTAGGCTAAATTGTCCGTAGTGTATGGGTGTTTCCCAGTGATGGGCTGCAACTGGATGGGCAGCCGCTGCGTAAATCATATGCTAAATAAGTTGGTGGTTCATTCCGCTGTGGTGACCCCAGATTTATAAAGGGACTAAGCCGAAAAGAAAATGAATGAATGAGAGTAATGGGTTTCTTAAACTAATAAAATTATTCACGTTAAATTATCTCAGAGAAGTAACATCTATTTTACATTTTTGTTACTTTAATATGTTTAAGTGAAATACAGAGACATTTATTTATCAATATGTAAAGGAGTAATAACATTTATACAGTTATAACCAGCCGTTTGAGGACTGCCATAACGCCTAATTCACCCTTTTACATTTTCAGTAAGCCATCTCAAGCACTTCCGGTGAACTGTCATCCCATTATAAAAAAAGAATTGCAGCATTTAAGATCTGTTTTCTTTAAAAAATCAATTATCTTCACTGCCTGATTAAGACACGATATAAAGTGGGTCTCAGACCAAACAAGAACCACTGCATTAAACTACATTGTTCCGCACCATGTCTTTAAAAATATGGATTTTTTTCCACACAGAGTTTCCGTGCTTGCCCGCTCCTCCTGATGGCGCTTGCATTTAAATGACCATTAATTTAGTTTTACGCTTGAAGAACTAAATGAGTGCTTAAGTCTGCTTAACTGACTATATCTTTATTAAATTACAACATTATTAATGCTGTACAATGAACCTTATGAAACAGAAAATAGTCACATTAACCTTTCAGAGGAAGTTTGTCCCTTGCTGTGCATATAGCCCATTGAGTTTAACACCCCTGCTTTAGCCATTTCCATTGCGCTGCAATTTCAGCTGTTTAAAATCTCCCTAAAACCTCAAATTAAAACATTGGGCGGTTGGCGGTCCCCAAACATTTTGCATGCCTACTTGAGAACAAACATCTCTGTTATACAAACTCTTCAAATTCCCATTCAGTAAACAAGCATTCTGCCATTTCGTGTTAAGCAATAAACTCTTTTGTCTCCTGTCAGGGATTCCCTCTAAACACCATACAATGCCCAACAGCAAAAATGTTACTACACCAGCAATGATTACACGTGATTTGGGAAATTATAGACCTATCTCTAACTTGTAAATACTTATCAATCTTAATATACCACAGCTGCCTTTCTGCTCTCAAATATCCTATTAAAAAGCATCTCAGGACCATGCTGCGATCTTCCTCCTTCCTAATGTATTACAATTCCTACAATTCCAGCAGTCTTTTCTTATGTTTTGAATAATTTCAAAGCCACTGCAGTTCTCATCTCTTTCAAATCATAGGGTTCCCGCTTTAAGCTCACCAAACATTACTGCAGCAAAATACTATACATATTATAACACCAACGCACTAATCCTTCTCCCAACAAGTAGTGTAGAGTAGTGATATTTTCAATTCAAATATTCACTATAATTTCTACCACAGCAGTCATTTTTTTCTTAGAAATGCTAACTAATTTACTGCCGTAAGTGTTTTTTTTTTCTTTTTCAATCATTACTATTGCCAAAGTAAACCACAAGTATTTATTTCTTTTCTTCTCATTGCCACAACGATTTCTCACTTTTCCAAATATAATCAATTTCCCACTGCTTCAGAAGTTGTTTCTCTGCTTTCAGTTAATTCACTATTTCACTCCTGCAGCAGCGAGTTCCCTCTCTAAAACCACAGCAGCAGTCACTTTTTTCCCGTGAACTGATTTCTCTTTTCAAATGTTAATGCTGCGTTCACACCAGATGCGGAAGAAGCGTCAAGCGCGAGTGATTTACATGTTAAGTCAATGCAAACGCACGAATAGACATCCTGCGGCGCGAATGACGCGTATTGCGCGAATGGCACGATACACGCGAATTGAGCATTTTGCGCGTTTGACACGCAAATCGCTCCAGTTCAAAAATCTGAACTTCTGCGGATATTCGCGACGCTTTAACCAATCAGGAGCTTGCTTTTGTGGGGGCATGATTGTGACGTAGCACCTGTTGTTGGTGTCCTAAGGGAAATCCTCCAGCCGACACCGACAACAGTTCATCAAACTGGGCTTGGCTCAGTCAGAAAGCTGAAAGCCTCCGTCATCCAGGTTCAGTTTCTGGAGGAGTTTATGAGCTCACAGAGCTGGGTGCACCTCTGAAAGTATCTAGTGGACTCAGACACTGCTCCAAACGTATCGACGCTGTTTTTCAGCCTTCATAAAGCACATAAACACAGTTATTTTCTCAATAAAATCCATGTTAGCCATTTAGCAACGAAGCTACAGTCACAGAGCAGACAGAAGCCCTGCCCATCATGCAAATCCGCGTGGGTTCTGAAGTGAATTTGACGGGCGAATGAAGCGGAGTTTGACGCGCGAATAAAGCGAGTAAACTCAAATGTTCACGCGTCTATTTACGCACGAATAGCGAGATCCGCGTCTGGTGTGAACACAGCATTAAGTCTCCTACAACAAGATACTTCTACTGCCGCAGCAAGTAGTATTTTCTGCTCACAAATGTTATGTCACTGCCCCAGCAGTGATTTCTCTTTTTATTAAATATTAGATCTTCTACCATAAGATACTTCTGTAACACTTTATTTTAAGGGTCCAAAATAATGCATTTATTAAGCATTAATTAATGGTTAATTTGTTCACAATTAAGCATTAGTTAAAAACAAAAGCCTTACATGTTGAACAGATCCTTTTTTTTCTAAAAAGTGTTTTTCTTCGTCATCCAAGTTTCTCTCTTTTTTTTTTTTTTTGCTGACCACTTGCCATACAGCAGGTTGAGAGGTTTGTTTTCAAGACTCGTGTTGTTTTTCTTCAAACTATTTTGTCCCCCGGAAAAAAAAAAATCTTCCCGTCTTCCTTTTCATCTGCGCATGCCCAACAATCAACTTCCAATTATCTTGCGCGCAAAAAAAGCGTCACCTACAGTCCTGGAGACTACTCAGATGTTTGCACATCCACAATGGTAAGCATAAACCACAAATGTGCTTTTCTTTAGAAATGCACTTTTGAATAATATACTGATACAAATCTTTACCTGGAACGGTTGTCAATACTGCACAGGTTTACAAACTGATACTTCATAGATCTAAGCTGAGAGTTAGATTGCGTTACCGTGTAACGTTAAAGTTAATTAAAAGGTTAACTAATGGATTCATGCTAGAGATTAGCTGCAGTCAGTCAGATAAGGAGTTAATGCAATATATTGCATGTTTAATTTTAATTACTTTCTCCCGCCATTCTATGAGTTTGCGTTCTTTCTGTAAACATGAGTAACTTTAGCTGCTAACGTGGGTGCATCTCGACCGGTCTCAATCAGCTCCCTTGTTCAGAAGTCAGAGCACTGATCAGGGATTCAGCTAGTTTAAGGGCTGTTTTAAATCGCAAAATTCTTTCAATGCATTGAAACACTCGCTGCCTAAAATGTGCCCTTAAGAGAATTATGTATCACGTGAATCAAATCAACAAATATAATGAAAAATTTGATTTTTTTTCACGTCCACCGGTTCCCGCCTCTAAATGAGCGAGTTTGAGCTACTTGCACATCAAGGTAGCATTCAGAAAAAACAAAACACCAGCGAAGAAACTTGACACAGAGGAACATAAACATCTCACTGCCAACTAGCGTTTTGGAAGTGTTATTGCAGAGCAACAGAAACAGCGCGCAGAAGTATAAATGCACGGCAACGCGCAAGGCATGGGCCGTGGGTCATGCCGATCACTCTATGCAGAAGTCTTTAATGTACCAGTGTGGACCTGTTATGTACAAAAATTAAAATGCACAGCTGTTGTACCTTTTATTTCTGTGAGTGAGATGTTTATTTTTTATATTGGCTTTTTTTGTGTGTGTTTGCAGCCAGAGTGAGAAGTCTGCAGCCTTCCATCGACATGGGTTGGACAGAGGAACTATAGCATCCACTGCTTCGATTGCAGATCCTGGTTTTTACCAAGAGATTAAAAATCATTCATTCATTCATTTTTGTAACCAGGGCCCGGTTTTTCAAAAGGTTTAATCCAGATAAAATTGATCCGGATTTAGTAATCCTTTTTTTTGCGATCCGTGATCACGTAATCCAGCTTACTTTTTGAGCCAGTTTTTCAAAGCAACATCGGATTGGATCAATCTGATCCGGATAGGAACTTTTCAGGATCACTAAATCTGGATAACCAGTGCTCAAACAGGATAGGAAATCACAATGTTGAACTATAGATAAAGAGCAACAAGTAGAATAGCCAGTGTGAGGTCAATATAACTTTATTTTTATTTGAAATGAAAACACACATTTAAAAAAAAAAAAAACTAAAAAGTTTCAAATATAGATGTATTGAATTAAAAAAAGACTTGATGCCAAAAACTCAGCAATAATTTCAGACTTCCTCATCTGATGTGGAGAGACCAGCTTGTCTGAGCGTAACCTTTAGGAGGCGAATCTCAAGTCAGGCCTTGGTTTGCTCTCTGGTTTGTTCCTCTGCCAGATGAAGCTGTGCTTCTGCCCTTTCAGTCTCTTTTTGCAATTGTTGAAAGTGATTTCAAAATCAGTGATTGCCATTCTTTGCATTTTTTTGGTTATTCTGTTATCATTGCATGCATCACTAATAAATATTCTAAAAACAAAAATATTTTCCTTTGTGAGGAGTATAAATATATTTTAATTAGTGACAGAATGAAATTTATTGTTTTTGGTCAATTTTGAAAGGCCTATAGTGAAAGGCTGAATACGTTAAAACCTACCTGACGGATAAACAAATACAATTAAAACTTTATGAATAAATAGGATCTCTTGTAAGATACTGCTGCATGATCCAAATATAGTGTTATTTGATACATTTTTAAAGTTTTCATTACATTTTGGGCATGAAATCCACGCTGAATCCACCCTTCTGATGGGATCAGTTTGATCCAGATTTTTTGGATCAAAGTGATCCAAATCCTACAAAAAAAGTCTGAAAAACCCAAACTAAAGATTTGATCCAGATCAAAACCAAGATTGGATTATGTGATCTAATCCGATTATGTAATCTGTTTTTTTCTTTTGAAAAACCCATTTTCAAGATTTGATCCAATCCGTTATCCAAAATCCTAGTGGATTACTTTTGAAAAACCGGGCCCAGGGGTAAGACGCTGACAACAGGATGCGGATCCAAATGCAAGGTTTAATTAAAGGGATGGTCAGGCAAGCAATGATCAATACAGGAGCCAACAGATGTATGAGGGTAATCCAGAAACGTAGTCAATATAGCAGTCAGATGGTCACAAGGATGGCAGCAGATTATTAGCTTGTTCCAGTAAATAGATTTGAATATCCCTCAATAAGTGCCATAATTAATGTGGATATAACTTTCACTTCAGAATAGGGGGTCAAATTGCCTTTATTAACACTGTATTAATGACATTATATTCTTAATTATTAGCTTGTTTTAGTTAATAAACTTGAATACTCCCCAATAAGAGCCATAATTAATGTGGATATAACTTTCACTTTAAAATAGGGGGTCAAATTGCCTTTATTAGTACTGTATTAATGACATTTTATTCTTAATTATTAGCTTGTTTTAGTTAATAAACTTGAATACTCCCCAATAAGAGCCATAATTAATGTGGATATAACTTTCACTTTAAAATAGGGGGTTAAATTGCCTTTATTAGTACTGTATTAATGACATTTTAGCCTTAATTAGCTACTAGCTGGTTCTAGTCAATAAACTTAAATATGACTCAAGTGCAGCGACGCGGTTGCGCAGTAGGCAGTGCTGTCGCCTCACAGCAAGAAGGTCGCTGGTTCGAGCCTCGTCTGGGTCAGTTGGCGTTTCTGTGTGGAGTTTGCATGTACTTCCCGCGTTAGCGTGGGTTTTCTTCGGGTGCTCCGGTTTCCCCCACAAGTCCAAAGACATGCGGTATAGGTGAATTGGGTAAGCTAAAATTGTCCGTAGTGTATGAGCGTGAATGAGAGTGTATGGGTGTTTCCCAGTGATGGGTTGCAGCTGGAAGGGCATCCGCAGCGTAAAACGTGCTGGATAAGTTGGCGGTTCATTCCGCTGCGACGACCCCAGATTAATAAAGGGACTAAGCCAAAAAGAAAATGAATGAATAACTCAAGTGCCATTATTAACGTGGACATAACTTTAACTTTAGGACATAAGATTAAACTGCGTTTATTACACTATTTTAGCCATATATAATTGCAAACCAGCAGTAATTAAACGGAATTACTAGCTTGTTGTTCAGTTAACTTACACGATGAATCAAATCAATAATATATGGCTTATCGAATTGTAAATAATGGTTATGTTCAGTTAATTATTAATGATGTGTTTGCTCATGCTTAACTAATGCAAATTATGAACAAGTTAATTATGATTTAAAAGTTTAACTAAGCTTATCTATTGCATAATTCGGGAGCCTTAAAATGAACCATTAATTACTAGTGCTTTTGGTTTTAACAAATGCTTAATTGTGAACAAATTAACCATTATTTAATGCTTAACTACTGCTTTAATTTGGACCCTTAGAATAAAGTGTTACAGATACTTCTACTGCTGCAGCAGCAGACTCATCCGCCCACAAATCTGGTTTAACTTATGTAGCAGTGACTCCCATTTTTTCAAATACTATTGGATTTTCTGGCGTCACAATAGTCCTTTAGCTCCATCCTTATCACTATTTATATCACTGCCCAAGCAGGAATGCCTCTTCTTTTCATCAAATTATTAGACATTCTACCATGCCACCTTTGACAGCAGTAATTAATTTGTTCACAAGTGTTACCCGTTTCACTGCCACAGCAGTATAATTCTTGGTTCACAACTGTTATCTGTTTCACTGCTACAGCAGTGATTTTTCATTCTTTTTAATATTTATGAGACGTATACTGTTGCAGCAATATCAAGGGATCAAACTCAGTCTCCCCTTCCTGTCTCTGTTCTACTCGCAGTCATATCCCAGCTTGCTCTCCCTTCATCATACTTTTTTGGGGGTTTGTCTGCATGACTTAAGTCAAGCCTCCTTCAAGGACAGGAGGTTCTAGCCTCCTTTTGAGGACAGTAAGCTAAAGTTTGTTTACCATCATCTACATCCTCTATCATGACTGATTGTGCGGTCAAATTTTTTATTTTTTTTGCAAGATACTAGTAATTAATTAACATTAATACTTCAACATTAATACTATTCAACGTGGTGGCGTAGTAGGTATTGCTGTCGCCTCACAGCAAGAAGGTCGCTGGTTCGAGCCTCGGCTGGGTCAGTTGGCGTTTCTGTGTGGAGTTCTTATGTTGGCGTGGGTTTCCTCCGTGTGCTCCGGTTTCCCCCACAGTCCAAAGACATGCGGTACAGGTGAATTGGGTAGGCTAAATTGTCCGTAGTGTATGAGTGTGAATGACTGTGTATGGATGTTTCCCAGAGATGGGTTGCAGCTGGAAGGGCATCCGCTGCGTAAAACATATGCTGGATAAGTCGGCGGTTCATTCCACTGTGGCGACCCCAGATTAATAAAGGGACTAAGCCGAAAAGAAAATGAATGAATTAACTTCACTAGTTTGCAACACAGTGTAGTAGGCACTGTTGCCAGACGTACGATAATTATCGTATTTATGCGGTAATTTCGACCTTCTGTACAATCAATAATGAGAAAAATCCTATAATGTACGATAATTTTTAATAAGTTTTATGGCATTTAAAATGAGTTTTATTGTAATCTTAAGGCTTCTATACTTATTGATAGCTGCATCTTGTGTCTACTGTCTGTGAGGAGAATGTGGAGTTAGACACGTTTTCTATCTCATCTTACGTTACATCTCAGCCAATCAATGTGGAGAATGGCTCTCTCTCATGAGTTAACATTCCTGCTGCGCGCAGTGTTGCCAGATTTTTTGCATTTCTGCGGGTTTTGGATAGTTGTTGGGCTGGAATCAGTCAGCTACATCTGGCAACACTGCGGCCGTGCTTCAGTCAGTCGTTTTCAGGTTGAGGTTGATCGTTTAAGCTGTAAAGTTTTAAAAAGTGGTGCTGAAAAGGAAGGTGAGAAGAACAGGGGAGTTTGCCCTTGATATTCTCGTTTTTCCCCATTCAAATACATCATGCGAACGTGTTTTTCCAAAGTTAGTCTCATCAAAACAAAAGCCACGAGATCGGCTCATTACAGATCCTCTGGATGGGCTTGTGCACACCTCAGACTAGTGTGTTAAAAATTCAGGAGGGTGCACTGGTTTCAAACCAACCAGCACTGTTGCGCTTCATATAGGCATCCAATTTGTACTGCAAAATGAATCCCTCAACATCTGGCAACACATGCAGGTATTCAATGACAGCGCCTCGGAGGTGACGTTTGAACCTTCCCACTAAGGTACGCCTAGTTTTTTTTTTACGTATTGTGGTAATGTGTGTCAAAAATGTGTGTCAAAACGCTTTTTGTCTAGATAATAGCTGTATACTCTCCGTTTGACCAGTGTACGATAATTTTCCCCCAAATAGGATAATTTTGAGGTTCTGGTACGATACTTTCACATTTCCAATCTGGCAACACTGGTAGTAGGCAGAGTTCACTTTCATTCAAGATCTGCATTTGCAGAACACAAGTCACAAGCTTTCACTCATAATAGAGTGTAATGTAATGGTGACACACTATTTTGTCTGATTTTAAAACTGCTGTCACTTGAACGAGTAGTGCACTGCGTCAACGTGACTATGATCCAAGGTTTTGCTTTCAGGAGGAGCACAGTGCCTGTGGGAACTCGACTAGCCTGCAGTGGGCATAATGTTTCTTCTAAAATATGACTTCTATAATATACAGTTGAAGTCAGAATTATTAGCCCCCTCCCCCCTAATTATTAGCCCCCCTGTTTATTTTTTGCCCAATTTCTGTTTAGCGGAGAGCAGATTTTTTCAACACATTTCTAAACATAATAGTTTTAATAACTCATTTCTAATAACTGATTTATTTTATCTTTGTCATGATGACAGTAAATAATATTTGACTAGATATTTTTCAAATTTTTCAAGCTCAATTTTTAAAGCTTCTATACAGCTTAAAGTGACATTTAAAGCCTTAACTACAGTAGGTTCATTAGGTTAACGCTCCGGTTACTAAAGTAACCCTCGTTCCCCGAGGGGGGGAACGGAAATGCTATGTGGAAAAACTTCCACTATGGGGATTTCGTCAGAATCCAATCATCTGAAAGAGTATAAAAACGGGCCAATGAAATGCCAATGAGTTGGCGGTGTCAGCGTGCACAGCTGTCTTGAATGACAATCAGCTTGGCATAAAAGGCTAGCATGTGCTCAGCAACGCCATCCTTTTCTAGCTGAAGAGGCTTTCACACTCAACAGCTAAGGGACAATCGTTGTGGCGAAGGAACATAGCATTTCCGTTCCCCCCCTCGGGGAACGAGGGTTACTTTAGTAACCAGAGCGTTCCCCTTCGGGAGGGGAACTTCAATGCTATGTGGAAAAACTTCCACTATGGGGAAATTTATGGAAAGCGCCACAACAAAAGAACCTTACCATGTCTCCAGTGAGGGGCGCGCCACGCAGTAGTACGAGCGCACCTGCATCGCTGGAGACACAGTCCTCCAACGTGTCCCCTGGCCCTTACTTACCTTTTCTGGTTTAGATATATTTTTCGGGGAGTCGTAAAATACACCTAGTTAGTTTCTAGGAATTTTTAAATACGACAGTACGTTGGGAAAGCGTTCAGTCCCGATAGGGAGGACGCTGCGGAGGCCACCTGCTGCCCTGAGGGGGAGACCTGGTGGCAAAATAGCATATGGACTAGCCCTGAGAAGGGGAAGTGCACATATGAAGAGGTGGTTAGCGGGGAGGGAAGACACGAGCCCGCCTAGGAGGGGGGACTACATCGTGGCTGAGTGAGCGTATGGGATCGCCAGCGGGGATCGCACATAGCAGGCACCTATACCCAGAACGCGGGATGACCAGCGGGCATACTTACAACGTAATGGGCCAACATTTGACTCCTCCGCTGAGTCAGATGCTGGGGGCCTCGGAGGAACTCTGCAGGGTTCACCGAGTGGGGAACTCAACTGACAAAGCGAGAAAAGCGCACGTATCTCTGTGTTAGAGAGAAAGGCGCAGCAAGCGTTTTACAACACCTAACCGAATTTCCTCATTCACCGCTCGTGAGGAAATCAGTTCACTCAAAGATAAAATCTCACAAATGCTCAGGTGTCGCCCAGCCCGCAGCTCTACAATGTCTGTTAGAGAGGCGCCGCGTGCTAACGCCCAAAAGGATGCGCGCTCCGTGTGGAGTGCGCTCTCACTCCTGGGGGACACGGCTCGCCCTGGCTCGATAAGCGAGGGAGATGGCATTCACTGTTCAGTGGGCCAACCTCTGTTTAGATACGGCACTTCCCTTCTGCCGATCACCGTAACAGATAAAGAGCTGCTCAGAGGATCTAAGCTCTGAGTACGGTCCGTATAATACGCAAAGCGCGAACAGGACACTGCAATAAGGGGCTGGGTCTGCCTCCTCCGTGGGCAGCGCTTGCAGGTTCACTACATAGTTTAAACGAGCGCTGTAGGAACCTAGGGCACCTAGGTGGGCCGGGGTCTCAGGTAAACGTGAGAGTGGGCCGGCCCAAAATGCTGGCACATTTCGCTGACCGAAAATGCCTCCAGATACCCGCCCATTTGACCGATGCCAACGCGACCAGCAGAGCTGTCTACCTGGACAGAAATCATATAGATACTGAGTCGAGTGATCGAGCAGACCTCTCCTAAGAGAGATCTTCAAATGGGTAAGAGAGGGGACAGGATATATATCCACGTCTCGCGCCTCTGGGGACTGGATGATGAGGCGATGCTTTCCCAGCGCGCCGCCATCGCCGCGTCCTCAGAGCGGGGATAATCGCAACGCCAACCCCTCAGTGCGGAGGGGACAGCCTTGGCTCCAGCCAACTGAAGGAGGATAGCATCACACTGATCTGGCATGTTTAGGGTTTCCTTTTCAGAGAGAAGTACACCACACAGCGAATAGGCTCCACATCAGGGCATAGGCATGCCTCATAGAGGGTGCTCTAGGCCTGAGTGATGGTGTTAACCACCTAACGGTAGGTCACCTAAGTCCTTCGCGCTCAATCTATGGGCCACACGATGTCCATAGATCTGGGCGCGGGTGCCAAACGGTGCCTGTCCCCAAAGAAGAAGTTTCTTCCAGGGGACATGCCAGGGAGGGGCCATCACGAGGAGAGAGCTGGAATACAGGTTTGATTGGGCCTGAGAGGCGCAATGCATAGACCTGTTCCTCGTCCTCCCTGACTTTACACAGCATCTGTGCGAGTAGCCTCACTGGAGAAATGCGTATTACGCATGCCCCGGGGCCAGCTGGGTAGCCAGTGCGCAGAACGCACCCATAACAGCTGGACAGTCGGGGGTGGAGCCTCCATTCTCCCAGGCGAACTGCCGTGAGAGCGCAGCGGCTGCACGGTTGAGCTCGGCGGGGAAAAATGGAATGCAGCGATTGCGCCGCGTATGACTCCGGGGGAGCAGACGGCGAGCGAGCTGAGACATGCGGCGACAGCGAATATCCCCCTTGCGGTTGATATACCCCATCGCCACCATGCTGTCCGTCCTGACCAGCACGTGTTTCCCTTCTAACACTGGTAAAAAACGGTGCAGCGTGAGACACACTGCCAACAGCTCCAGGCAGTTAAGATGCCAATGCAACCAGCTTCCTACCACAAAACCACAGCTGCATGCCCGCAACACACGGCCCCCCAGCGCGTACTGGAAGCATCCGTCAAACGACGACATGCCTGGACGCTTGTTCTAGAGGCCCACGGGCCTGTAGAAACACAGGGTCCATCCAGAGGCTGAGGGCGCGGCGACACAGCGGAGTGTCTACCTGGACAGAAATCATATAGATACTGAGTCGAGTGATCGAGCAGACCTCTCCTAAGAGAGATCTTCAAATGGGTAAGAGAGGGGACAGGATATATATCCACGTCTCGCGCCTCTGGGGACTGGATGATGAGGCGATGCTTTCCCAGCGCGCCGCCATCGCCGCGTCCTCAGAGCGGGGATGATCGCAATGCCAACCCCTCAGTGCGGAGGGGACAGCTGTGGTTCCTACCACGGAACCACAGCTGCATGCCCGCAACACACGGCCCCCCCAGCGCGTACTGGAAGCATCCGTCAAACGACGACATGCCTGGACGCTTGTTCTAGAGGCCCACGGGCCTGTAGAAACACAGGGTCCATCCAGAGGCTGAGGGCGCGGCGACACAGCGGAGAGACAGTCACCCGGTGCGCGCTCGCGTGCCATGCGCGTCTAGGGACCCGATTGTGAAGCAAATGCCGATGTGGTCTCATATGGAGCATCCGGGCGGCGAGGTCGCGGCTGCGGATGTCATATGCTCCAGGAGCCTCTGAAATAATGTCAGTGGGACCACATTTTCCTGTCGAACTCTCTCAGACAGGCCAGCATCAGCCCAGCGCGCTCTCGGGGGAGGCGCGCCGTCATGGTGATCGAGTCCAGCTCCAACCCGAGAAAAGAGTTGCTTTGCACGGGGGCGAGGCTGCTCTTTTCTCGGTTGACCTGAAGCCCCAATTGGCCGAAGTGCCGAAACACCCTGTCTCTGTGCGTAATCAATTAATCCCGCGAGCGCGCTGAAATCAGCCAGTCGCTGAGATAATTGAGTATGCGGATGCCCGCAAGCCGAAGCTGGGGCACCCTCCGCGAGCTTGGTGAAAACCCGCGGAGACAGAGAGAGCCAAAGGGGGAGGACTTGTACTGCCAGGCTTGACTTCAGACGCAAACCGCAGGAACGGTGGCGTGGAAGTATGGAGACATGAAAGTACGCGTCCTTCAGGTCTACTGCTGCAGACCAATCCCGAGGACGAACGCTCCGGAGGATGCGCTTCTGCGTAAGCATTCTGAACGGCAGCTTGTGAAGCCAGCGGTTCAAAACGCGCAGATCGAGGATTGGCCGTACCTCTTTTTGGGTACGATGAAGTGCGGGCTGTAAAACCCGCTCTCCATCCCGGCTGGAGGGACCGGCTCGATTGCATCCTTCGCCAGGAGGACAGCAATCTCCTCTCGCAAGACAGGGGCGGACGCAGGGCTGACCCTGGTGAAATACACACCCGTGAACTTGGGAGGCCGTTTCGCGAACTGAATCGCGTAGCCGAGTCTGATCGCACGGATGAGCCATTGCGATGGGCTGGCCCGCGCTAACCAGGCAGGCAGAGCCCTCGCAAGTGGCTTCGTCCGCACGATCGCTGACGTACCAGCGGTGGGGCAGCGCGGAGTGGGTGGGCTCAACCGGGGAGCACTGGGGTCCCACAGGAGAGCAGGAGGCAAGAGATTCACTCTTGTCTCGCACCCGTACTCCGGAGGTGGGGCTGGGAGGGGGAGAGAAAGGAGACCGTTCTCTCTCGCTCCGCGAGCCACTGGCGAAGTGCACCGATCCTGCGAGCTGGAAAGCATAGCGTCCCAGACTGGCAGTGTTCGGGCTGTCACATCCGGGGAAGGGAAAAAATGCTCTTTCTCTGAGGTTTTGATAGCGTTTTTTTTTAACGCTGTTAGAAGAAGAGCCCCGCCCTCCAGCGGGGAAAGAGCAAATTTCCTCCTCTCCAGATGGCCCGTCTCAGGGACGCTTCGCGGTTCGTTTACCGAACTTAGCGGCGCCCTGGGGCGGGGAGCGCTGGTTGCCTGCGAGATGCTCGCCGCAGCCGCTTGGCCAGAGGCGCAGGCGGGGGCGACCGAGCAAAGCCGCAGGCGAGCGCTCTCGGCGTGAAGCAGTGGATGTGGATGGCTCGGCGGGGAGGAGCGGTTTTACGATCCCGCCGAGAGATGGTATTACCCATCGCCTCCGACTGCTCGCTCACCGGCGTGAATTCCTGGGCGAATTCACTGACGGTGTCGCCGAACAGGCCAGCCTGGGATATGGGTGAGCTAAGAAAGCGAACTTTGTCAGCATCACGCAGATCACCAGGTTTAGCCCGAAGTGGCGTTCCTGGGCCACTAATGTGACCATCGTCCTTCCCAGGGGTACACACAGCCGACTTCAGTCGATTGCTGTGCGGAGCTCATGCTCAGTCCTGGGTCGGAACCATCCCCGCGCAGCTGGGCCAGCGCCTGCGCCTGCGCTAGGTAGCATGCATGGTGAGGGCGGAGGCGCACGCAGCGCACTGCGTGGGCTTCCTGTGCACATCCAGGAAGAAGGGGACGTGGAGGCTTAGAAGGTCTTGCCTTCTTTACCTCCTCCACCTCACAGTCGGTCCGTCCACGGGGCTGGGGGATAAACCATCTCCAGACCCACGGCCGAAAAAGCCTGGGAAACACGGCTGCAAAGTCTGCTTCTGGATTCGACGCCCCGCTCCTCATCCCGGAGGGAAAGAGCGGGTTCGAATCCTCATCAGACAATGACAACCAACCCTCCAAGGATGGTGAGGATGAAAGCGCACGCGCCTCGGGCAGAAAAAAGTGCCCTCCAAGACTGCGTGAGCTTACTGCGCACTTTCCGGAAAGAAGGGGACGGAAGGCTTAGAAGGTCTTGCCTTCTTATATCCTCCACATAACACCCATCTAGTCGGTCCGGCCGCGGGGCTGGGGGATAAACCATCACCAGACCCACGGCCGAAACAGCCCGGGAAAGCACGGCCATCATGTCTGCTTTTTAGATGCCAACGCCGTGCTCTCCGCCTCGGAGGGAGGGAGCGAGCGGGTTCGCATCCTCATCAGACAATGACAGCCCATCCTCCGATGCAGCGATGGACATCTGATCCTCGGTGTCATCAAGTGAGAGGGCGACCACCCGAGGATGGAGCGCTTCTCTCACCTGAAGCTTGGATGGAGCGCGTGGAGGAGTGAGAGGTCCGCGAGCCCGAGGGCGGCGGATTTACTCCCACTGAAACCCTCAGATCTGCCCGAGTGCCAACCGCAGTGCGGGGGACAACTGGGGTGGGTCGCTCTTTTGCAAGAGCGAGCCGCGATCTTAACTGCGCAGCAGACATGACATCACAATGACGGCATGCACTGCCCCCGAGCACCGCATCAACATGCTGGACCCCCAGACATGAAACCACCGTAACCAGAAACGCACGGTCGGAGCGACGTCTTGAAAAAGACGCGCTGCACAACCGTGTTGCTCTTTTAGGAAACTTGCTTCCTATATACATACCGCTCTTGGAGGACCGGACCCAAAGGACGCCAGGCAAGGGAGAACAACCCAGCTCGACCATCTGCCACTGCGTATACGCGCTCTGGACCGGGAGAAGCTGCTTCTCGATCTCCCTCTGTAGACACAGGTTGGAGATACCCTCATAGACTCTCTCAGAAGCTCGTGAAAGGCTCTGAAAGCGAAAAGGATGTCGTTGCTGAGCACATGCTGGGCTTTTATGCCAAGCTGATTGTCATTCAAGACAGCTGTGCACGCTGCTGCCACCAACTCATTGGCATTTCATTGGCCCGTTTTTATACTCTTTCAGATGATTGGATTCTGACGAAATCCCCATAGTGGAAGTTTTTCCACATAGCATTGAAGTTCCCCTTCCGAAGGGGAACTAGGCAGGTTAGGGTAATTAGGCAAGTTATTGTATAGCGATGGTTTGTTCTGTAGACTATCGAAAAAAAAATATAGCTGAAAGGGGCTAATAATTCTGACCTTAAAATGGTGTTTAAAAAATTAAAAACTGCTTTTTTTCTAGCCGAAATAAAACAAATAAGACTTTCTCCAGAAGAAAAAAATATTATCAGACATACTGTGAAAATTTCCTTGCTCTGTTAAACATCATTTGGGAAATATTTAAAGAAAAATAAATCAAAGGGGGCTAATAATTCTGACTTTAACTGTATAATTATAATGTTTTGTTTGGTACTATTGTGTTATATTTTTTTGAAGTCAACATCTTATAAAAACAAAACTCTGGGTTATCTTGTGTACATACTGTACATACACCTTATCACACAGCAGCTTTCAGACATTGTGCATTGTTTTTTGTCAAAAATGACAAGGCAGTCTCCTGAAATACAGTCAGTGGGTGTAGTTTTCAGATTATGCCACGTGTCTCTACTTGACCACAATTAGATTTTTTTTTCCTCTTCTCCTCTGTACTTGCTTTTTCAGTGATACACTTTTTAAATAATCAAGATAGAATGTATTTAAAAAAACAAAAACAAAAAACAAATATATATTTTAAAAAAAAAACATCACTGACCTGTTTTTGGGGCTAAATCCTCATTTTTGTTACAAATCAAATGGCAGCCATGATTCATTTGAGCTACTTCTATTAGTGTTACTATCAGATCAGCAGATGTGCTGTTTTCCCCCCATCTGTAGTGTCTGTTAAAGCATTTTTTGATGATTTTCTTCATAACATCATTGACTTCAGTCAGCTTTACACTCTCTGGCCCTTGTGTGGTGAGCACTATGGTGTGTTCAAACACACTGTCAGAGAAATTGTTAAGCACAGTCTCCACACATGCAGCCTCTTCTCTTGAACACTCATGATTGAGGACCAGAACGATCACATGAGGTCCTGGAGCAGACAGAGACACACACTCTCTCACTCCCTGTGTGATGTGGCGTAGTGGGAGATCTGGGTTGAGCAGGAGAGGAGTGTTGATGACCGTCACTTGTTTTCCTCTGACTTTCTCAGAGTACTGCTGTTCATCAGATGAAGGAGCTTCAGTATCAAACGCTTCTCTCCCTAAGATGAAGTTTCCCACACTGCTGGTTTCTGAAACACTGTTACCCAGAAGAACAATCCTCAGATCGCTCACTGAAACACACAACACACATTAATTTTATAATGTGTATTTTACTGCAGTGTTGAATTGCAATGAAGCTCTAAGGTGGCATCTAAAATTCAGTATTCAATCAAATTTGATAAGTATTTTAAGCCCAATGTACATTTTGATGCATTGCACAGCAAATTCACCACTAGCAATTGGTGGAAAAAGTACAGAAAAATCATCTGATTTCATTTGAGCGGTTCTAAATACTACTCAAAGTATAAGTAAAATTGATTAACCCTTTTAAATGCATTTAAGAGGAGTTTGTATTACACTGTGAAAAGTTTTTCACCTTATACCCTGCAAAAATAAAAATGTAGCTTAAGTTTGATGCATTCACATGTGAAATCTTTGTAATATTATGAGCAGAAATCTAGCTGTGCTGATATGTTAATGAATGGGTTATGCAGTTTGAACCCTTATCAAGCTACTAATGTCTAGCAGGTGGCACCACACAGCAAGCTCATGCAGCACTGATAGAATACATACAGTTTGTGTGTGTGTGTGAAAACATAACATTCTGTAGGGCATTTAACAATTGTTTACCTACAACCCCAAATCAGAAAAAGTTGCGACAGTATGGAAAACGCAAATAAAAAAGAATGAAGTGATTTCTAATACAACAACATACAACAAACATTATTTAATGTGTTTCGCATATATATATATATATATATATATATATATATATATATATATATATATATATATATATATATATATATATATATATATTAGTGCTGGGCCGTTATCGGCGTTAACGTGCTGCGTTAACGCGAGACTCTTATCGCGCGATAAAAAAAATATCGCCGTTAATCTATTCTCAAAGTTAGGTTGGGAGCTGGGTCTATTTTACCCAAGCTGTGATAACTTTCACCTATTAGCGCGGATGTATACCTGACCGGTGAGCCGTCTGCCCTTCTGAATCAAATCAGCAGGCTGCCTGACTCTAACTGCAGGTCGGCAGTTTCATTTTAACTCACGGATATTTCATTCATTCCTTCGTGACAAAGTGGGGTATTAGACGCAAATACGGAGAGAATGTTATGGAATTTAATAACGCATGCCAAATGGTAAGAAAAAAAACTTCCGCATTTCGCGATGTGTGTGTGTGTATGGCTGTTTCTCAATTCCAAGAACGCAGAGAACGGACTTGCGTTCTTGATGAGACCGCTCGTGCCTGGTGTCCTCGGAAGAACGAACTCAGGAAACCGCGAGGACACAGAGCGCGTCCTGTGAGAAATGAGATGCTGCGTTCTTCCTGATGGTCACGTGACCTTCACGCGTTTTAAATGGAAAATTATTTAAACATTACAACATTCATACAACGATTTATTGTTGTTCCCCTTTTCAAAATATATATTCTGCATAAAAACTATAAATATACGTTGCACAATATAAATAAAACGGATTTTAATACGAATTTGAGCAAACAAACACTCTTAATGTGTTTATTCCTTTATTAAAATGTCCATGGTAATGTTTATATTCACCGTTTCATATAGGGAAACTCCTGAGGTAAATAAGTGATATCTCTGAACTTTAATAATAAATCTAAATAAAATGCTGCGCTTCCCACCTCCAGTCGCAATGACTTCTGGGACTTCTAGAGCAAAATCGGTGCTCAAGTCTGCATCGGTGCGTCCTCGATATCAAGAACACATCCGGGACGTTTCACGCGTCCTCTGTTCTTGCGGTCTTGAGTATTGGAACTGAACTTTGGCAGCTGATGATGACAGGAGAACACGAGGACGCAAGACCGCTGAAGAACGCATATTGAGAAACAGCCTATGTGTGTGTGTGTGCAGTCCTTTACTGACAGCCGCGTGTGGATCTTGTCGGAAAATATGGCGAAAGGTCCTAAAGACCGCCGTGTTTACTTCAATAATGCCACTAATATCTGCATACTCCACATCTTAATTCCATTTCTGTTTAGTTCAGTTATGACTTTAGATGGATTAAGGTAATAAAAAAAATCGCTGTTTGGAGCTTATGTGGGCCTACAGTTCAACATTGATGTTTAACTGAATAAACAGTTAGTAAACACAAGTACATCTTATTGAACATCATTTATTTTCATCACCAATTATCATAGTAGAACAGTTTCTCAAGCAGTTTGTGATGCACCTGGCTTGAGAAACCCGTTCTCAAAGACTTATTATTTGGGTAACACACATATTTTGAATGCCTTCGGCAGAATTCAAATGAGCCATTTTAATCTAGATTAATCTAGATTAATTTCGAAATTAATCTAGATTAATCTAGATTAAAAAAAAAAATATATGCCCACCTATAATATATATATATATATATATATATATATATATATATATATATATATATATATATATATATTAGGGCTGTCAATTGATTAAAAAATTAACTAATTAATAACACTTTTTTGTAATTAATCTAGGGCTGTCAAAATTAGCTAACGTACGCGATTAATTTGAAATATTTAACGCGTTAAAAAAGAATTAATGCATTTGACGCAGTTGCAGAACCCCCCGGTCCTCACTTTCATCCGCGACACCCACCCCCTCCCTCCCGGTCCTTACTTTCACCCGCGAACCGGTCACTTTCTTTTTCACTTTCGGGTGTGATCGCCGTTCGCCTAGAGCGCCAGTTCAGCTTGCTCCGGCCCTGCATGTGTTTAATGTGCAAAGAAATATGGATAAGACCAAGGAAGCACTTTTAGAAGTGTTGGACTTTCAAAGAGTCCTCAGCAAGCTCAAAAATGGGATGGAGGCACTCTGATCAAATTTCAAAGTTTTATTTAGATTGAAAACAAAAGAGAAACCACAAGCAATATGTTCTGCGCAGAAGAGGTTCAGCAACTCCATCTTCTTTCAGAGACACTTCCCTTTTTATACCATGGTTGTTTACTATATCTGACTCCTTCCTCTTTTCCTCTGTGCGTCTTCTCTTGACGGTTGACCTCTCACGCAGATGCTTCAGAGCACGTACACACAGCTCATACATCCTGTCACCTCTAAGAATTTCTCTGCCCCTGCAGCACTTCTCTATTCTGTGCAGATAATATGCTAGTTAACTCTTTAGATAGTTTCACAGTAATTAATATTTTATATGTTGATTGTTAAAGCCTTCTCATACATGGAAAATATATAAAAGTTTTGTTTTAACTGAAAAACACCACAGAAGGAAAGTTTCAGTATAAAACAATTAATGTCGCATTACCAGGCTATCCAGGATTTCCTCCAGAGTTTCGTGCAATTTTTGGGTGTTTCATTTTTAATCATTAGACTTTAACTGCAGTTCAGCAGTTCACTTTCATTCAGAAACATATTGTTCATGCCCCGTGACAATTATGGATGAAAATATGAAGTAAGGACTACTGGAAGAGTGTTGTATTAATGGAATTTGATATTGCATGGTGAACGGAAAGAAAAACCTCCACATTTCGGGACTCGGGTGGTCCTTTAAGGTAATCAAAAATCGCTGTTTACATGGTAGACTCTTAATCAGAGTATAATCTTAATCATAAAATCGGAGTATTGGTGTCCAATGTCCATGAAAATGTACTCAGGGAAAGTGGCAGATGATGTCGCAAGCTGTCAAAGACGGCCTATTCCTCACCTTTAAGTTGATTCCATGCACCCTCAAATGTTTCATTAAGTTTGACGTGTTTCCCCCCTACACGCAACTTTTGTAAAGCGTCTGCTTCACGTTGCTGTGTCAGAATCCTTGCTTGAGAAATACAGCCATACCTTAGAACACTAAGTTTAAGCAAATTTGATGAATACGATCGTGCGTGTTGATGATCTGAAGGGAGAGTGATGTACTGTGCGTTCTCTCTCTCTCTCTCTTTCTCTCTCTCTCTCTCTGTGTGTGTTGTCCCCGATAATGTCAATAGACTGTCTAAGAATAGATGTCTTAGCAACTGGCTAAATGTTAAGGAGGACTAAGCAAAATTGTTTCTACTTTATAATTCAGGTTTCAGGCCTCATCACAGTACAGAAACCGCATTAGTGAAAATAACCAACGATTTACTCTTAGCTGCTGACCAAGGGTGCGTCTCACTATTAGTTTTACTCGATCTTAGTGCCGCATTTGACACCATCGACCACAAAATTCTCATAGACCGCTTAAATTCTACAGGTGTCCAAGGACATGCTCTTCAATGGTTTAGGTCATACTTAGCTGATCGTTACGTTTGTGAATATTAATGGACAGCTTTCACAAGTCAGGCCAGTAAAGTACGGGGTCCATCAAGGATCAGTTTTAGGCCCTTTGCTTTTTACAATATACATGCTACCCCTGGGAGACATTATTAGAAAACACGGGATCAGCTTTCATTGCTATGCAGACGATACTTAATTTTACATTTCAACTAAACCTGATGAGATGTCTGAACTGTCTAAGCTAACTGAGTGTATTAAAGATGTTAAAGACTGGATGAGCAACAATTTTCTTCTCTTAAACTCAGACAAAACAGAATTATTACTTATTGGGCCTAAATCCTCTACACAGCAGTTCTCGCAACTCGACATGCAATAAGAGGGATACAAAGTTAGCGTTAGCTCTACTATAAAAGATCTGGGTGTCATATTAGACAGCAATTTAACAATTTAACTCGAAAATCATATATCCCATGTCACAAAAACTGCCTTATTTCATCTAAGAAATATCGCTAAATTGCGAAGTATGCTATCCATATCAGATGCAGAAAAGCTAGTCCATGCTTTCATGACTTCTAGGTTGGACTACTGCAATGCTTTGTTTGCTGGCTGCCCAGCATCCTCTATTTACAAACTTCAGCTAGTACAAAATGCAGCTGCCAGAGTTCTTACCAGGTCTAGAAAATATGATCATATCACCCCAATATTATCCTCCTTACACTGGCTGCCTGTTAAGTTTTGTATTGATTACAAAATATTCCTTCTTACCTATAAAGCCTTAAATAATCTAGCTCCTGTTTATCTAACCAACCTCCTGTCTCGCTACAACCCAACCTGCTCTTTAAGATCTCAAAACTCAGGGCTTCTAGTAGTACCTAGAATAGCAAAATCAAGTAAAGGAGGTCGAGCCTTCTCATTTATGGCCCCTAAACTCTGGAATAGCCTTCCTGATAATGTCAGAGGCTCAGACACCATCTCACTCTTCAAAACTAGATTAAAGACCTATCTTTTTAGCAAAGCATACACTCAGTGCAGCACATAGCGGTATGACGCATGATGTGCCCCACACAGGTTTTTGCTTCTTGTTTATATACACTATCAACAGCAGCTACGCATATTATTCTCTTTATTCTGTATTTCCACCTGGGGGTACTCATCCCGAGGCCCTCAGACTATGCAGCGCCACTGATGTGATCCAAGACCAGCGATGAGATGATGCCAAGGTTTTCATCATTTTGGACCAGGCCGTATCCTGAGCAGCTGCTGTGGTGCCATGGTGGAGTGAGAGCATGAGACTGATTCCTGTGATGCCCCAGGCACAGACGAGTCTTCGCTGAGGTCCAGCTTCCTGCGCCTAGACTGCAGCTCTGCACAAGACGTTTGTCCATAGGAGAAATGGTCGTGCCCAACTGAGCCTGGTTTCTCTCGAGGTTTTTTAAATTCTTCACTTTCGCCAATTGGTGAAGTTTTTTCCTCGCCGCTGTCGCCTCTGGCTTGCATGGTTCGGGATCTGTAGAGTTGCGCATCGATGGACTTGCTCTTCAGTGTTTGGCCTCTCAGTAGTGAATATTAACTCACACTGACCTGAGCTAAACTAAACTGAACTTAAACTCTGAAAACTAAACTGACAGTGTTTCAATTCACTATAATCTTCTATGTGAAGCTGCTTTGACACAATCTACATTGTATAAGCGCTATACAAATAAAGATGAATAGAATTAAATTGAATAATTAATATAGAATATAGAATGCCTTAAAGAGATTTTGGACACAGTCAGCGATGTCAGGCGTTTGCTCTTGTTGCTAGGAAACGCACACACACAGAGACAACGTAGACATACGCAGTACAGCGTATCCTCAACCTCCTTAGCGATTCATCAACACGCACGATCGTGTTCATCAAATTTGCTTAAACTAAGCATTCTAAAGTATGGCTGTATTTCACAAGCAAGGATTCTGACACAGCAACGTGAAGCAGACGCTTTACAAAAGTTGCGTGTAGGGGGGAAACACGTCAAACTTAATGGCACATTTGAGGGCGCATGGAATGGCAGAGGAATGGGCTGTCTTTGACAGCTTGCGACATCATCTGGCACTTTCACTGAGTACATTGACATGGACACCAATACTCCACTTTGATTAAGATAATACTCTGATTAAGAGTCCACCATGTAAGCAGTGATTTTTGATTACCTTAAAGGACCACCCAAGTTCCGAAATGCAGAGTTTTTTTTTTCTGTTCGCCATGCGGTATCAAATTCCATTAATACAACACTCTTCCAGTAGTCCTTCATATTTTCATCCAATAATTGTCACGGGGCATGAACAATATGTTGCTGAATGAAAGTGAACTGCTGATCTGCAGTTAAAGTCTAATGATTAAAAATGAAACACCCGAAATTGTATGAAACTCTGGAGGAAACGCTGGATAGCCTGGTGATGCGACATTAATTGTTTTATACTGAAACTTTCCTCCTAAAAGTGCTTCCTTGGTCTTATCCATATTTCTTTGCACATTAAACACACGTCGGTCACAACAGGAAATAAAAAAAACGTCCCCTGCGTTAACTGTGTACATTTTTTGTACACGTTAAATATTTCAAATAAATAGTGTGCGTTAACGTGCTAATTTTTGACATCCCTATATACACAGTTGCAATCAGAATTATTCAACCCCCTGAATTATAAGCCCCCCTGTTTATTTTTTTCCCCAATTTCTGCTTAACAGAGAGAAGATTTTTTTTAACACATTTCTAATATTAATAGTTTTAATAACTCATCTCTAATAACTGATTTATTTTATCTTTGCCATGATGACAGTAAATAATATTTGACTAGATATTTTTCAAGACACTTCTATACAGCTTAAAGTGACATTTAAAGGCTTAACTAGGTTAATTTGGTTAACTAGGCAGGTTAGGGGAATTAGGCAAGTTATTTTTAAAAAAAAAATAAAAAAAAAATATTAAAAAAATTAAAAACTTCTTTTATTCTAGCCAAAATAAAACAAATAAGACTTTCTCCAGAAGAAAAAATATTATCAGACATACTGTGAAAATTTCCTTGCTCTGTTAAACATAATTTGGGAAATATTTAAAAAAGAAAAAAAAATTCAAAGGGGGTTGAATAATTCTGATTGCAACTGTATATATATATATATATATGTATATATGTATTTTGCGCTACAAAATGTGCCACACATTCTCTATTGGATACAGGTTGGGACTGCAGGCAGGCCAGTCAAGTACCTGTATCCTCTTCCTTCGCAGGCAGGACTTTGTAATATGTGCAGAATGTGGTTTTGCATTGTCTTGTTTGATAACATTCTGTAGGGCATTTCTGTGTAAACGAAGAACTTGAGAAAATTCTGCACAAGACTGCAAAGCAGATTATCATCCATGTAGGGAAGAATGATATTCGGAAGGAACAGTCAGAACTGCTCAAGAAAGATTTCTGTGAACTTTTGGAAACAGTCAGAGGATTAAAAATTCAGACATTCATTAGTGGACCACTCCCTGCAAGAGGGACAAATATGTTTTCACAGCTTCTTGGCCTAAATGCATGGCTGCAGAAAACATGTAACAGGAAAGTACTGAATTTCATTGACAATTTCAATCTTTTCTAGAATCAAAGACAACTGTTTACATCAGACGGCGTTCATCCAAGCAAACTTGGTGCAAAAGTGCTAAAGGACAATATCTATTTCGCCCTCCATCATCCATAAGCTGTATGTGCCACTGAACTCAACCCAAATGGCACACACCCCCCTAGTAAATGTCCGAATGACCACAGGACAAATCAGCCTCTGAGTGGACTTGGGGCTGTCGCATCTCACAAGGACAGTGATAACGCCACGCTGCAACAACAACTACTGTCACTGCCGCCTGCGCTCTGCACACTGAGCTCAACACAGATAGACTGTGACACATCAGAACAGCATCAAGTCTCAGCACTCCACAATGATCTTCAGGAAAACAGCCAGGAAAATATATTTCAGCAGCCAGAATCTTAAGAGCCACAGCCTCTGTCACCGGACACGCTCTCATTGTCACCTTGCTTGCCTCTTTTAAATTTTTTTAAAAGATGGAAGAACTAGTGTTTGCTGGAACTAAACTTTCACACTCCATTGCTGCAAGCCCCCAGTTATCAATCAAAAAATGGCTTGCTTGAATATCTGAGTATAGCACTAAAGGGTGCTCCACGCATTTTAATGATCATTATCTACAGACCTCCAAAATATTCTCCAACTTTAATTGATGATTTTACAGAGCTGTTATCAATAGTCACCTCTGAGTTTGACTATTTTACTATTGCTGGGGATTTTAATATTCACATTGATAATCCAGAAATCAATGCTGTAAAAGAACTCATGACTGCTTTTAACACTTTTGATCTGACTCAGCATGTTCAAGGACCCACACACAATCATGGACACACTCTAGGTTTAATTACAACTAAGGGTTTACACATTTCATCGACTGTGGTTAAGGATGTCACACTATCTGATCATTTCAGTATTTACTTTGAAAGATCACATGTACATTCACAGCCTTTGCCGTAAAGCTGTAAATTGAGCTCAGGTACGTTCTGTTTCCACTGATCATTCTTGAGATGTTTCAGCAGCTTAATTGGAGTTCACCTGTGGTGAATTCAGTTGGTTGAACATGATTTGAAAAGGCATAAACCTGTCCATATAAGGTCCCAGGGTTGACAGTGCATGTTAAAGCACAAACCAAGCATGAAGACAAAGGAATTGTCTGTAGACTTCTGAGACAGGATTGTCTCGAGGCACAAGGCTGGGGAAGGTTACAGAAAAATGTCTGCTCCTCTGAAAGTTCCAATAAGCACAGTGGCCTCCATCATCCGTAAGTGGAAGATGTTTGGAACCACCAGGACTCTTCCTAGAGCTGGCCGGCCATCTAAGCTGAGTGATCGAGGGAGAAGGGCCTTAGTCAGGGAAGTCATCAGTCTGATCAGTGATCACTCTGTCTGAGCTCCAGCGTTCTTCTTTGGAGAGAGTAGAACCTTACAGAAGAACAACCATCTGTGCAGCAATCCACCAATCAGGCCTGTATGGTAGAGTGGCCAGACGGAAGCCACTCCCCGCCTGGAGTTTGCCAAAAGGCATCTGAAGGACTCTCAGACCATAAAAACAAAATTCTCTGGTCTGATGAGACTAAAATTGAACTCTTTGGAGTGAATGCCAGGCGTTACGTTTGGAGAAAACCAGGCACCGCTCATCACCAGGCAAATACCATCCCTACAGTGAAGCATGGTGGTGGCAGAATCATGCTGTGGGGATGTTTTTCTAGTCAGGATAGAGGGAAAGATGAATGCAGCGATGTACAGAGACATCCTGAATGAAAACCTGCTTCAGAGTGCTCTTGACCTCAGACTGGGGTGACGGTTCATCTTCCAGCATGACCCAAAGCACACCACCAAAATATCAACGGAAATGGCTTTTATCAGCAGCAGGGTGGATTACTGTAATGACTCCTTGCTGGCCTTCCCAAAAAGACAGACAGTTGCAGCTCATCCAGAACGCTGCGGCCAGGATTCTGACGAGAATCAGAAATTCAGAGCACATCACACCTGTCCTCAGGTCTTTACACTGGCTCCCAGTTACATTCAGAATAGTTTTTAAAGTATTATTACTTGTCTATAAATCACTAAATGGCATAGGACCTCAATACATATACCAGTTAGTTTGTCTGAATCTGTATTTAGGTGAATACCATTAGTTATCTTTATGAGCGCACTCTCAATACTATGATATGGTCGAAGACCCTTGTTAACCTGGTTAAAAACAACTTTTTCAATAATTTTGGCAATGAAAGTAAGATTTGTAATCAGCCTACTCAATAAGGTGTTATCAAGGTTGCTCTTTTTCAAGAGGGGTTTAAGCTGCAGTTTTAAGAAAGTTTGGAAAAGTCACAGATTTCTAAAAGTAGTAAATGCTTCACTCCTTTCTATTTCTAAACAGTTGAACACTGTTTGGAAGAATGCTGTGGGGAGTGTGTCATGACTGCAGGTTGAGGCTCGGGTAGGGCACAGCTGGCAATGTGTCTGTGAGCAGTGGTTGTTTAAGCGGTGTGGTGTTATCGCTGTCCTTGTGGGATGTGTCAGCAACAAGTTCACTCAGGAGTCTCTCACTTTCACTCACTGCGTGTGATGATTTTGTACTTCTTTGACATTTTTAATGCTTCCACATTTTACTAATGTTTTATATGTCTTTAGAGCAGGTTACATTAAACCTCTTTAGAACATGTTGCAGTTTTCTATACACAGCTCCTTTGTGTTTAAATAAGCGAGACTCCATAATTTGTATGAGGATTCTGCTTCAAAAACCTAAATGGTGCAGTGCTAGTGATTTATTCTGCAAGGTAAGGTTTTGATAATTTCCTGCTTTGATCAGAAGTTTGATGTATGAGTTTATTTGTGAACTGGCCAATTTTCATAATAGCATTCTAATGTTACTGACAAATGTGCTTTATCAGTCACCTTTGATATTGATGATTTGTATATAGTTTGGTTTGTATTTGTTCTGTTTGTCTTCTGTTGCTAATGGACCTAGTTCCTGGAAATAAGGTTGAATTAATTAATTAACTGTACATTGTACCACATCAAGAAGTTGTATAGGTCTAAATTATCATATGCATTTGTTTACATGGCAAAACGTGTCTTTCACCAAAAAGGTCCATGCTGACTCCAAAGGCAGATCCTGATAAGATCAGGGCCTGGTATGTGGACGTTGGGGGTTTTACGATGTGGTCACATATGTCTCAGTATTTGGGCTTTAGTCACATGGTCAAAAAGGTACAAAATAACTGGTAAACTTAGCTCTGGCTCTTTTTCCTGGTCTCTCTTTTCCTGATCTCCTCTCTTTCTGACTCTGTGCTTTACCTGCTCTGGCTCTCTCCCCCTCTCTCTCTCTCTCTCTCCCTCTCTCTCTCCATCCCCCTGTCTCTCCCTCTCCCTCTGGTAACTTTAACTTTACATTTAAGCTGGGTACAATTTATATCATATGTTTTTATCATTTCATGTTTTATCATTTTATGTAGTTATTTTGTAACTAGTTCAGTTGTAACCATAGAGAATAACTGTCATTAAATCATCTCATTTTCAAGTATTTGTGAATTACTTTTGATTTAACATCAACACTTAATTGCTCCATATTGCAATACAACACAATCACATAATATCAACGCTCTCCCACATTTATAGCTATTAATACTGCCCTTATTTCCGTTTTTGGTTAAGATTGCAGAAGAATGGTTGGACTAGAATGTACAGTTTTTTTACCATCAATACTGATAACTTTCAGTCATTCGGCAGAACTACAGTTCGAACCGCTGTGGATAAAAACCATTTCTTACAAAGTTCTTTGGGTAAGAAGTCAGGATCAGCGTTATAAGGAGAGACATGGTTTTTTTTCTCTCACAAAAATGCAAAACAAACTTCTATATCTTATTTCTCAGTTTTCAACTCAAAGATTGGTATCTTTGCAAATGCCAGATCACCACAACATTCTCTCCTTTTCTTTCTTTCTTTTTCTCTCTCTCTCTCTCTGCCAGTCTTCCCAGCCTAAGAGCCTTTTGTACTCTTCATGTCAATCACTGTAAGTAGACACAGGTGCATGTTATTTAAACTGGAGCCCTATTCTACCCACTCGTCTCCCGACTCCTCTCTCCCGCTGCAGACTTTTGCTGGGCCATGCCCCCCCTCTCCACTATATACCCCCACTACCCGACTCAAGCCAGGGAGATGTCCGGCCTGCTCTCCCCTTCCCCCCTTTACAGGAAAGGAAGTCTGACATTACCATTTGTGCCCCTGGCCTGTGGATCACCTTAAATTTAAATGGTTGAATAACAGGTACCAACAGGTGATCCAATCGTTGGTATCCTTCATGCGGTGGAGCAATTGTAGGGGGCATGGTTCGAACAGCATAAGCTCCTGCCCAGGAGATAATAGCAAAGGATGAGCATGGCCCACTTGATTGCTAAACATTCTTTTTCTATAGTACTGTACATAGAGCTTATGGACTTATGTTAGGTTGCTCTTCTCCTTCTATCTCCTATTAATTTGGGGACGCACTTGTCCATGACCCAAGTGGAGGGCCAAATACTGATATCCAGTATGAATATTGGATAAGCTAAAGTTGTCTGTAGTGTATGTGTGTGAATGAGTGTGTATGGATGTTTCCCAGTGATGGGTTGCAGCTGGAAGGGCATCCGCTGCGTAAAACGAGCTGGATAAGTTGGTGGTTCATTCCGCTGTGGCGACCCCAGATTAATAAAGGGACTAAGCCGAAAAGAAAATGAATGAATGAATAATAATAACATTATACAAAAGCAAGTTGTCACGAATAAACTTTAAAAAGCCTCCCGAGATGAAGAAAGCATGGAGGCAGTTGTTTTTATATTTATGTATAAAGTAATAATTTTTGTAACATTTTAATCCTTTAATTCTTTTTCTTTTGTAAAGATATTTGCGTATTGCTCTACATCCTGTGTGTATTAAGCAATGTTTAAGGGAGGCGCACAACTAACGCGCTCTGCGCTGGACTTTAGACCTGCTTTCAGCTGGTCTATTGTGCAATCTATTTTAGTTTCTCAAAATAGCAACGCGGCAGCAATGCGCCTCAACACACCTCCTTTTTTAGACCAGAATGCCTATGGGCGCACATATGAGTGCAAATGCATTTGCTATTTAAACAGCGTGGTGAAAAACGTCAAAATGACACTTGCGTTGAGCTGAAACTAGCAAATAACATTTGCGTTGCACCTTGCGCCGGGTGTACAATAGGGTCCTTTGTGTTTGACCTCAGGAACTGCTGACCTCAGGAAACCCCCGCACAATATCGAGAACTGACACAGATTTTGGTCTAAAACAGAGAACCAAAATCCACAGATAATACTATATTGATCTATCTCTATTAGTGGCTGGAAACATTTCCAGTTTCCAGGACATCTGAAACTCTTCTCCAGGTCCAGCCCAGCCAGACTCGGAGACGAAGATGAGATGAGACCAGCCTCAAACCCCCATTCCCATATCCTTTTACTTTTCTTTCCGTCGGAAGTCTAGTTAAGCTGTGTTGCAAAACCAGTCAACGCAACTATAACGTCTTTTGCCACCTTGAGCTACCGGACTCAGATACTGCTTTGATGCACCACCAGTGAATTCATCTGGGAATCCAGCTCTAGAGAAGGTTTTCACTACAGCACTAAGGAACACAGGTACATCTCCAGATTCATTAACGAACTGGTGTAATCTGATAGTCATGTAAATGATAGGTAACCCTGTCTAAAAGACAGTAAGCTACATGTTGGATCGCTGGTTAGGTCTCACAAACCTGAGGTTCTTTTTACATCATTTTACATTTTAAAATCTTCCTTTACTTTCTGCTACCAGTATAAATGTGTGTGTGGGTCTGTGTTAGATGTTAGTTGTGTTTGTTAGTCAATAAATATTTTTTGCATTTAAAGGAAAGTGGCCTGTGTATGTTTTTGAATCTCCTGACGTATATAACAGCTTGTTACCCTGCTTGAGAATTAAAGTGTTTTTTGGAGTCAACAGCACTGTTCTTTCAAATGAGCAATGGACGATTCATTTTTGTTTGGTTCAAAAGATTTGATTCTTTGAAGGACAGCTGGACATCAAAGATCAAAATACCTCACTGATATAGATGGTATAATAAATGATGCTATCTGGGTAAAGAACTTTTGTTGAATAGCTGGAGTTGCAGGGAAGGCAAGTTTTTTTTGCCAGATTAAGCTGTAGGTGATGATCGTTTATCCATGCTGAAATATCTTCCAGGCAGTGTGAGATCCTTGCAGCCATCATTGGATCGTTTAGCTGAAAGTAATAATAGAGCTGTGGGTCATTGGCTTAACAATAAGAGAAACAATGTGAGGATTGCTAGTGATGTAGTTTTAACTGAGCATAGAAGGGGACCAAGAACATATTCCTGTGCTGATGTGCTTTGGATACCTCTCCTCTACAGGTAACACTGAGAAATCTGCCAGTGAGGTGAGACTCCAACCAACAGAGTGGGGTTCCATTGAGGAGAGGGTAGATCTGAGTAGAATCTGATTATTCACCTTATCAAAAACAGCAGACAGGTCCAGTAAAAGCAGAATAGATCTGCTTTAGCAATCCACAGGGTGACTGAGAGTAGTGCAGTCTCCGTGGAATGGTCACATTTAAAGCCTGATTGGTTTGCATCCAGCAGGTATTCTGTGGAAAAAAAAAATGTGGGCATTTGGTTGAAAACAAACCTTTCCAGTGTTTTGGCTATGAATGGGAGCAGGGAGAGCAGTCTGTAGTTTTCAACCATTGAGGTGTTGAGTGAGCTAAATTCAGCCAGGATAGCTTGGAAATCTCAGCTTAATCAGCTTATCTTGCTTTTGTGCAATACCCCTTAAGCTGCGGTCACACTGGACTTTTCTCCCCATAGACTTCCATTAATACGCACGCGAATGCGTTAGACCAGAAACGCAGGGTCATGCGTCAAGTTACGCAGGTTGCTACAGTGCGAAGTTCAAGCTTGGTGAACTCTGACCTGCGAAATCGCATCACTTGACTGCGTGAGACCAATCCAGGATCAAAACATGACCTCTCTGTACAGAAATTTAAAACATGAAGCAATCGCTTGCTTTTTTAATGTCTAATCATCTTGTTTAATCCCGTCCCTTTTTGCAGCGCCGTACGACAGAATTTCGCAAGCTTAAACTCTAGTGTGACCGCAGCTTTAGGTGTCCTTGTGTGTCATGTTTTGGTTGTCCTCGTTGTTTCCTGTGTTATTTCCCTGTGTTTTGTGCCAGTCACTCATTTGTTGGCATGGTTACCCTAGTTTATTTCCATGGCAAATAATTGTCTCCACACCCCCTTTTTTAATTTTTTTTGCTCGTCAGGCACATTGTTTCCTTTGTGTATAAAAGCCCTCCTTTTTCACTCGGTGTACATCAGTCATTGAATATGTATTCGTCCAGATTATCTGCTCATGTTATTTTCCTTACCTGTTTTTGCTTGAATTCTTGTTATGAATTAATGTAATATAACTACACTTGGATCCGCTTCTTTGCCTTGCTTTAAGCTGCGGTCACACTAGAGTTTGAGCTTGCGAAATTCTGTCGCACGGCACTGCGAAAAGGGGTGGGATTAAACAAGATGATTAGACATTAAAAAAGCGAGCGATTGCTCCATGTTTTAAATTTCTGTCCAGAGAGGTCATGTTTTGATGCTCGATTGGTCTCACGCAGTCAAGTGATGCCAAGTGATGCGATTTCGCAGGTCGGAGTTCACCAAGCTTGAACTTTGCACTGCAGCAACTTGCGAAATCTGACGCATGACCCTGCGTTTCCGGTCTGACGCATTCGCATGCATATGAATGGAAGTCTATGGGGAGAAAAGTCCAGTGTGACCGCAGCTTTAGTCTCATTGCAACCCTTTCCAGTGTTGCCAGACTGGAAATGTGAAAGTATCATACCAGAACCTCAAAATTATCGTATTTGGAGGAAAATTACCGTACACTGGTCAAACGGAGAATATACAGCTATTACCTAGACAAATAGCGTTTTGACACAACGTTCAAATTACCACAACACATAATTTTTTATTTTTTTAAAAAGCTAGGCGTAGCTTAGTGGGAAGGTTCAAACTCCACCTCCGAGTCGCTGTCATTGAATACCTGCATGTGTTGCCAGATGTTGAGGGATTCATTTTGCTTTACAAATTTGATGCCTACATGGAGCACAACATAGTGCTGGTTAGTTTGAAAGCAGTGCACCCTCCTGAATTTTTAACACACTAGTCTGAGGTGTGCACGAGCCCATCCAGAGGATCTGTAATGAGCCGATCTCGTGGCTTTTGTTTTGATGAGACTAACTTTGGAAAAACACATTCGCATGATGTATTTGAATGGGGAAAAACGAGAACATCAAGGGCAAACTCCCCTGTTCTTCTCACCTTCCTTTTCAGCACCACTTTTTAAAACTTTACTGCTTAAACCAGGGGTGCTCACCCGTGCTCCTGGAGATCTACCTTCCTGCAGATTTCAGTTGCAACTCATACCAAACACACCTGCCTGTAATTATCCAGTGCTGTTCAGGTCTTAATTAATTAGTTCAGGTGTGTTTGATCAGGGTTGGAGCTGAACTCTGTAGGAAGGTAGATTTCCAGGAGCAGGGTTGAGCACCCCTGGCTTAAATTATCAACCTCAATCTGAAAACGACTTAAGCCGCGGTCACACTAGACTTTTCTCCCCATAGACTTCCATTCATACATTTATTCATTTCGCAGATCGCTGCGTTGCAAAGTTCAAGCTTGGTGAACTCTGACCTGCGAAATCGCATCACTTGACTGCGTGAGACCAATCGAGCATCAAAACATGACCTCTCTGGACAGGAATTTAAAACATGGAGCAATCGCTTGCTTTTTTAATGTCCTATCATCTTGTTTAATCCTGCCCCTTTTCGCAGCGCTGTGCGACAGCATTTCACAAGCTAAAACGCTAGTGTGACCGCAGCTTTAAGCATGGCCGCGCGCAGCAGGAATGTTAACTCGTGAGAGCCATTCTCCATGTTGATTGGCTGAGAAGATGTAACGTAAGATGAGATAGAAACTACAATCATTGGATAGAAAACGCGTCCTAAGCTGCGGTCACACTGGACTTTTCTCCCCATAGACTTCCATTCATACGCACGTGAATGCGTGAATGCAGCAAGTTTCGCACTTCACTACGTTGCACTTCACTACCCTTTTCGCAGCGCCGCACGACAGAATTTTGCATTATCAAACTAGTGTGACCGCAGCTTAACTCCACATTCTCCTCACAGACAGTAGACACAAGATGCAGCTATCATTAAGTATAGAAGCCCTGACATTACAATGAAACTCATTTTAAATGCCGTAAATTCTGAAATTATCGTACAGTATAGGATTTTTTCAATTATTGATCGTACATCGTACAGAAGGTCGAATTTATCGTACAAATACGATAGTTATCGTACGTCTGGCAACGCTGACCCTTTCTGTTTATCAAATGAAATACACAAAGTTCTGCATTTGCATTGGTTCTGCAGCCACAGTCTCACCTTAATGCAAGTGCACAGTCACAAGTTGTGGAGGCTTTTCATTATTAGTTCATATCAATTACAGGCACAGCCTGTATTCAGGACTGCATACACGCACTACACAGATGGACCAGTGCTTTCTGCTTCGTGCATATTATTTGTGGGTCTGTGCACACAGCATATGCATAACGACTCTCAGTTTGACAGAAAAGGCAGGTTGTCACTCAGTGACAGAATAATTACGAAATTATTTTGCATTAGCTACACATTAGCTAACGATAGCATATTAAAAACAGATTACTGATAACTTTTTAAAAAATAATTTAGATAAGTCAGATTATAATCATTTGACCAAAAAAAAAACCCTTGTGTAAAAACTTAAATCTTAATGGATCTATTGAGTGTGTCATTTGATGGTAATTTGTCATTTAATGGCCACAGATTAAACTTTAGTATCTTTAGTATCTGAGTGACCTCTTCACATCCATTCCATTTTCTAGATATTTGTTGAAAATACCTATATTTCCACCTGGGGGTACTCATCCTGAGGCCCTCAGAGAATATGCGGCGCCACTGATTCGATCCAAGACCAGCGATGAGATGATCCCAAGGTTTCCATAATCCTGGAACAGTCCGTATCCTGAGCAGCTGCTGTGGCGGTCATGGAGGAGTGGAGAGCATGAGACTGATTCCTGTGACGCTCCAGGGACAGACGAGTCTTCGCTGAGGTCCAGCATTCTCCAGCTTCCGGCGCCCAGACTGCAGCTCTGCACAAGACGTTTGGCCACAGGAGAAATGGTCGTGTCCAACTGAGCCTGGTTTCTCTCGAGGTTTTTTAAATTCTTCACTTTCGCCAATTGGTGAAGTTTTTTCCTCGCCGCTGTCGCCACTGGCTTGCATGGTTCGGGATCTGTAGAGCTGCGCATCGATGGATTTCCTCTTCAGTGATTGGACTCTCAGTAGTGATTATTAACCCACACTGAACTGAGCTAAACTGAACTGAACTTAAACACTGAAAACTGAACTGACACTGTTTCAATTCACTGTGATCTTCTATGTGAAGCTGCTTTGACACAATCTACGTTGTAAAAGCGCTATAGAAATAAAGGTGAATTGAATTGAATTAAATAATAATAAAGTATGCCTAGAAAAATGTGGCCAGTAGCTCTTTTTCTTGTCCAGCACATGCATTAACTCTGCAACAGTCTTCCTAGCTCAAATCAGGAGGCAGACACACTTTGCCTGTTCAAATCAAAAACCACCAAAAGGAGACAATGCTAAGAGCTGTTTTTGAGTTTTCCCTCATGCACTCATAATGCAGTAAATTTAATCATGCATCCAGTTCATATATAAAGGCTTACTCTCAGGGGGAATTCTCTCCTTGCTGTTTCATCTCCTGACAACAGGATCACTGGCAACAGGTGCTGAAATAAAAGCATTTCAATTTATGATTCATATATACAGCGCCACCTTGTTTTTATGTTGTTCTGTGATTTGAGGTTGGATCGCTGCTCCCAAAGTAGAAAAAACGACAAAGTATTCATGGTTTTGTACAATTATGTTTCCTTGAATACATAGCAGTAACAGTCCTTTGAAAGAATTTGTTTTGTTAGTTGATTTATTGGGCTATCCATGAAATGTCAGATGATCCCAGATAATCTGATTGTTGAATTTTACTTTCAAGAATTAGATTTTTATTTATGAGGAAATTTACACATACAGACACGCAATATATATGTACACATAGTTTACAAGGACATTCTTGTAGAAAATCAGCCATGTATCTAGTGGAGTTAAGAAGCAGCAATTCTGAAGCATCGTGGCCCCTCATCATCTCCTTAATTAAGTATTGCCTAAAGCTCAATTCAAATACACATTCTTCCCCGCTTGATAAAACAAAGAACATGTTGTCACCCCAGTTATTTACAAATGGCCACTCCATGAGTTCTGGCCGCCCTCTGGTAATCAATCACATGACTATCTCAATTAAATTTTACACCCCAAAGAAAGAAAGATACGTTTGTGTCCTTTCAGGTGTCTGGCCTCCCCACCTTGTTTCCTGTCCAGGTAAGATAACCTGGTCATTGTCTGCGCACGAAGGCGATTTTGGACATATCATGTTTAAAAGTGTGTATTTGCTTTAATGTATTATTGCAAATAGTTGTGTATGCTTTAGCATGCATGTAAGCAAGTGTATTCATTATAGTTTTGCAGATGGGTGAAACATTGTAGCTTGTGTAACGCGTGTACTTAACTGTATTTGATAAAGTCTGCAATGTTTGGTGTCAAACTAGAGCTATAAGACTTCAGAAAACTTTGGTTTGAATGATAAAACTGTATCTACAAATAGTATTACAAGAAATTAAAAGGCTTCATTGAGTTTTCTATAACATTAGTGAAGTATTATTTCCAACTCGTGACCATGGATCTTCCCTTCCGTGGGTGTAGACATCCAGGGAAAAGAAAGGCATAGTCTCGCTCAACAGCCACGGCCATGGACAACACAATCTGGGATAGACCAAATCCTGCCCCCTATAAAACTCTGAAAACGTAAAGTTTTATGGCTTCACTTTGGCTTCACGAAGGGTTTCTACACACTAACTTTGCGTTACACACTTCCCGTTTTTACAACACATCTGCCGGACATCGCTCTTGGAAGAATCACCTGTCCGTTGTAACTACTACAGTAATGAGACCCCTTTCACAGGAGCTCAAGCTGCTTCTGTGTACGTTCAGTGTTCTGTGTACTCACACAAACTCAGTCTGACCCTGTTCTGCTCGTATAACTGCTTTCCCGTGAACACTCGGACACTGCCTCATCTAGCAGTGGGGTCAGGCATTCAAATCCTGTGAACTTTGACTTCCTAAGTCTTGTAATTCTGCCGAGGATCAGTCACAGGAGGATCCTCATTCTGCAAACTTCCCGCATTGCTGACGTCAAATTCTCTGTAACCAGGACAATGAGCTCCCACGCTTCATAAAACAAAGGAAACCCCCTCTGCAACAAAGGACGTCCCAACACTGTCAATGCGCCGCAACCAATCGGCTTCACCGGAGTTCCCCTCAACCAGCTGACGAGTGAGACTGGTCATCCAAATGCAATTAAACACAAAACAACTTTCAATTTCTTGCTGAAACTGGTGTTAATAAAGTTTAAGCAGTAAACCTTAGTCAGATTCACTGCTTGGTGGTTTCCTCAGGTTGCCATGCTAAGAACTTAGCAAGTGCGAGTGGTTTGGCACTCTTGCTTTGTTGCTTATTCTCAGTCATATACTCATCCCAGAACTGTTTTGTGTGTATCTGCATATTTGTCTGAGTAGTTTGCTGTGTGTATAGCTCAAGCGGCAACCTCCCACTCTCCCTTGTGAAGCAAATACGAAAGTAACTGAAACTGCAATACATCGAAATTCCGCTAGTCCTGGCTCCATATGGAGCAAATTTCTATTGAGCCCACTGTTAAAATGGCCAACTTTAGGTGTTTCTTTACACAGTCAGTTGGCTTTTGGAATTATTTCTTACAATTGTCAGATGATATGGCATGCTGTGCGCACTTAATTGTGCTCACAAACCATTCACATTGCCTCCATTTCCCAGGGGAGTGAAATTATATACTTATATACCATCTATTTAAATGTAATTGTTTTATTTAAGATATTTTATCATTTATATTTTTCTTTAGATCTGTAATGCACTCCAGAATCTGACAGATTGATTAGCTGTAGGCTCTAGAACAGTCATCTGAAGCGTTGTCGTACAGTGTTATGCCTGGATTTCATCAATAGCCTTGCATTTACTAACACAGACTGTATTTGAAGTGTTTGGATGTAATTCGCGTTTTCCTCCTGTAGAAAAACTTCATAAGACCAATGTTTAGTGGCTCAATGTATTACAGCAATGTTTTTAAAAGACTAAACACTTTATTGATATAGTGTACAACCAAGCACATGTAATCAGAACACAAACAAGTCGCAAGTAATGAAGTATTAAGCATTTCTCCCATAGGAAAGCCAATCTAAAGGCCGGCTCACACTGCGTTTTTATTTTTTTTTTATAATCCTGAGCGATTGTAGCATGTCAGACTGCACGGACATGGCTCTCGTTTCACACTGTATGATCTCAGCTGTCATAAAATCAGACTGAACGACAATGAAGACGCGCCAAACACGAAGTGAAGTTTCATAAACAAATTTCGAGAGGAACACGTGATATTATTGACCGCGGCTGTTACCTCATCCACAATCATTAGCTAGCCAATCAGATCCATCCAAGCTCACTATAAGAAGCCTAGGGAATATCACTCCCTTATCTTCATTTCGAAGAAGCTAACGACAGGTCTGCTCCAGCTCCTTCGAAAGCTACTCACGGACAAACCAACCTCCCATCTACTACAGCATCATACTACCACCATCTCCACCAACAACAATAAACTACAACAGCGGCGGCAAACACATCGACAGCAACAACGCAGACCCGGACAGAAAAGAAAACTCTGCTCTCCCTGAATCACCAGCCCCGTCCAACAACACCCAGCTCAGCCTGGAAATCGGCTTAAGACCGAGGCTCTAGCAAGAGGCTAAAGGCCTATCCGCTCCACTCCAGCCAGAACTCAACACCCCAATTTACTTTAAACGCCACTTACCTCTTCCAGCGTCTTTACACGTCTCTCATCTTCAACCAATAACAGTCACAGAAACTCCGCTCAGCATCTGGAAAAGATGACAATGTTTCTTTATCCGATCTTGGCTGTAACGAACCAGGCCTGAGGGGTGTCGCGCTACGGACGCGCCGCGACACGGGACGCACATGACTATCGATAGTATTGAACACCAGACACGCACCTTCACAGGTGACTTAAAACGGAGACTCCAAATAGCGCTCCGTGGCACGGCAGAATACGAACAGCGTCCTGAGCCGCGGCCGAGCGCCGCCGAATCGCGGCGCAGGCGCGTGCATCCTGAAAATCCATGTTTAGAATTCCAATGTATGGCTTTACTAACTGCGCGTCGCCGAGCGGCGCTTCTGATGTGCTACCTGCTTACGCCCCATTCACACGGGGCTCGAGCGTAAACGCTTGACAGAGGGCGTGTCAGAGGGCGACCATCATAGCAACGTCAGCCAATGAAACTAGTCAGTAATAGGCCATTGTCTGAGCTGGCGCATTTGCATACAGCAATCTGATTGGCTGACACTTCCTTAAGCACTGGAACAGCTGCTCATTTTACAACAATTTAACTCCATCCCTAGTTGATATCCACCTTTACACAGACGCCACCCTCGCCGCAGGCTTCGGGGTACATTACTACGGTTTCCGGCTCGCTACTGATGGTCCATATAGCGGAGAAATGAATGGCCCGCCTCCAAGATTCTCACTGCTACAACTAAGCCGTTGTTTACCGCATTAATAAGGACATTATCATTTTCCTGCTCTAATAATGCTCTCCACCACTATATTTGGACTTCAGCCAAATAACAATTCATTATAACTATTGTACATGTTCCTGGTTTCATAACTAATTGCTGACACTCTCTCTTGCTTTTATTTCCAGAAACCGGATCCAGAAGTAGAGCCCCATCCCTCCCTAGGAGATGTTATCCCCATAATCTCCGCATACACATTTCGAATCATCCATATATATTTATATTTTAGGAAATACACCTACAACATCACAATTCCTCACTGCACAGAAAACTTCCAAACATTTTAATTCCCCGTACAACACTTCATTCCCTGAATTCCCCGCTTCCAACTAGTTAAATCATCACAATCTCCATTCACAAACACGTCCATCCACCGTTATCAAAGCTATCCAAGTTAACGTTTGGTTCCACATCTGATTCTATACCAGCCAGCGCCGCCCCCTGCCCCCCCCCCCGAACTACATGGTTGCCTATTATACACAACATACTTCCATATGCATTTCCACATCCAGGATAGATATCTATCTTTCCATACAGAATATACTTTAGATGCAACGTTTATTCTTGCCTTGGGAGTTCTCGGATGCTCCAAAATTACAGTAACAAGCTTAAGTACCCTCTCCCCCCCTTTTTATAGATGACACAAACCACCCAGTAACACGTTTAGGTCCCAAAAGCACCTCAAAGCAGTCCTCCACCATTCAGGCCTCCCACCAGAATCATTCACTAGTCATTCATTTAGAATCAGAACCGCAACCACAGCAACACTCAAAGGCTATCCAATTGTAATATGCCAGTGACTCATATGTTCATATACTAGTGTCATATGTGAATTCATAATAGCAAGTCGGTTGGACGTAAGATGGCAAAGAAACAAACTTCCCGCTTGACTGCTATGAACGGGAGGATATTCCTGACGAACGGAGCAACGTTTCATCCATTGACTCTGTTTAGATACATTTGCATTTTAAACATTCAAACTCCACTCCACTACCACTTCACCTACTCTGTCTTCAAGAGGCACTTCCAGGAGCACTAGAAAAGCCACGCCCCATATCTTCAGCTCTCCACCCATCTGCCCTCCTGCGGGGGGTCGAATGCCCACCTCAATCATCTTCGCATTGCATCTACAAAGCTATCATACCATGCATTAACAAAGGCGCTTCCACAGTTGCCCATGCCCTCATTAAGACTCCTCGCATGAATATCAGCTAAAAACAATTCATCGTGTCCGCCATACATGTATCTTGTTGTAATAGTTTCTCAATCCAGAGTTCTTGACAGCCGGCACCAGAAGCTGACCCTCATCCAACCTATCACACTCTACATGCATTCTAAAGCTACTGAAAAATCTGCAACTGACGATCATCTTATAAAAAGAGATCGACAACCTCTTTATGATTGGACCGCTCTCTGCCCCACCCTTCAAGATGTCATGTATTAGTCCCATAAGTTGTGCAACTCACAAACTCTTTAACAAAGGATTCTATTTAATAAAATTCAGATTAAGGAAGCCACAGTACAATGAATTAAAAAGGCATTCCTATTCACCACCATTAAACGCCGTTTTTAAGGCGCCTCTTATTGACATCAACTAAAAAGCAATTTATCTTGTCTGCTGAATACGTGCCATGTTGCAAACCAAATAACTGACATGTTTTTCTTTCCAGAAAATCTCGTCATTGGCTCCAGAAGCAGACCCCAACCCAACGCCTGTCCCTCTGTTTCCAGAAATGACACCTCCACCTTAACATCATAAACTCATGGCTCCCGCAGGAGCCAATACGAGCTTTGGCTCTCGCAAGAGCCTCACCTATCCCCTGAGCCTCACCTATCACCTCATCTTTCTATTTCCCCCGCCAGCGTTGAGTGCTTCCGCTGTTTTCTCCTAGCACTTTACTCCTTCCCTTTGACTCTCATCTAACCTCCCTCCTCCATCTAACCAGCTAATGCCATACTCCAGACTAAGGGCTCGAGCACGACTCTGTCCTCACATGTGTATGCGTATACAAATATACGTGTATGTATGTACGCACGTATGTATGTACGGGTATGTATGCGAGTGCGAGCATGTGTGCGTATATGTGTATGCATGTACGCGTACGTAGGTACGTATACGTACGTGTGTTTATATGCATGCATGCGTGTGTGTGCGCGTCCATGTATGTATGTATGTATGCATGTATGCATGTATGTATGCATGTATGTACGTATGTATGTATGTATGTGCGTATATATGTATGTATGTACGTATATATGTATGTATGTACGTATGTATGTATGTATGTATGTACGTATGTACGTATCTTCCTTTCTGTTTCCAAGCTCTGCTATGCTTACCATCCCACCCAACAGCCGGGACCCCCGCATGGGTCTAACCTGAGCTTCTACTCCCGCAGGAGTCAACAAGAGCTTCGGCTCGCGCAAGAGCCTCACCTATCACCTCATCTTTCTGTTCCCCCTGCTAGCATTGTTTTCTCCTAGCACTTTACTCCTTCCCTTTGACTCTCATCTAACCTCCCTTCTCCATCTAACCAGTTAATGCCATACTCTAGACTAAGGGCTCGAGCACGACCCTGTTTTTATACGTATATGCGTATGCATATATACGTGTATGTATAGATGTATGTGTATATGTATGTACGTACGTATGTGTATGTGTGTGAGTACGTATCCAGCCCCAAACTCTCAAGGACAAGGGCACGATCCAGCCTCATCAGCTTCCCAAGGGCGAGGGCACGACCCAGCCATCTAACCCTCTTTCTTCCTTCTAGCGCTGAGTTTTACTCAGCCTTCTCCCCTATTCACTCACCTAACTCCCGCTGGAGTTCGGCCCACCCATGCCCCCCCCGTCACCCCGCCCCCCCCCCCGGCCGCTGCCACAGGAGTCTTCACTACTCCCCTCCTTTACCACCCGACTCCTGTTGGACCCCTCCCACGGCTCCAACTCCCGCCGCCGAAGCCACTACTGCCCCTCCCCCGGCCATAGCTTTTATATTATATATCATTATTAATTATGATATATAATAAATCTTATTTATTTCCTCTGTTTTGTTTCATTTATATAAATTCATATCTATATGCACCCACGTATATAAATATGGATTTATATATAGTGCCGCCACCTTCACGCTCTGGTTCCCGCAGGAACACCCCCTGAGCACCAATTTCGCCCGTCACCCTCCAGCAGGAATCTCCACCGCCCCCTCACCTTCCCCGACTCCTACTGGAGCTGGCCACCTTAGCTCTACCTACCCGAGCTGCGACTCGAGCACGAGTCCGTCACCGCCCCTCCCCGGCCCTAGCTTATATACTCATATTTATTTTATTTTATATTTATTTTGCTCTCTTTTTAGTTTTATATATATATATATATCTATATGCACCCACGCATATAAATACATATTTATATATAGTGCCGTCATTCCCAAGCTCAGCTCCCGCAGGAGCATTCCCGAGCACCTGACCCCCGCAGGGGTCACCGCCCAACAGCCACTCACCCTCCAGCTGGGGTTTCCACCCGCCCTTCCTCTTTCCCAATTCCAGTTGGAGACGGCTCATACAGCTCTATCTCCCGCAGGAGTGCCCAGGAGCTTCGACTCCCGCAGGAGTCCGCATCGCCCCCCCCAGGCCCTAGTTTACCCCATTATATATATATACGTATCTATATACTCATATAAATACATATTTATATATAGCGCTGCCACCCTCAAGCTCAGCTCCCGCAGGAGCAATCCCGAGCACCTGACCCCCGCAGGGGTCATCGCCCAACCGCCACTCACCCTTCAGCTGGGGTCTCCACCCGCCACTCCTCTTCCCCGACTCCAGCAGGAGACGGCACATACAGCTCCATCTCCCGCAGGAGTGCCCACGAGCTTCGACTCCCGCAGGAGTCAATAAATGCCCCTCCCTAGGCCCTAGATTACCCCATTATATATATATATATTTATATTCATCATATACATATATATTTATATATAGTGCTGCCATCTCCCAGCTCTATCTCCTCCAGGAGAGTTCCTCGAGCAATCGACTCCCCCGGAGTCCATACCCCCCCCACCCATGCCCCCTTCACCCCCCTATCCAGCAGGAGTCCTCACTCCCCCCCCATTTATCTGACTCTGGCAGGATTCCCGCCCTCGGCTCTGACCCCCGCAGGGGTCTCCCCGAGCCTCTCCTCCCGCAGGAGATTTTAGCGCCCACGCCAACCCTGCTCAGGCTCCCGCAGGAGCCGTACCACCCTTTGCTCCCGCAGGAGCCTTCTTTACCCTTCCTTCTCAAAACCATTATATCCAGCAGCCGGATATAGCATTTAGCATTTTGGGGAGTTTCTTCGAATACACGGCTGCTGTCCCGAGTCTCATGCATTTTGGGGAGCTCTCGAGAACCACCTGATCTCGTACTCCCCTGATACGCTCTATCGACCAGGCGGGAGCCCTGGGCTCAACTATCTCCGAGCTCAGGGTTCTCTCCCGGGACAGCATGCCAAACCAGCTAACAATTTGTCAAACAATATCTAAGTGCGAACTCTTGAAGTGAAGTTTCATAAACAAATTTCGAGAGGAACACGTGATATTATTGACCGCGGCTGTTACCTCATCCACAATCATTAGCTAGCCAATCAGATCCATCCAAGCTCACTATAAGAAGCCTAGGGAATATCACTCCCTTATCTTCATTTCGAAGAAACCCCCCATCCACCCCTTCGCCTCCTCTTTTCTTCCTTTATCACGGGGAGCTCTCGAGAACCACCTGATCTCGTACTCCCCTGATACGCTCTATCGACCAGGCGGGAGCCCTGGGCTCAACTATCTCCGAGCTCAGGGTTCTCTCCCGGGACAGCATGCCAAACCAGCTAACAATTTGTCAAACAATATCTAAGTGCGAACTCTTGAAAGAAAAAACACCGCTAGAGTTTGACGTCATCCACCCGCGACACTTTCACTATACCACATTGTGAAATAATTCCTCACAGCAAACGTAAACAATCGGTAGCGGCAATTTTGCACACATGGCATGTCTTGGTAATAAAACCAGGAAGAAAAATACTGTATACTGAATTGTCTCATGGATTGCGTCATCAAATTCAGAGCTCCTGTTGGTTCTTGGATTGACGCTCATCGCAGCTGTTGTCACACTGCAGGAGAGTGTCAGAAACCTTCTGACACTGCCAGAACTTCATCGGAGGAAAAATCTGATCGCAACGGGCACTAAGCGGCTGTCTGTGTACATGTCAAACCAATGATCAAAAATCACAGATTTTAGCCTAGGATTTCAGAAATCTTTTAGGATTTCCCAAATTTGTCTCAGACGACAAAATCTCGGCTGTAATCTCACAGTGTGAGCAGGGCTTAAGCAAAATGCTAGCAGGCGTCTGTAGCTCCACTCACGCTCCGCCTCTTTGCCCTTGTTTGGTATCCCCAGGTCGGTGCGAACAAAATGGCGAAGGTTGGCCACGCCTACTGGTAGCTTCTTTTGGGTTCTTCAGAAACCTATGGGTGACGTCACGGATACTTCGTCCATATCTTTTACAGTTTATGGTATAACTTAATAAACTTGTGTTTCATTTTAAGATCCTTGTCTGTGTTTTATGTGTTTCTAAGCTGTTGCCTCAGCTATATGGTTTTGCTACCTTGCTCGTCAAATAGTGAAGTCCTCTTTTATATTATTATTGTTGGCCACCATTGCTAAAAAAATCCAGCTTAAACCAGCCAGCCATTTCCAGCCTGGTCTTAGCTGGTCAGGCTGGGAGTTGACCAGCTAAAACCAGCTTGACCAGCCAAAACCAGCTATGTCCAGCTTAAACCAGGCTGGTCAAGCTGGTTTTAGCTAGTCATTTTCTAGACTGACCACCTAAGACCAGGCTGGAAATGACTAGAAACCCTCTAAAATCAGGCTGGCCGAACAGCTAAAACCAGCCAACCAGCCTAGGCTGGTTTAAGCTGTTTTTTTCAGCAGGGACGTAATAATATAACATAGATTTACTGAAGGTTTACTAAAGTTATGCTGCTTGCTTCTATTAGGGTGCACCAATAGATGACATAAGTGTAAGTGTTAACCTATTCTTATCTGTGAACCAGTTGTTCGAATCTTCCGATTCAAATGGGCACCTACATTCTATAGGCGTTATGTATTGTATAGAGTAAAAAATGCTTAATATATGGCCTTACCCCACCCCTAGCGCTCACAAGAAATAGGCTAATTTTGAATTTCAAAAGACCTTGTTAAGTATAATTTTTTTTAAAGCTTTTGAATTACCTTGTGTCCCTGTAATCGTCTTAATAGAGTACAACTAATCCATACCCATGTCATTATACAACTTTGTGTCCATGTAAACCAAATAAACCTGTACACGAACAAACATATAAAGGCACTCTCTCTCTCTCTCACACACACACACACACACAAACCTCACCTTTGCTGGACATGGTGATATTCTGTCTCCACTGTCTCTTTTAATAGTCTTCAGTTTATCATCTGAATCATCTTCTCTGATGCCTTTTGGTTACTTTTCCTTAATATTTATGACAGAAAAGCAAAAATTATATTATCTTAGTGGTTTGCATAATATAACTTTGTCTTTGTTTGACAGCTTTTAGTAATAATCATTTAATAATATTGAAGAAAAATGTAGCCTATCATTACAAATTCTGACAGCATGACTTGCACATTGCTTTTGGACACACCAAGGTATCAGTGGTGACAAAAATTTTTTTTAAGTTGCAGTCCATGCTGGAAGTGAGCATATCTCACTTATCTCACTTAAGTCTCCCGTATTTCAGACCCATCTCCCGTTTTGTTCTGTCTCCTGCAAAACTCCCGTAATCCACCCCCCCCCCCAGCAGGTATTGTTGCTTGTGGAGTCTGTTAAATTATATGTTTCATGCGTTTTATTTCAGTTGGTTACGCCTAAGACTTTGAAAGCGAATTGAATATGTTTACTGTTTCTTTCAGTAATTGTACGTCACTCATTTGTGTTCTTTCACTCTGTCAAATAAACCATATTAAGAAATTAGTGAAGGGAACAGTAAATGAAGTGTTATTTTAGACACAGAGTTTGAATATGAAGTCTAAGCTCTGTTAACTCAGATGTTTGCTACTTTCTCCCAAACAAGCACAGTGAACTACTCATGCGCGTTAGAGATCACTAGCTAAATGAACCTTGACCTTCTAAACATTTTAAGCTATTACGCAATTTTTTGAATAATAATTATACAGGTCAAAATGTGCATTTATTAAACATTTTTTTTAAAACACATATGTAAATTCATACTCAGTATATACTAAAAGCCTTCCTTCCACAATCTCTTCGACTCAAAATCATACTAGAGGGAAATGTTGTGCAAAAAAGATTCTAACACCAGAAATTAGGTTTTATGAGTCGAGATTACAAGATGATGACACAAATTTGCATGAATTTACATTTAAATGATCGCATTGCATATCTAGTGCAAATACAAATGCATTTTGTTTATTTTTCATCATATTGTGATCGTATTTATTACATTTATTATTAATTTAAATAGTTACTTCTTAGAATCTTTTAACCCAAATAAGATTCATTTTCAGTTTATCTTACAATTTTCCCTTTATTCTCAAATGATCATCTTAACTGAATAACACATCTTACCTTTCTCTTTCTCCAGCGTAATCAATGTAAACCACAGTGATCAGGAAAAGAAATTCATGTTACTTTGCTGTTCTTATGTCGACTTTTTTTACCCTCACTTTGTCTCACTCGGTATTCAGGATATTCTGCTCCTGTATAACTATGAAAGAGGATTTATTGACAAGAATCAGCAGACATTTCATCTGTATTACAATCTTATTTTTCTCTTACTGCTTCCTGGATGTCTTACACTTTAAACCCTTTTTACGCTTATCAGTTTTTCTTTTTTACAGCCTGAACTTTAACTGCGACGTATCACTTATTCCTCATTAATCGCTCCTCCTCCTATGAAACTGTCTTATATTATCTTCTACATGCAGCTCATTTATTTTAATTGCCACCTCTCAAAAACACATTGTACCTAAGTATGTACGTTGATATAAACATTCTGTGTTAACCCAGAGTTTAACCCATAGTTTGAGATTTACTCTGGGTCATATGTATGAAAGTGTGACACATGCAGCAAACAACCAATAACACAACTAGGGTTGTAATGATATGAGATTTTTATAGTATGATAATTGTCTCAGAAAATATTGCTGTTTCACGGTATATATTAAACAATTGTTATCAGTTACAATGACCATTGAAAAAAAAATATTATTAAAAACTTAAACTTAAAAGTAATGTCTTACATCTAAAAATAATGAATACAAAAAAAAAATCTTCCGTTTCCATAAAAAAAACAACTAATTATTATTTAGCAGATGTAGCAGAGGCCAGCTAGTGAAGTTCTGTGCAGGTCAACCTCACTCCTCTGACCTCTAAAGGTGCTCTAGCAACAGACACTAGGGGCCGTGGCCTTTAGCCTCCTTGGTAGAGCAACTGACTTCCATGCGGAAGGTCGCCATTTCAATACCAACTCAACTCGGAGCGGGTTGGATGGAGTAGGACCAGCGGGGTTACGCAGACAATGATAAATAGATCAAAAATAGATAGATAGATAAAATTTAGATTGGGCAAAGAGTGTTTTTTTTTTTAAATTGAGAGATGGGTTGCGGCTGGAAGGGCATCCGCTGCGTAAAAATGTGCTGGATAAGTTGGCGGTTCATTCCGCTGTGGCGACCCCAGATTAATAAAGGGACTAAGCCGACAAGAAAATGAATGAATGAATTTGGAGGGAGAGGCCCGGTGGGAGGTTAGGTATTGGTCTTTTACAAAAAGGATTACGAAATTATTCAGGCATTGCGTCAATTGTATGGCTGCAAGAGTTCTTATGTAGCCCCACAAGAACGTTTCTTCTTCAGAACACAGCAGGAGGGAGAAACCTTGTTAGAGTTGTCCTTAAGCCTGGTTTATACTCGACGCGTCCACTAGTTCGCTTGAGTGCGCGCGGCGAATGTGACTTCATCGCGGAATTTGCAGAGGTTCGCTTTGGGTGCGCGCGGCATGATTTCGGCCCGCGGAGCTCATGATTTTTTTTGAGACTCAATCGAACAGTTTGCGCGGTGCCGCGTTTGATTTGAGTTGAATATGTATCACTTTGAAGAGATTTTGTCTGAAACAGTACGCCTGTACAGACATCTTTAAGATCCGTGATCATAGATATAACCTGATGATCAATAATTCTTGGCTAGAAATTGCAACAGCCGTGGGAAAGGAGGAAAGTTTTGGTAAAAAAGGGATGAATTTGTTAAAGCCAAAAGAGGCCATGGCAAAAGTGGAGACCCAGATACACAATTGCAGAAACATGTTTTTCCACCAGTCATAGGTTTTACACTGATATACATATATATATATATATATATATATATATATATATATATATATATATATATATATTACAATTTTGAATTTAAAACAATTTAATAGCTACAAAACTACAATTAAGGAACAAATTAATTCTTTGATAACTGGAAAAAAAAATATTTCAACCTATCAGTTTAAAATATACCGATTCCCTGTTTTTCTAGGCTTTATTGGTGATAATGGTCAGGAATGTTGGACCATCATTGCCTTTTTAGCATAAGAAGAGGACAGAAACTAGCCAGACAGTATTGTGGGAATTGTGTTAGTGGGCTAAATCTCAAAAACATCTGTATTTTTAAGTAAGTGTGCTTTTTTTGTTTTTATTCTTGTCATAATAAAAATCTATATTTGTAGAGCAGCCCATGTTCTGTTGTCATTAATATTTTAATAAACTTTAATAGGTAAAACTGTCTGAGATATGAACAAAAGCAAGTGATGCATCAAAGTTTGATTTAAAAAAATCTTGAATGGCTATACAAATCCTTATAATTATTATTTTAATTCATTTGTAAAAGTCCATCTATTAGCCCAATGACGAAACTAACAGCATGGTCGAAGGTTAAATGCATGTAAGCCTTTTCCAGTGCTTCTGAAAAGAATTCTGTTATTTATCAGAGTTTATTTATACTCATTTTTTAGCTCCGAATTTTATCTGACTCCATTTTTAAGTGATCGTAATATTTAGACTGTATTTCTAATTGTAGGAACGGATCACAATAATCATTTATGACTTAATTTAGAGTTTTGATCTATCTGTTCCCACACTCTTTAGTTTATACGTTCATTAGGGACCAAACGCCGCTCAGAGTTTCACGCCTCGGGTTTGCGTGTCTTCTCATGGACAGTATGTCGACACTCTGAAATTAGTCAGATGGTGCAGGATGAACTAATATTCAAATAGGCTGGTTGTGAACTGCTAACTCATACTAAAAGAACATCTCACTTAGTCAAGGTCCGCAACTTGCAAGTTTCAGTGGTTAAATAAATAAAAGATCTCAATACTAACGTGTCAACTACTATGTATAGTCTATGTGTCTAATAATTAAATAATTATGGTAAAGGTAGCGCAGACTCCACGTAATCTACTGGATATAAAAAGATTTCAGCAGAATTCAGAATGAGTCAAAACTTAACATTTTATTCGTCAGGTAAAATTGTATAATGCCAATTATATAGTAAAACAATCATCAAGCCAATTCAGAGATGATACTGTAACAAAATAACATCCATTACTCAAGGATAAATCCAAGAGTTCGAGATGCATACCTGATCAGAGAAATACATTGCAGCATAAGTCTCAGAGTTGCTGCAACGGGGTCTTGGCTACAAGACTCCAATGAGCCATATCACATCTTTACCTTATATACTCAACTCATAACAAACAGCCATCAATTCAAGACAGTAGAGCCGTCACAGAGACCCCTGCCTGGTGAATTTGAGATGTTAATCATCACTAGAGGGGGGAGCATCTGGCAATGATTTTATCAAAGTCAAAAACCAAATCAACATATACAATTGAAATATTATAGTGAAATTAAGACCACTTTACCAATCACACAGAGACATTTAAAATGATACCAAACATGAATACAGTGCTATAACATACATCATATTAAAACCTTGGACATCTTATGTGGACTGTGAATGATCTGCTTAAAGGTCAAGAAGGGAGGCTTAGGGTTAAAGGAGATTCCTGCATTCTTCCCTGATCTTGTCAAAGACATACAGTCAGGAAGATTTAATCAGAATGATTTGAATAGAACAGTTGAACAGCTGGTTTCCTTATCTTCTTCTCAGACCAGCAAGTTTGTTGTTTTATTGGATCTCATGCAATTCCATATCAGCTCTCAGGATCTGACATTCTGGAGAGGTTTAGCCATCTTACACATTTAATAATTGAATGATATTAATGATATGACGTAGTTCCGGAAACTTTCTACTTCATTGTTTATCCGTCTGATTTTAGGGTCAGTTTCTTTTGACCGCCCCTTGACGTTTTAAAGAATATCACAACGGCGAATGCAGCAAGTATAAAAGCCTCGTCTGTTTCAGGAGGTGCACGCGCAGTCAGCGGAGGTGCGCGATGTGGCGCCAGGCGAAAGTATAAATCCAGCTTTAGCCCTGTTGAAGCTTCTGGATGAACTTAAGTGTCAGTCTCCTCTTGCTATGCCTAATGCAGACATTCAATTACACGATCAGTTTGTTGAACATGTTAATGATGGTTGTCTTCAGGAGTTAAAACAATTTGTTTGTTGCCAACCCACTATTATGTCACTGGATGTTCATCATGAACAGGGCTTGACATTAGCATTTTTGATCACCAGCCACTGTGGCTAGTAGTTTTCCAAAATTACTAGCCACTCAGCATTTTCACTAGCCACAATTTTGTTGTTGGGAAAATATATATTTTATTTGCATATGAAATTTTGGCATGATAAAATTACTTGAGTTAGATTTTGTGTCATGTCCACATGCCTCCTCATTCATTTCAATTTTTCTGTCATGTATGAGCTTGCTCTATGTGCATGAGCAAATGGGTTATGGTTTCATAGTGTCGCATTACAATTAGTTTTTATTTCACATGACTTTTCAGAGCTCAAAATGAAGGATTTATCACATGTATCTCTGACCACACCAAACATAAATAAATAATTATTTCGTATCCACAAACTTTAAATGTGTCAAAACAAGCTAAATATAGCTGTATTGTCATGGTGAGGACAAGGAGGGTTATCTCTTTTCAGCAATTTATTCAAACAAGTAGTGCATAAATCAGCAGCATAAGCAGGTAAGTGAAAGTCTTTGCAATGGAGCTGAGGAATAGTTGTTTATGTTGTAAACAGATAGCTTAAAGCAGACATAGATTGTAAAGTCACTTCCCTTAAAAGGCCCTATTATGGGTTTTTGAAAATGACCTTCCATGAAGTGTGTAACACAGCTCTAAGTGAAGTGAATTATCCAGCTAAGGCTTAAATCTGAAAGTGGACAGTGTTTAAAACTATTGATTCATCTAAAAAGGACTCATAGTGGTTTAAATTAATCGTCTTGATAACAAGTCTTTAGCTGTTTCGGCGTGACATGGATACGAAACATAATTGTAATCTGCACGCTTACAATGGGCAATCTATCAGTACACAGCTCATGGATTCGTTTCTTCCTCCATTTTGTAATGGACAGACAATACACCAGGGGTGTGGGCAAAATAAGGACAGTTTATCAGAAACACAGTCAAACAAAGGCAGGCTGCTGCACGCTGGGCTTCGGGCTGGTGCACTGCACTGGAAAGGCTTACGAAGGCTCAGAGTGAGCGCGATGGGAGCCCGCAGAGATAGCTTGTCAGAGGACAGAGGAGGAGCGCTGGTGAGCGCTACAACCCCCGGCTGGGGATGTGATCGTTGGGCAAAGCAGAGTACAGGTAAGCCCTGAGAACATATAACACTTCACGCAAGAGGTGCCACAGCAATGATTGCAAATAGAAATGATCTACATGTTTTGTTACTTGTAACCGCTTGTACTGTATCAGCTTAATTCTTTATATTCTCATATCATGTCTAATGCCACAATGAAAACGCAATGCGTGCTGCTTTGTTTACAGATTTAAATGCGTTTGTGAGCTCGCGATCTTCTGCCGTTTGTCGTTGTTATGGCCACCGTTAGCTGATCCTACACACGTGCAGTGGTTAAGGTTCAGAATAGTTCAGCTTTTACTGCTGTGTGGATTAATACTGAATGTATGTCACGGTTAAGAATAGAGCAAAATTTTGGTGTTTAACTGCACTGCTTTCGGGGGTGAGGTGTCGGAGTAACACTGTTGAGAACCGGGTACTGTTTACTGTGGTGTTAGTAAGTTTACTAAGAAGCGTGTTTCGGGCATCCACTACGATCGGATCCTATACCAATGTTGGTGACCTGGGGGCTTGATAAATCGTGCTGGGCATTTTACTGTCTCGCGCTGAACGCTGTCGACCAATCGCAACAGGCTGTCCAATCAACGCCGATTAGCTTCGAGCTAAGGAGAAGTTTGGGAACAAAAGAATCGCTGAACCATTCATATGGGAGTTGCTGGGATAATTAGGTAAAAATAAGTGATGTTTTATAAACAAATTTCAGGAAGAGCACGCGCAGATGTTTGAGCAATTCAATACGTCATTGACAATCATTCTATTATCCAATCAGTATTAGACTAAACCCCTATAAATACCAAAGTTGTCCTACCTGCATTATCTCATGACTTTAGCATCCCTCCACCTCCCCAACACCTCACTCCTTAAACATTATCTACCTGGGGGGAGCGTTCTGGGGCCGGGCTAGACACTTCGCTCGAATCCCAACTCCTCTCTGTTCCCCGATATGGGGAATAACACGAGTTGGGGGCGTCTTCCCCGAGCTCAGAGCCCTCTCCCTGGACAGCATGCCAAATACACTTTATTCTTAAACTTCTGTAAGTGTGAACTCGTGAAATTCATATTATAAGACCATGAAAGTGTTTTTTGACCTTGCATGCATATCAGTATGTTGTTGGAGACCCATAAAACTGAAATATGACCCTTTTTAATGTGTAATAGGGGCTCTTTAAAGGACAGTCTGTTCCAATTCCTTTTCAGCTCCAGATCTTTCTTTTCTTTCTTTCCTTTCAGTCAAGAGTCTGGTAAAGTTCAGTGCAATGTGAAACCAAAAGTCAATGCGACTACAGTTTGAACCTCCAGAATCTTGAACCTCCACTCAGGAGGTTGCGAGGACAAAGAACTCACCAACAGTGAACCCATCTGGGAACTCAGCTTAACAGAGGGAGTTCTTCACATCACAAAAGGAACACAAGTGCCTCCAGATTAATGCTGAACTTGTGTAAATTATATGTAGCCGTAAAGGAACCATAGAAGGGTTGAATTGATTATTTTTGGTTTGCATGGTTTGGTCATACAGAAAGAGGTTTTTACATTAAACAATTTTTTTCTCTCTTATTTCCCTTCCTTTACTCCTCTCTACAACCTGTGTGAATGTGTGTGTTTGTGTTAACTTCTGTTAGAGTAGTCAATAAAGTTTAATTTTGTATTTAAAGAAAAGTGGCATTTTTATGAATCGACTGCCTCAAACTTAGATCTTGTTACTCTTCTGTTTTCCAATTAAGTAACCATCTTTTTAGCTGTAATCATGTCAACCATCAGGGCTAGCTGTTGGGTTAACGGAAAGGTGTCCTTTATGTTTTTATTCTCCTCCATAAACCATTACCTTATCGTGGTGAAGGGGTTTGAGTGCCTGAGTGAGCTATGTTGTCGGGGGCTAATGCCCCTGGTAGGGTCTCCCAAGGCACAAAGATTTTAGGTGACAGGTCAGACTAAGTGCGGTTCAAAAACCTCTTATGAGCAACATAACAGCGAGGACCCGATATGGGTCAGCCAGGGCCTGGGGTTGGGGGTCGTATGCGAGTGCCTTGGGGGCGGGTTTTATCCCACGAAACCCGGCCATGCTCAGCCCAAAGGAGCAATGTGGGACCATCCTCCTGCAGGCCCACCACCTCCAGGGGGAGCCATAAGGGGCAGTTGCATTGTGGAATACGTGGTGGTCAAAGGTTAGGACGGCAACAACCCGATTGTCTGGTACAGAAACTAGCTCGTGGGACATGGAATGTCACCTCACTGGGAGGGAAAAAGCCAGAGCTTGTGCGGGAGGTGGAACGGTAACAGTAGTTCCCCAGCTTAGCTGCCATGTGTTGGAGTTTTCCCGGTGAATGAGAGGGTCATCTCCCTGCGCCTTCGGGTCAGGTATAGGTCTCTCACTGTGATTTGTGCCTACGGGCCAAACACCAGTGCAGAGTACCCGACCTTCTTGGAGTCCTTGGGAGGGGTGCTGGAAGGTGCTCAGACTGAGGACTGTTGTTCTACTGGAGGACTTCAATGTCCACGTGGGTAACGACAGTGATACCTGGAAAGGCGTGATAGGGAGGAATGGCCTCCCTGATCTGAATCCGAGTGGTGTTCTGTTATTGGACTTCTGTGCTAATCACAGTTTGTCCATCACAAACACCATGTTTGAGCATAGGGAGTGTTCATCAGTGCACATAGCACTAACACACCCTAGGACAGAAGTTGATGATCGACTTTGTGGTTGTATCATCTAATCTCCAACTGTATGCTTTGCGGCAATCCACGAACCTGGTGGTGAACACCGGAAAAGATGCCGTCAAGCTAAAGAAGGAGTCCTACAGGGCTTGGTTGGCTTGCAGGACTCCCGAGGCAGCGGATGGGTACCGACAGGCCAAGCAGCCCGGGTGGAAGCAAAAACTCAGGCCTAGGAAGAGTTCAGGGAGACCATGGAGGAAGACAACCGGTCGGCCCCAAAGAGATTCTGGCAAACCGTCCGGTGCCTTAGGAGGGGAAAGCAGTTCCACACTGATGCGGAAGTGGAGAGCTGTTCATCTTGAGTGGAGATGTGAGATGTTGTCAGACGGTGGTTTTTCATTAAGGAAGCAGAGACTGGGGATGTGGGGGTGGACTCACCTATCACTCAAGCTGAGATCACTGAGGTAGTTTGCAAGCTCCGCAGTGGCAAAGCAGCAGGGGTGAATGAGATTCACCCTGTGTATCTTAGGTCTCTGGATATTGTGGGGCTGTCTTGGCTGACATGTCTCTACAATATCGCATGGAGGTTGGGGACAGTTCCTCTGGACTGGACAACTGGGGTGGCGGTTCCCATTTTTAAGAAGGGGGACCAGAAGGTGTGCTCCAACTATAGGGGGATCATACTCCTCAGCCTCCCTGGTAAAGTCTATGCCAGGGTCTGTGGAGAGTGCTCTGGGAGTATGGGGTCAGAGGTGCTCTGTTAAGGGCTGTCTCGTCCTTGTATGAACAGAGCAGGAGTTTGGTTCACATTGCCAGCAATAAGTCAGACTTGTTTCCAGTGCATGTTGGACTCTGGCAGGGCTGCCCTGTGTTACCAATTCTGTTCACAATTTTTATATACAGAATTTCTTGGGCTGGAGTGGGTCTCTGTTATTCGGAGACGATGTTGTTCTGTTGGTTTCATCAAACATGGACCTTCAGCATGCACTGGGGTCGTTTGCTGCAGAGTGTGACATTGCTGGGATGAGAATCAGCCCCTCCAAAAGTCTGAGGCCATGGTGCACACTTATAGATAGGGTGAGGAGCTCTGTCACCCAGGAGGAGCTCGGAGTAAAGCCGCTGCTTCTTCACATCGAGAGAAGTCAGCTGAGGTGGCTCGGGCATCTGTTTCGGATGCCTTCTGAACGTCTACCTAGGGAGGTGTTACAGGCATGTCTCACCTGGAGGAGGCCTCGGGAAAGACTCAGGACACGCTGGAGGGACTATGTCTCTCAGCTGGCCTGGGATCCCCCCCGGAGGAGCTGGAGGTTGTGTCTGGGGAGAGGGAAGTCTGGGGTTCCCTCCTAAGACTGCTGCCCCCATAACCTGGCCCCAGAAAAGCAGATGAAAATGGATGAACGAATTAATGAATGCCCTTTATATTAGAACATCCAAAAATAGCCACATTGTAGTCAGGTTGGATATTGGCTTCACAAGCATTGGAAAACAATTAAAAAATGTTGGACCAAAACTCATGAAGAACAGGACAAAACCAAAACTAATGTGCCAAAGTCCCTTCTACTCCACCACATCTGTCACATTTAGGAGATATGGAGGGACATTTTTTACTTAATGTGATTATAGAGAAGTGAAGACGATGTAAAACCTTAAATTGGATTCATTTATTTCTCGAATTATCAAAATATTTTCCTTCACATAGTGTCTAACCTGCAAAAAATGACAGAAATGAGACTGCAGGAGAGAAAACCTATCCTTCAGCTGTGCAAAGGATGCAAATTGATTGTCTATGTAAACATCTCCTATGCAAAACAGTACTGTTGATCAGGTGTGTGAAATCAGCGTACTGACTGAAACTTTAGGTAATTTGTACAATTTATTTATCTGATTCAAAATCCTTAACGAATTCCTTACCTCAAAATTACAACTTCCTCATTTTTTTCTATTAATTTACACTCTGTAAAAAGCAATGTTGGGAGAGTGCACTCTGGCACCAAAATGGCCTCGGCATAAACCCTCAACAGAGAAGTCTCAGATGTCATATCTTCCAAAACACCCCTTTGCCAGAATGTTAAGAGCTCTGGCATATGCTGCCCAGTAATAGTGCTTGAAAATTGGAAGGCCAAAACCTCAACTATCTGTATTTTTTTGTAAATGGGCTTTGGCTATGTGAGGAATTTTAAAATTCCAAATGAATGAGAGAATAATTGATTCAATTTGCTTAAAGAAGGACACAGGTAAATAGATCGGTAGATTTTGGAAAAGATATAAAAACCTGGGAAGGACAACCATCTTTATCAAATTCACCCGGCCAATTAGTGACAAGGGGAGCAATTTCCATCTTTCAATGTTAGCTTTGATTCTGTTAATCAAATAACAAGTGGGTGGGGTTCTTTGGAATATTCAGGCCAAGATAAGTAAAGTAATTGTTAACTATTTTAAGAGGCAAATTGTTTAAAAAAGTATCACTTTAATTGTTTGTTAAAGGCATAAATTCACTTTTTCCCCAATTAATTAAATAACTAATGGTTTAAGTGCAATGTTAAAAAGAAGAGGTGATAGAGGTTCACCCTGACTCGCTCCCCGCTGCAATACCAACGGGTTAGATCTGATCCCATTTGTGAAAATAAATGAAGATGGATGTAAATAAACTATTTTGATCCAGTGAATAAATTTGTCTCCAAATACAAACTGCCTTACAGGGCTCGACAGTGCGACCATTTCGCTCGCATTTGCGACTAAAAATAGATGTGTGCGAACTGGAAAATTTATTTAGTCGCACATGTGCGACTTTTTTTTTAATAAGCTTTAATGAGGACTTAATTCACTCAGCCACGGTGAAACAACATGCTCTTCACACTAAGTTATGGTGTATTATGTTAGAAATATCGTCACTGTAGCACACACAGGCGCGATCAACAAAAGCACATCTCTAACTTCACTGGTTTATTTACGGTCTTTATATTGTTTTGAATACGTTGCTGAGCAACGCCAGGCACCGTATGGTGGCGGTGCCGCACATTGTGCGAGGCTCATAGAAAACGTTTACAATTCGGTCATGGCATATCGTGGTTTATTTAGTGTAAGACCCAATTCAACACCAGCGCTTCCACACACAGGACTTTACCTGGGCGGCCCGGTTCTGTGTTCGCGAGAAACTGAAAATACTCCGCCACAGACTCGCATGCTCTGCTGCTGCAGACTCACAGAGACGCGCTGGACACACAACTACCTCTTCTGAGTTTGGTAGTACCTTTAAGAATAGCGCGAGGACTTGAAAAGAAAAGCCTTTTACTAAATAGACGTACCCAGCTATACATCCTCTTTTTCCCGAACATGTCCTCTTTTTGGGACTTAAAAATGCATTCGGCCGCCATAAATGTCCCGGAATCTCCTTTCGCTTTCTATAGCTGCGTTTTGCATTACTTTATATGCACACTTTGGCCCGTTGCGTATCAATCTCTCAGCAGCAGAGAGCGAGCAGATTTGACCTGTCAGTGGTGCATATGGATAGTAAGAGTGTCATGCAAAATGTGTTAAATGCTTAACATTTTAGTTTTTAATTGTCTGTTAAATAAGAATAAGAAATCATTCTGTTGCTGAAGGCCATTAAAGTTTAATAGAAAGGATGATATTACTTCGGGGTAGAAGGAAAATTTAATTCATAGAGGCATTCCTATATTACGCTCTTCTTTAAAAAGCCCAGAAAGATAAAGTGCTCAGATAAACAGTGTCAGCTTTGCACATGAGGTTGTATTTGTGTCTTTCTTTACATTGCATTATTTTTCCCATGTGGGAAGTATAGGGTGGAATCGGTGGAATATATTATGCAAATAATATAAATTTTGATAAAATTATTCTCAAAAGTCACAATATTTTATGTGCTGTGGAGAAAATGTGTTTCAATATAGCTACTGCAAGTATATTTATATTTAAGATAGTATGTACAATATATATATATATATATATATATATATATATATATATATATATATATATATATATATATATATTATTGTAAAATTAATAATGTTTTGTTTGGGATCATTGACACAGCCATAATTTTCTTATGATACAAACACAGATTAAATAGCTCTGGTCATGTGAATGTATGCACTAACCATACTGCACATTTTTATTAACTTAATAACTTATTAATAATTCTCTATTTCTGCTGCCCAGTGTGAAAGAGATTTTTCAGCTCGAAACTAGATCAAAAATTGAACAAAAAGCTGCCTACTATAGGCATGTCTACCACTGAAGACTTGATTCAGATCACTTTAGAGAGGCCTTCAATCATTCATTCATTTTCTTTTCTGCTTAGTCCCTTAATTAATGTGGAATCGCCACAGCGGAATGAACCGCCAACTTATCCAGCATATGCTTTACGCAGCGGATGTCCTTCTAACTGCAACCCATCACTGGAAAGCAACCATACACACTCATTCACACACATTACACTATGGACAATTTAGCTTACCCAATTCCGCTATAGCGCATGTGTTTGCACTGTGGGGGAAACTGGAGCACCCGGAGGAAACCCACGCCAACACGGAGAGAACATGCAAACTCCACACAGAAATGCCAACTGGCCCAGCCGAGGTTTGAACCATCGACCTTCTTGCTGTGAGGCAACAGCACTACCTACTGCGCCACCGCATCGCCTAAAGAGGCCTTCATTAGAGCAATTTGATCCCAGTCCTGCTGTGGACCGCTAGCTAAACTCCATACAGCTTAATTTATAAATAATTATTAAACACTATTTAAGCTGTTGTTACAGTAAAATAAAACCTATTGGACTTATTGTATTCAAATGAATGACACAGCTTTGCTTCTAAAGATCTCCTCGCGTACATTAATTAGGCAAAAACACTATTTATTTTATATATTTTCACTGCGCTCCTAAAATTCTTTAATGTGCTCCTAAATTTTTCAACTTAGGAGCGCATGTGCTACTCCTGAAAAAAGTTAGCGTCAAGCCCTGCCTTAGCGTTTTAAATATATATGGCCATTCGATCTGACCGAAGGCTTTCTGTGCATCTAACGAGAGAATCGCAGCTGGTTTGTTGTTTAATTGACCTTTTGCATATAAAATATTACATAAAAGGCAGACGTTACAGAATGAAAACCTTCCTGGAATAAAGCCTGTCTGATCCTGATGAATAATTGTAGAAATCTGTTGTGCCAGTCTATCTGTTAATATTTTAGTCAACACTTTTTTGTCAAAATTTTAAAGGGCAATGGGCCTGTAGTTGGCTGCATCTGTCTCAGGTTTTCCTTTTTTCAAAATTACACATATATTTGTGCCATATAATGGATCTGGAAGTTTCTTCTTCTTAATTGAGTCTTGCAACATTCTTAGCATATAGGTGGCTAGTCTCTTCCCAAAGGTTTAAAAAAAAAAAACTCACATTCAAAGCCATTTGGGCTTAGAGCTTTCCCTGAGGGAAAGGCATGTATTGCTTTTAATATATCTTCGATTAAGATTTCAGACTCTAGTTCTAGTTTGGCATGCTCAATTTAGAGAAAACGTTATAATAATTTGGGTAAAGGTAGCTTTAGAAGTGTATAAATCTGAATAAAATTCCCTCTAAGACGTATATTTATTTCTTCAGGATTTGCTATCGGATCACCTGTTTTTGTTTTTACCATATGAATTACCTTGTTGGCTTGTTCTCCTTAATTGTCTTGTAAGTAACTTTCCAGGCTTGTCTTCCAGCGAAGTGTTTCTGCTTAAGCTTGAGAAGGTTGCTTATCTGTCTATTTAGGATAGAATTATACTCATTTTTTAATTTTAACATTTCATTATAATCAGAATTGGAAAGTGACCTTTTGTAGGTTTGTTCATAGTTTGGGAGTATATTTTCAATTTCCTGTGGTCGGCTATTCAAAGCATGCTTTTTAGATGATTTGTATAAAATGACTTGTCCCCACATTACAGCTTTTAAAGTATCCCACTAGTCGGAAATATCACCATTATAAATAGTTGAGAAGTACTCATCCATTCTATCATTTAGGTATGACAAAAAGGTTGGATCTTGGATTAACATAGGGTTGAAATGCCAGCAATAATTCCGCTTTGGCAGAATATTTTCAAGTTGGAGCGTGACAGGGCTATGGTCAGATATTATTATGTTATGACATTTGTCATCTCTATCCGTTGGATGCTGAAGCCTCCAGATATCAACTAGATTTCTAGATTTAATTAGGTTATGAAGCATTTAAGTAATCGTAGGTGGTGGTTTTGAAGAAAGTCTATCCATATAAGGGCTAAGTAGCAATTAAAACCCCCACCTAATATAAGGTTAGTGGTATTTGTGTCTAGGATTATGCTAAATACTTTCCGAAAAAATTCTGGGTCATCAAAATTGGGACTGTAAATGTCATACAATCTAATTCGTACCATTTAGTACGATTTGCTCATCGCCCAATGACGGTTGGTTTTAGGGGCGGGGTTGGGTGCCACACCTCCTTTTTAAAATCGTACATTTTCGTACGACTGAACTTGTACGAATTAGCCACTAAACTGACAAAACGTAAAATACTTATGTTTCCTCATGAGATCAGGCTGGAAAAATAGCACAGTTTTGTGAAAGAGAATAGTTACACCTCTAGCTTTAGCATTTAACGGGGCCTGGTATACCGGAGATATCCAGTTAGCTTCGAGTCTAAATTGGTTGGAAACATTAAGATGGTTTTCTTAAAGAAACATTTTATCGGTTTTAAGTGATTTCAGATGTGCAAAGACCCTGCTCCTTTTAATTACATGACCAAGCCCTCTTACATTCAAAGAGACTATATTCATGGCTTGATTATTTGAAGTAGTCATCATCCCTTATCAAAAAGAATTACCTTGTAATATTGGCATTGTGTATGATCCTCTATCTTAGATGTCACATACAGTATGCAAGAGTATTTGGCAGTTCATTCTGCTGTGGAGACCCCTGATAAATCAGGGATAAGCCGAAGGAAAATGAATGAATTATCTAAATAAATCTAATTGGATGCTTCCAATGCATACTCATTTTTGGGTTGCATAACCTGTTGTGCTGAAGTTGAATTTTACTGTTCATTGCATGTGAAGCTGTTGGCAAAGCAAGTGCTTTGACCATTCTTGGAAGTAACTTTGTTTTAACAGGCTGGTTTTAGCTGGTAATTTCTCAGCCTTACCATTTAAGACCAGGCTGGAAATTGTTGATGTTGCACCCCTGGAAAAGGGGAAATTAATGAATAATGATCAGACACGATCTCGAGCTGCTGTCTGCGTTGAGCTGTATTCACTTTGGCACACAGTGTAGGTTTTCTTTATCAATCAATACATAAATGACAAAAACATAAACAAATAAACACATTAATACATCAAATTACATCAATATATTTTGAACTCAGTGTTACAAATAGTACTTTTTCCTTTACAGTAACACTTTAAGTAAATTCTGTGTCCATTCACAACTATAACCAATCATTTCCTTATGAAAACACTTTGTCAGTTCAAACAATTAACATCAACAGTAACAGTTTTTCACAATTATGAACAAAAGTGTCGCTGATCATCTTCTATTATTTCAAATCACAAACTCTTACATACAACATTCTCTTTTTAAATAACAATGAAATAAAGTACATTTAAATTCACTTTAAACACCGAGAGATATTCTTCAACACATCACTGTGGTTAGCATTTACTCACCGATTAGCATCGGTAATGCTATTATCTCTGCTTTTACCTTTGACATATTTACATAACAACATATGATCACATAATAATCCCTTGAACACATTTGTATATATTTAATACATTTCTGTGTGTTTTATACCTGGAAAAGGGGAAATTAATGAATAATGATCAGACACGATCTCGAGCTGCTGTCTGCGTTGAGCTGTATTCACTTTGGCACACAGTGTAGTTAGACAACGCTTACTATCTGCAGCTCTAGATTTCCCCCTAGCGGGCACTCCATGAATTACATGTTCGTCATTTTCTCAGGTATTCACTACAAAGAGCAACACATCCAGTTATGTAAATCATGTTGATTTAAACTCTTCTTTGTATTTATTTTTATGTATCCAATTTATTTTGTAGTATATTCTAATGATCATATTGATCTTTAAACCACTACATTGAAACTAGCCTAGAAATGGCTAAAACCAGCCAACCCCAGCTTGGACTGGTTTAAGCAGTTTTTATTCAGCATGGATGTTAAAGTACATACTTTGATATTTCACAGCAATGTTAAACTAATATTGATTTTAAAAAGTGCTCTGTGATTTCAGGACTGACAAAATTACCCCTTAAACAGAACAGAAGAGCCAAGATTTCAAAATATCTGAAAGGAGCTGATCACAGAGAATAAGGTAACAAGGGTAAGACCAGAAGACTTATTAAATCAATTAAAGTGCATTTTTTCATAACAAATCCCTATATTATCATTACATTTCTTTATTGCAGTTATTTTTAGAAGGTTTAGACACCCAAACATAAGTGAGTGGTGTTAAAAAACATTGCATTGCTGTTATCAAAGCTGAATTTACAACATCAGTACTCTGGTCTTCAGCGTCAAATGATTTTTTTTTAAAGAAATTTAATATTTTTTCATAATTTGCTGCTGATCAAGTAATATTTCTGATTTTGATTGTTTTTTTTTTTTTTTTTGTAAATCAACATCTTAGAATGATTTCCGAATGATCAACTGACACTGAAGATTTGAGTAATGATGCTGATAATTCAGCTTTACATTACAGCCGTGAATTACATTTTAAGATTCACATCAAAATATTTATATTTAGACTGTTTACTCATCCCTTACACCTTAATTCAGGGGTGTCCAAACTCGGTCCTAGAGGGCTGGTGTCCTGCTGAGATTAGCTCCAACTTGCTTCAACACACCTGCTAGGAAGTTTGTAGTATATCTAGTAAGAGCTTGATTAGCTGGTTCGGGTGTGTTTGATTAGGGTTGGAGCTAAACTCTCCAGGACACCGGCCCTCCAGGACCGAGCTTGGACACCCCTGTCTTAATTCATTCTTAAGTCCTAAAATTTATATATTTTATTTTGTACTGGCATGATACACGACTCATATTCAGTCATGTCTTGTCTTTTTTTCTCTTTTTTTTGTTTTCAACAGCAGCTTAAAACGAGCCCAAATGTTCTAGAGCTGCTGAACATCTTTATATGTATGTACATTTTTGACTGCCAGACAGTGATGAGCAAAATATATTTGAGTGACAGTTCTTTAAAAAAAAAAGATAAGTGTGATGTAGATATGGAGATTGATATAGATTTTTAATTCAAAATGTAATAATTTTGAAATATTTTATAACACTCAAGCACCACTGTATACCTGAAAGTAAAAAAAGCAAATACAAATAAGTGAAGTGATCTGTTAATACTGTTATTTGTGCTTTGTTTCAGGCAGCAGAAAGACAACTGGACGATAGAGAAAGTGACTAAGACATGCACACACAGGCTCGACATATTAAAAATTCAATTGTTTGACAAATGCTTTATGTTTTCTGACAATAAAGCCAATTTTAATTAAATTTAATTGATTGAACTCTCTCTGTCTCTAACATTCAGGACATGAAAATAACATAGGTTGGTGCCCTAAAGGTTTTGAAAACGTTATGGGAATGCGTGTAGATGCCTACAGGGATCCGGTAACACTTTACAATAACAGTACATGAATAATAATGTATTAATATGTAAACTAAACATTACTTTATTATGAATTAATGATGAGTTAATGTATGCACTAATCATGAACTAACTTTAACTACAACATGAGTCACATGAGTTCATGAGTGAATAACGGCTACCTTAATTACTTGTTAGTACATGATTGTTGTTAATTAATGTATTAATTACCACATTAGTTTATGCTTAATTTAACCATCATGAACTCATGATATGTTAATATATAATTATGTTGTGACTTTACTTGGAGGGGCACATCATCATTAACCCATTCTTAACTACTCATGAACTCCTTATGCACGTCCAACTAGTCAGTTTACACTGAATAACAATAGAAAAGTGTTCAGTCAACATCAGCAAGAACAGGAGTTCATGAGTAGTTAAGAATGAGTTAATGATGATGTGCCCCTCCAAGTAAAGTCATGACATAATTATACATTAACAGCTCATGAGTTCATGTTGGTTACATTTAGCTTAAACTTAAATGTTAATGAATACATTAATTAACAACATGTTGTCATGGGACAGGTTTGATCTGGGCTCCTCTGTCCTGTCTGTTCTCTGTCTCAGCTGTTTCCTCTCACAATCAGCGCTGGCGCGCACGCATTACTCACCTGTAGCTCTTTCCATTTGATTTCCTCCTCTACATATACTTGCCCTTTTGTTTAGCTGGTTGCCAGATTATTGTGTTTGTCTACCTACACTCTCTGTGTGATTTCTCACAGCATTAAAATAACCATCAACAAGTTCTAGTCTAGTCTTGTCCTGTCGTTTAGAAGTGAAGTAACCATCTGCCATACCTGTGATCCGCGCAGCCACCCCGCTGTGTGGAGTCTGACATCCTCACCTCCGTGCTCGCCAGCACCAGCCACCGCATCACTGCTGGAGACCTCACCCTCCTTGAGTCCTTAGGGAACCCACATCTGCACTGGCCCTGAAGGAGAAGCGTTTGTGGCCGTAGATCCTGCCTGCGTTTGTCGCCAACGACCGACGAACGGCAGTTGCCTTTGTTTCTTAATAAACTATCTGCTTGAGCAATTTCTGACTCCGTATTCTGTCCAGATCCCTGACAGAATAATCTGGCCAAACAATTTTCTCATATAGAGCCGCCACAGGAGGGGCCCATATGGTTAGCTGCGAAGCTCCATGGCATTATGCTGGGTCGACATGAGCAGGAGCTGGTAGCTGCTAGACGCTCCATTCAGAGCTTATCCGCTCAGGTAACGAAGCTTACCGCCCAGCTATGGGTCCTGCGTTGTAAGTCCACTCTGGCACCTGACTGCCATCACCCCACGGAACCCAGGATCAAAAATCCCCCACGCTACTCAGGCCGGTCTACAGAGTGCCGTGCCTTTCTCACACAGTGCGAGGTGGTTTTCTCTCTACAACCCACCACCTATGCTAATGATCGCGCCAGGGTGGCGTTTGTAATATCTCTCCTTACGGGGCGAGCCAGAGACTGGGGAGCGGCCTTTTGGGAGTCTAATTCTGAGTGTTGTAACCACTTCCCTGATTTCAAGCAGGAGATGATTAAGGTGTAAGAATCCCACCGGCCCAATGACGGAATCCAGTGTTGTGGTCGAAGGAATCTGCGTGTATGTCTTTTCGGACGCTTCTGGGAAAGTTATGTTACTTCATTAAAATTTATTGACCAATTTAACCTCTGACTTTACGCATAATTTAATCTGACTCCAATTCTATTTTATTATCAATTCACCATTCACGTTTAGCTGATCATATTTGCAGTTGTGATGTAATTTAGAATTTGATATTTTCTTGTGTCTGATATTGTAATTGTACGTTCATTAGGGACCAAACGCCGCTCAGAGTTCCACGCCCCGGGATTGCGTCTCTTCTCACGGACAGATTGGCGACACTCTGAAATTAGTCAGAGGATACGGGATGAATTAATATTCAATTAGGCTGGTTGCAAACTGCTCACTCATACTAAAAAAACATCTCACTTAATCAAGATCCGTAACTTGCTAGTTTCAGTGGTTATAAAATTAAAAGATCTCCATATTATCGTGTCCAATAATTAGATAATTATGCCGCCATAAAGGTAGCGAAAGATTCCACATAATCTACTGGATACAATGAATTCAGAATACTCCAGAATTAATCAAAAAGGGTTAACATTTATTTTGCCAGGCAGGTAAAAACATCATTTAAAGTGAATCAAAATGAATATAAACACAACTGATCAGCATAACATATAAACACAAGTACAAATACAAGGTTAAAAATAACTTGATAAAGTCAGCATACCTGGCAATAGGAGAGACACACAAAGGCTGTGCGGGAAGTCTGGATACAGAAGCTTCCCCAAGTGGTTTCCAAAACTCCTTAAATACCCATTAACATCTTTGTGAAACAGTCATGAATATTTAGCACCCAAATATTTGACTAGGCTTTCAGAGTTAATTAACCACCAAAAATCACATATTTGTTTGGGGTGAAAAAGTTTATCAAGAGATCTTTATTAGGGGTTGTCATCCCTTAGGAGAGAAAAACCATTCACCAGTTTATCTTTTTATTAACATCTGTGAACACAGGAATGTCCTTTGTTCTCTGAGTTAATTAACTACAAAGGTTTATCAATTAGTTTGAGTAAATAGTGTAAAAAGAGTTCACTAGTTTATCTTTCCATCAACATCTGTAAACACAAGAATGTTCTCTGTTCTCTGGGTTAACTCCCGACAAAGGTTTATCAATTTGTCTGGGGTAAATAAAGTCAAAAGAGTTCACCAGTTTGCCACCCACACCTGAATGATTATAATTAAAAAACAACACCAGTAGGGGAGAGGGATGAGGGCGAGAAGGATGTTCTGAGGGTGTTCTCGCGTCCCCTTGCCCAGATTCCAGAGTTTTTATGACTTTATTGCAAGAGATGTTTGTTTGAGTAAAATCCAGTCTTACAAAGGTCTTCGATTGTTTCATCCATGGGCGCGAGTCATCACGTCTCCTCGCCACTCTGTGCCAGGGAGGAAGATCCGCCGCGGATTATGCTATCGAGTTCCGCACTCTGGCGGCCACATGTGACTGGAACGAGCCGGCACTCACAGCTTGTTTTCTAGAGGGTCTAGACGCCGAGGTAAAGGACAAACTTCTGGTCCACAATCTCCCCGATTTGATCCTCTGGTGGAGTTGGCTAATCGAGTGGATAAACGTCTCGACCACCGTCGCCGATTCCGCGGTATCACACCTGTGTTTACTGCTTCTCTCCCTGGTTCTTCCTCTCTGACGTCACAGCCATGCTCGGACCCATTGAGGCTGGGTTCCTTGCACATTTCCGAAGCGGAACGACAGCGACGACTGGTGGCTAGATTGTGCATGTACTGCGGGGTCGCTGGGCACATCGCATTGAGATGTCCAGTAAAGAGATGTAGCGCGCCAGTAAACAGAGGAAGACCACTTCTTTCCCATCACTGAAGTCCTGCACTTCACTGGATGTCACTCTACACTTCAGAGATTCATCCATCTCCTCTACAGCCTTTATTGATTCTGGTGCAGAGGGAAATTTTATGGATGAGACTTGGGCAGTAGACCATGAGATACCGCTCCAAACACTCGAACATCCTTTCACCATGTTTGCTCTCGACGGACGACCTCTCACTAGGATCAACCGTATTACACTTCCTGTGAGTCTCACAGTCTCTGGAAATCACAAGGAGACCATTTCTTTTCATCTGTTCCCATCGCCACTTACACCCATAGTGCTGGGTCATCCGTGGCTCACCCAACATAACCCTCACATAGACTGGTCAAAGGGGACAATATTATCTTGGAGCTTACCTTGCCATGTAAAATGTCTTGTTTCTGCAATGTCTACTTTGACTTCTGTTTCTGTGTTTCAGGATGAGCCTGGAGACCTATCCAGTGTTCCTGAGGAGTACCACGATCTGGGACCGGTTTTTAGTCGCTCCCGGGCCGCTTCTCTTCCTCCTCACCCCCCCACTTAGTGCGCATTAAGGCTGGTCACGAGTGGAAGTCTGCTTTTAATACACCGCTCGGTCACTTTGAATATCGGGTTCTTCCCTTCGGCCTGGTCAACGCTCCGTCCGTGTTCCAAGCACTGGTAAACGATGTCCTACGGGATATGCTTAATATCTTTGTTTTCGTCTACCTGGACGATATTTTAATATTCTCCCCATCTCTGTCCGTTCACATCCAACACGTACGTCGAGTCCTCCAGCGTTTACTTGAAAATCGCCTATTCGTCAAAGCCGAGAAATGCGAGTTTCACGCTAGCTCAGTAACGTTTTTGGGGTCCGTTATCTCTGGTGAGGGGATTAGTATGGACCCTTCTAAAGTACGCGTGGTTTTAGAATGGCCTGTACCCGATTTCCGGTCTGCTCTCCAGAGATTTCTCGGGTTTGCTAATTTCTACCGCCGTTTCATTCAAAACTTCAGTCAAGTTGCTTCTCCACTTACCGCTCTAACATCCACCAAGATCCATTTTTCATGGACTCCAGCTGCCCAAGCAGCATTTGCGTTTAGTTTGTTTAGTTTAGTTTGCACATTAATACATCATTATTCATGTACTGTTATTGTAAAGTGTTACCGGGATCCTATAGTAGTGGCCCCCTAAATGTCCTGAGAACATCCTGAATGTTCTGTGAAGGTTCCCCAAATAATGTACCTTCTCAAAACGTTACTAGACAACATCCTTAACACCAACGGGGGCATTATAAGAACTTTCTGAGAATGTCGCATTTTCCAATAAAGTATGGTCCCCTAAACATTCTGAATGTCCCCCTGTTATGACTGGGATGCATGATAAATAACTTTTAAGTGCAGTTGATTAACGCCTGTTGTTGGTGTCCTGAGGGGAAATCCTCTTACCGAGACCGGACAACAGCTCATCAAACTGGGCTTGGCTCGGTCGGAAGCACCGCTGAAAGCTTCCATCATCCAGGTAAAGTTTCTTGAGGAGTTGATGAACTCACAGAGCTGGGTGCACCTCTGAATGGATCTAGTGCACTCAGACACAACACCAAACGAATCGACGCTGTTTATCAGCCTTTCTAAAGCACATAAACACAGCTCTTCTCTCAATAAAACCCATGTTAGCCATTTAGCAATGAAGCTAGTCAGCAGGCAGTGGTGGAAAGAGTACTGAAAAATCATACTTAAGTAAAAGTACCATTACTTACCTAAAAATGTAGTGCAAGTAGAGTAAAAGTATCTGTTGTAAATATTACTGAGTAAAAAAACCTTTCAAAAGTACTCGTGAGTAGTGAGTATTAAGCTGTGAAAACTGATGCATTTACATGTAATTTGTGGATGTGTGTAAAGGTAGCATTCTGTAGTGCATTTAGTTATTGCCCAGCAGGCACACAACATCATGAGACATTATTATTAGGTTAGATTTAGGTTGTGATGTCAGGTGACCAAAATTCAAGTCTAGCCAGCGTATAAGGACAATGTTATTTTGTTGCCCAATAACGACATCAAATGACGTTGATATTTGGTTGATTTTGGGTTGTGTTAGAAAGTGACCAAAATCCAACGTTGAGCCGACATCTTAAACCAACGTCATATATGACGTCAAATACTGACATGTATTCATCAGGTGTGGCAACCAAAATCCAACGTCTGATAGACGTAATAGTGGTAACGTCCACACAACGTCAAGCTGTAACATCCTTGGACGTTGATATTTGGTTGATTTAAGGTTGGATATTGGACATTGACGTTGGCCTGACGTTGAGTTCTGATGTCAAAACGATTTTAATTTCCAAACAAAATGCAACGTCAATGACGTTAGGGTACAACGGCAATCTGATGTCATGTTGACGTCTTGTGCCTGCTGGGTGTTTAAGGCCATTTCAGTCATCATACAATAAACATCCGTCATCTTCTCATCAGTGACGTGCATCTAAACAGCCTCTGGGTCAATGCGTGTAAAGATTTTGGACATCTTCTTGGACACTTTTAATGCTTCCAAACAGTTTGCTGAAATTATAAAGTGCACACGTCTTGAGGTAGTTCATTATGGTGCGATTTACCTTCTATGTGCGATTTGATTGGACAGGAATAACAGGACTGATTTTTCTAATCCCCATAGACAAGAAAAATAGAGTAGTGACTGCAGGTTGAAGGAAAGTAGTGGAGTAAAATTACAGATACAGCACTAAAAATGTACTCAAGGGAAAGTAAAAGTACACATTTTTAAAACTACTCAGTAAATTACAATTCTTGAGAAAAACTACTCAATTACAGTAATTTGAGCATTTGTAATTAGTTACTTTACACCACTGTCAGCGGGTAGACAGAAGCCCTGCCTATGACGCAAATCCATGTCTATTGTGAAGTGAATTTGACGCGCAAATGAATCGAGTAAACTCAAAATGTTCATGCATCTATTTACGCATGAATAGTGCGATTTATTCGAGCGTTCCGTGTCTGGTGTGAACACAGCATTAAACAGCACTCGGGACTGAATTAACAGTCTCCTATTCCAGAGGTGTCAAGCTCAGTTGCTGCCCTCTTGTGGAAAGACAGAGTATGTTTGAATGTTCTAGAAAGTGTAGCATAAAGCCTGGTTTTTACTTCTGCGTCAAGTGATCGGCGTGACCCACGGCGCAAGCCTTGCGTGTAGCCGTGCATTTATACTTCTGCCCGGTTTCTGTTGCTCTGCAATAACACTTCCGAAACGCTAGCTGGCAGTAGGTGTTTATGTTCCTCTGTGTCGAGTTTCTTCGCTGGTGTTTTGTTTTTTCTGAACACTTCCTTAATGTACAAGTGGCTTAAATTCACTCATTTTGAGGCGGGAACCAGCGGACGTGCAACAACTTTAATCATGAGGTAAACACAAAACAACAGTCTTCATCCGGAGCTCCTTCACGGGACTCCACACTTGTAAACACTCGCTGCATCGGGCGCGCGGCTCTCACCTCCGCCCACACTCGTCAGCGCTACCAAGCCGACCAATCACAGAGCTTGCGCTACGCGTTCGCATTACATTTTTTGAGAGGTGCGTGTCAACGTCGCTGATGGCCACGGCGAGGGCTATGTGACCATGCGTAGGCTGCGCCGTAGCATACATGTGTTCTTGACGCAGAAGTATAATCAGCCTTTAGTGTGTCAGTTGGTCGAGCATGAAGCACATGAGAGATGTCCTCCTTTCTAGTGGTGTTGTTTACTTGTGTGCGTGCATCTAAATGTAAGTTTCTCTGTTTCTTAATGATATTTATCATGTTGTTTAAGGGTTATCACCATAAGACAGTCATGCTAACAGCCAGTTTTATACTACCTAATTGCATGATTAACTCCTGTATATAGTTTATTCTTATTGTTTGCATCAAGCGGAAGTATATTTGCCTTTATTTAAGTTTAGTTAAATGTTATTAAATGATTTAACGAGGTTGCCGTGTAGGCTAAGAAATGCATAGTCATGCTAACGCATGTGCTATACTGTGTGACGTCATTATTGCACGTGGCCTTGGGTTCGATCCCCAATCTAACCAAAGTTGAGAAACTGATGAATAAGCTATATAAAGTGAAGAATAGGACTTCAAAATATAATCTAATGTCTTTCTAATTATTGTTACTGTTCTTTAAACTACTGTTTGTTGTATCTGTACTGTGGGTGAATGTTACTTATTCTTTGTTTCTACTTGTTTGTATAACCACACACACCCCAACACCCATATGTCTGCTTTAATGGAATAAACCCATGTGAGACAATAAGCATCTTCGTTGCGTTTTGACCAGATGTACTACAACTCTTAATTCAACTTTAACCAGATTATAAGCTACAGTACAGCCGAAACTCTGCAGAGTTTAGTTCCAACCCTGCTTCAACACACTTACCTGCAGGTTTCTAAACTATGAAGGTATTTTTTGTGCAAAACTCCCAAGCAGCTGTGAAAGTGTAATTTGTAGTTGTAAAGAGTTACCACAAATGTGTATCATTAAATTTGTAATAGCAGAGCAAATTTACGAATGTGTATCAGTAAATTTGTAATAGCAGAGCAAATTTACGAATGCGTATCAGTAAATTTGTACTTGCAGAGCAAATTTACGAATGCGTATCAGTAAATTTGTACTTGCAGAGCAAATTTACAAATGTGTATCAGTAAATTTGTACTTGCAGAGCAAATTTACAAATGTGTATCAGTAAATTTGTACTTGCAGAGCAAATTTACAAATGTGTATCAGTAAATTTGTACTTGCAGAGCAAATTTACAAATGTGTATCAGTAAATTTGTACTTACAGAGCAAATTTGCAAATGTGTAGGTATTTTTTGTCTCCAACAAACACAAAGCAACATTTACACCTTTTCAAATCCTTCAGTGCAGGTGCACAAATCTCATCGGACGAATCACAAACACAGAAACTCATCCGCTCACGTTCTTTGCTACTATTGTTCCAGTGAATATGGTGCAAAACACATTCACACACCGGCATCCAGAAATGTGAAGTCACAGACAAAACCTGCACATCTGTAGATTAGAATGTGTATCCACGCAAAGAGAGCTGAACCCGTGTAGAACGCTTGGTTTATTTTTTTCTAAGCACAAACACAAATATGTTACTGCAACCTCTCAAATCTGCCACTACGAGTCTCAAGCGCTGTTTTTCACTTACAAATCTACGTTTCGCGCTCTCGCTCTTTTGCACCAAACATCACTGTGATATTTGGTGCAAAAGTGACTTGTGAAACTGCCAATCAAAACGCGGGCTCTACCTTGAGATCAGAGAAATTCAACCTATCAGAAGAGGTTTCCTTGACCTTGTTTAGCCATAGAAAGAGTTTGCGACAGAACGAGCGGGGAAACGATGACATCCTGAAAGCAGCAGTCCAGTTAAGGTACGTTTTCATTGCTTCTTTTTATAAAACCACTCAGTTGTACAGTTTGTTGTTAGTTTAATTATAGCTGTTAGTGATCAGTATTCATAGCTAGGATAGCAATCCTTGTTTTACCAAAGGTAGCGTGGCTATCTTACCCTAATGTGAAGTTCACTATTCAGTCTTCTCATATAATCGACTCTGTAAATTAAACAATTTAATGCATATATTTATTTTAGAAAAATGGCAGACCAGGGTGTGTCTTCGCAGGTGAGCAAAACCAATACATTCAGGTGAAGCTGGTTTTATAATTTATTATATATATATATATATTTATAGTATATAATTTGTTTTGATAAACAGGTAACAGTGCAATACTTATTTTTATTTTTTCTTCCAAATGCACAAACATAACAGCGCCATTGTGGTCCAGTGGTCAACATTGCGTTATAAAGCTGCCGACCCGAGTTCAAACCTCTCCTGAGTAGTCCTGAGTAGGATATCTATAAAGAATTTTGCACAGAATATATATTCAGATATTGCAGGAAAGGACATTGTGATGTTTTAAAGAATAGTGTTGGAGATTTAGCTCCCCTTTAATGTTCTCATATTTATGAAAACCATTGGAAGTTCTAAAGCAGTTGTTTCCTTGAAAAAGACGTGATAGTGTCATTAGAAACTGAATTGGAAATGACCTTATTTTAATATGTCAGTCGTGAACTGAGGTGGGCTGGTCTAAGGCTTAAAACTCCAGGGCTGAAAAGGAGTCCCACTCCGGCCCTGCTTTCAGTAAAGTAAAAACTTATCCTAGGATGGTCAGAAGTTAAAACAAGAACACCTAGAGGTGAGGCAGAGAAACTGTATAAAATGTACACAGGACACAAAACACTTCAGACGGTCTAGGGGAGAGTTCAGGTTGTCCTGAAGGGCTGTTTTCAGACATTTCGGCTTTATTATTTTAATAAAGTCTATTTCTGTTATCCAAAACCTCCAGTTTGATAGTGTTTAATTTATGGAAAGGCTGGGTAACACCGACACTAACAAGTGTAAATTATATGTATTATTAATTATGAATATATATATAAGATTTTAGAAATATCCAGAATCATTTATCAGAATCATAAAAAATTGGTTAACACTGAATTTATTTATTTAATAAATTTTTCATATGAAGAAAAACAGCACTCTGTTGTCATCTGGTTATTTGTTTCAGGAAAAAAAAACACAAATCAGTTCTAGATATACAGATGTGTTGTACATCCAGCAGTGAATGAAGAAGACATGCAGATCATCTCACCAATTACACATTTAGTTTACAGTTGTAGTATCTACAAATCAGAGATGTGCAATGTGTGGCCTGCAGTATCTTTAAAATAAAGTCTGCTGCACCACATTATTAACTGTTGATCAGCTTTAAAACATTTGAAAAGTGAATCACGGAAATTGCTTTCAGATCTGGGTGCTCGTATATTCATTGGTTTACAGAATAAGATGTGAAGAGTAATGTGAACATTAACCAAAAAAAAAAAAAAAAATCTCCAAAAATAATCTGATATAAACATTTAAGTTTATTTAAGAATTTATAGGATATTCACAGTTAGTACCAAGATAAATATTTTCCAGTATAACCCCACTGTCATCATACTACACCACTGCACACAAAGATAATTATGAAAGATTACTGAAAATGACAGTTGCTCTCATCTCAGGTTTAAAAGGTAATCTGCACTGTCATCAAAACATTTGTGTGAAAGCTGTATGGTTTTTTTGATGTGTTCAAAATATTCCGTAGTCTAATCGATATTGGTATGTTTGCTGGAAAATTACAGTCGATGCATTTAGTATGTTTACATTAGCTTGTTAGGAGACCATTGCTTCTCAACTTTTAGTTACTACTAGTTACTCTTTTGAATTAGCATTGTGTAAGGGGTTGTGTAATTAGTATCATTATTAAAACACAAACAATATACATTGTGCATTGACTAAATTGGTGAAATGGATATTAAACAATGTACTAGGAATTAGGAATGTAGTCCTTTAGTTCACATGATTGAAAATGCTGCTTATTGTCAAAGTTGTCCATCCCTGCTTTTATTCATTCAATCATTTTCTTTTCGGCTTAGTGCCTTTATTAATCTGGGGTCGCCACAGTGGAATGAACTGCCAACTTATCCAGCATATGTTATTACGCCCTTCCAGCCGCAACCCAGCGCTGTTATACACCCAGCGATCAACAAGTGAAACAAGTGAAAGTGTTACTTATAAACTTTGACTATTTAAAATAATAATAATTCCCTGATTGAACATGACTACTAGATTATAGGAATACATTCTGCTTTTTAAGTTTTACATCTTTAAATCCTCAAGAATCACTTCTGTAGAAACCTTACTGATGACCTCTGCTTTCTTCTTGACCTCCATTAAAGACTGAATGCGATCTGTAAATCCAGGCTTGGCTTCTTGTTTCTCAGACTCAATCATCAGATCGATGTAGTCAGGGGTGGACAGAGGATTGGGCTTGAGGGCGATTTCCTGAAGACGCTCCAATGACTTCTGAGATTTCTCAATTAGTCCAATGACAATATCCTGGACAGCCTCAAGCTCATATTCAAGCTTTTCAAAGATCTTTTCTTTGGTCATGACCTCTCCGTGTGCTTCTCCAAATCGCTTTTTTAAATCCTGAGTGGTCTCCTTTCTCTTTTCTGTGACATAATCCCATTTATATTTCTGATTGAAGTGAACATTCCAGTCACACTTTCCAGGACAGACCGTACACTTTCCATCTTTCATGACCTTGCACTTTTTTGTGTCATCTAGGATCTCACATTTATCGTCACATGTGTAGTGACAACTCTGGCAGTTGGTCATGTAGTTTTCAACCTGTTTTGGTACAGTTACTTCTATTTCATACTCAAAATCCTTGTTTGCCCCAATCTGAGCCTTGTTTTGTTCCAGAGCAGCTCTTGTCTTCTTTATTTCATCCAGTTTTGTCAGACCAGCATTGATCTGTGGCTGCAGGCCTTCCACAAGCACCTCAAGATGCTTTCTCTCTTCTAGGACCTCTTGTGTCAGAGATAAACTCTTGGTTTCCATTTTGCTTAGGTATGTGAAGAATTTTTTCATGCTAGAAAATCCCAGCTTCCAGAACATTTGGTCAAGGTTTTTACAATCTGAGTCCTCGTCTTCTTCAGATTTATTAATGTTTGCAAACACAGCAGAGTTGTTGAACTTGAAGTGAAGCGGCTCTCCAGACTCATCTGTAGAACAGGGAACCTCAGAGACTTTGATGGCCTCGAGAACTGGAGGTTTGTTCACATCTGCAAAGGTGGCAATCACCAGGATGTTTTCAGCAATATCCTTCCCAAATATAGAGAGAATGGAGTCAAAGACATATTTCTGTGTGGCTGTCAAACGGGGAACTGAAGCCTGAACTACAAAACACACGGCATCAATGCAGTCGATTCCTTCATGGGCAGAGAAAAACTCCTTAATCTGAGCTGTGAGTTTCTGGTCTTGTTTAATTCCTCTGGTGTCTCCAAAGCCTGGTGTGTCCACAATGGTCAGAGAATATGGAACCCGGAAACCTTCCATGTGATTAATCTGATATGCTGTGATTGCAGATGTCTGACTTTCAGCCTGGGATTTCTGCTGTCCTTCATCTATCAGCACAAACCGGAAATCATCTTCCCAGTTCACTCCCAGTATGTAGTTGATCATGCTGTTAATGAGAGTGGTTTTTCCTGAACCAGTGGCTCCGATCATCAAAATGGTCTTGTTCTCTTTTGTACTGCTTTTCCCAAATGTGCTTCTTCTGCAAAATTCATCACTGTTCTTCCAAGTTTCTTCCAGGTGGAGTTTAAAGATGGACAGGTTCTCATTGCTGCCCTTTTCTGCTTTACTGCTCCAGTTGTTCTTTATTTCACGGGCAGCACTTAAGGTCTCCCCACTGCTGTTGTCTTCCTGCTTTGTTTTTTTGGATGTGTTTTGTTCATTACTTGCAATTTCAACAGATTCAGCTGCGCTTTTCTGATCCGTTTCCTGCTGCGCTGTTCAAAAGAGAAAGAAATGATTCTGTAAACATCCAATTCTCAATATAGTACAGTTAATTAGTTTTTATACTGTGTACAACTATTGGTGTGCTGCTTTTCCTACTTTAAGTTGTCTTGTTTCTCATCCAAATATATAAAATCTAATTCTTAAATCAAGAAGCAATTTTTAGACAAGTCAAATCATTGTTTTCTTTTAGAATAATAACAACTAAAAATTAAGAGTTTTTCCTTAAAGGTGCTGTATGTAAGTTTTTGACTCTTCTAAAGCATAAAAATACCATAATATGTGTGCAGATATTTAAGAAACATCCCAAGTGAACATACTTGTTTAACTGAAAAACAATGCTGAAGTCAGATATTCTGCTTTGAAAATGGGTTTTCCGTGCCGGAACGCTGTCCTTGTTTAGATAAATTTCATATGCACGATGCCAGTTTAGCCAATTATATGTCAGCACCCTGGGTTGCCTTGTTGGAAAACAGCGTATTTCATTCATTCATTCAGAAAGACTCTGAAAGCATGCATCCGTGACCAAAAAGAACAGTATGGGAGACAGATGCAGTTCCACATGAGGTTATTAATTAGCAAATTACATAAATATTACGAACGTAAACATTAGGTGAGCAGGTTACATTGTAACCGCGTGTCCTAACAACACGCTGTGACGAGAGAGGCAGTGATCAGCTATTTGGCTGTTTGCACCAGACGAGACACGGCAGAAATGTAAATACAGCCTTTCAGAAGCACAGAATATGCACTCGCTCACGAAACGGTAAGGTTTAGAATCTATTTAATACATGTTAACCCACTTTAACATCAATGTAGATGCTGAATCACTCATATGTGTTTAGTTCTAAAGTTCAATTTCAGACGGTTTATTGTATTTTCAAGATCTGAGGTGAACTTTCTGCTTTCAGTATATGGCAACAAATGCCATGTAAAATGCATTCAAACTCGCATTGTTAGCATTTAGCACAGAATAAAGCACACAAGGCTCACCTGAGGTGATCTAGCTGTCATAGGTTTCTGTTGTTCAGCTGTGAGAAACAGAAGCCATTTCTAATATATCAATTCGAGGTGTTGGTTAGGACAAAAACTCCTTTTAATATGGAAAATATTCCCTCTATCGCGTGTCGTTGCTTTTATTTAGAACACAGTTTAAATCACTCGCTCCTGTACACAATCTGGCATCCCAGCGTACTTTTATTATGATCCAGGAGTGCAATACCTAGTTCAACCACTGGGTGTAAAACTTACATACTGCACCTTTAAAACAACCAAAGTAATCTGCCAAAGGGTTAAGTTACTTATATTGTTATTTGATAATAATGATTTTACTTACTCCACTGGCAGATTATTTTCCTCATGTTAGCAAAATTGAAATTACCTTTTTATTTCTACCTTATCAAAAATGTTACATTGTTGTGATCCTTGAGTTGATCCAAACAAAAGTGCATGACAGCAGATTTTCTATAGAACCGCTTTTCTGATGATTTGAGCTATTTTGCAAACTAGTCTTAGGTTTTTCACCTGATCAGAACCAAACCTGTTTAGGAATATTATCTGGACACTGAATATCAATAATAATAATAAAAAAAAAAGGTAAAACTTTGATTCTTGCAGGAAACCGTACTAGGGATGCACCGATAGGGATTTTCTGGACAATATCGATAACCGATAACTCTTTAGATTTGCAGGCCGATAACCGATATATATAGGCCGATAAATATAAATATTTCAAAATGTTATATTTTTATGCAGTGAAAAACAGATTTTATTTTAAAAACTTCATACAAGTTTGAACTGCTCTTATGAACTGAATAGTCTATACTCAAAGGGAAAAAAGCAATAATTTTAAAATTGCAAGGAGATTATATAGAGCAGGCTTCACCAATCTCGTTCCTGGAGGTCCGGTGCCCTGCAGGGTTTAGCTCCAACTTGCCTCAACACACCTGCCTGGGTGTTTCAAGTATACCTAGTAAGACCTTGATTAGCTTGTTCAGGTGTGTTTGATTAGGGTTGGAGCTAAAATCTGCAGGACACCGGACCTCCAGGAACAAGTTTGGTGATCCCTGATATTGACCTATATTCACGATTTCACATAAATCAGCATGCCAAAAATAAGTTATTTCCTTTTCTTCATAGGAAATTAACATGCAACTTGACTGTTGCATGAAAATAGTAGGTTTCAGTGGTTCTCAGTACCGGTCCTCGTGACCCCCCGCCCTGCACATTTTGTATGTTTTTCTTACTTAACACACCTGGTACAGATCATCCACTCGTTAACGGGGAGATCCTTGTGTGTCAAATAAGAGAGGCATACAAAATGTGCCGGATGGGGGGTCACGAGGATCGGAATTGAAAACCCAGAGGTTAAATAACAAAACAGGATTTAATTATTAAACACATTAAATCAATATTTTTAAAATAAAATCAAAATGAAAAACCTAAGAACTGAAACAAGTTCAAATGTCCCTGCTGAAAAATCCAGCTTAAACCAGCCTAAGCTGGTTAGCTGGTTTTAGCTGGTCGACCAGCCTGGTTTTAGAGGGGTTTTGGCCATTTCCATGCTGGTTTCCAGCCATTTCCAGCCTGGTCTTAGCTGGTCAGGCTGGAAAATTACCAGCTTAAACCAGCTAAAACCAGCTTGACCCGCCTGGTTTAAGCTGGACATAGCTGGTTTTGGCTGGTCAAGCTGGTTTTAGCTGGTCAACTCCCAGCCTGACCAGCTAAGACCAGGCTGGAAATGGCTGGAAACCAGCCTGGAAATGGCCAAAACCCCTCTAAAACCAGGCTGGTCGACCAGCCAAAACCAGCCAACCATCTTAGGCTGGTTTAAGCTGGATTTTTCAGCAGGGGTTCTTCAAATGTTTAAATGTTCGTGTTACAGTAATGTACATATGTACAAATATGTAATGTCCGAAAAGGCATTTTGTTTTGACAGTTCAGAGCCACCGTACAAGCAAAAAGCTAAATACAGATAGTATATCTTTAGAAAATACTGTCAGTTGGGGGAAAAATGATCGATGAAAAGTTTATGCTAAACCGCTGTGAGTTTCAAACTGGCACACCTCTCTGTGCTGCTCAGAAGGCTGTCAGATCAGATATGTGTGTGTGTGTGTGTGTGTGTGTGTGTGTGTGTGTGTGTGTGTGTGTGTATGGTGATATCCCTCACATGCACTCGTTATAATCAATATGAATATGCCGATCAAACTTATTCCAACAATAGGTGCGCTATTTGCACTTAGCCTAAATAGACACTCCGAACTCTGCATTTTAAACAGTTAAACTATATAACTGTATAAGATAACACACACAGCTGCCTAAAGAATGCTGCTTTTCATACCGCTTACAGGTAGCTCACGTGCTCTGGCTGCTACAGTATATCAGTTCAGTATGCTCACTATGTTACATAACTGCCCCCTGCTGGCCATGTATTTCTTGTGTTAGACCATGTTGTGGTTTACTGCAGTTTACTGCGGAAATGTGTGATTTTTCTTTAGATCACTCGCGCATTCTCAGTAGCCATATCTGTACAATCTTACATCAAAAACACATGGCAAGCAACACGTTAATAATAACAAATGAGTTGGCGCCAGTGGTGTAGTGGTTAGTGCGTCAACACATGCACTCTGGTGCTCACGGCGACCCGAGTTTGATTCTGCCTCGCAGTCCTATGCCGATCCTTCCCCTCTCTCTGCTTTCCTGTCAATTCTCTATTGTCCTATCCAATAAAGGTGAAAAACCCCGAAAAAATTATTATAAAATAATAACAAATAATTATATTGGATTACAAACAACCCAACAAGTTGTTTAGCACGTGTGCATCGCTGATATTATGTTTACACAGAGGGGCGGACAGGGAACGCATTTTCTGCCAGGCCAAAGTAACTGTCAGTCAGGCCACCTCCGATGCGATCTAGAAAGTGAAGAGGGGGTGGATGCGCGACAGGCCAGACTCACGGTGGCAGGCCAGGCCACCGGGAAATGCCCCTGTTTACACATGTAATATATTTTCTGAGGCGATTTAAGCCAAAATACACAATGACACTCTATCAAACATATCTACAATGATAAGGAACATGGTTACTTACGGAGTTATTAACACACAGCAATACCACATGAAGAAAGGACGGATTTGAAGGAATAAACAATGTGAGGAAAGCTCCATTACAGTGCACTGGACAAGTCTGAACAAGTTCCGCCCATGCATGCTCAAGGCATGCTGTTGCCATTTGGGCGGTTTTGAAACAGATTGTGAGGGTAGTGTATATGCCCGCCTGCCCGCGATCCCCCCCACCCGCCACTTTCCGTGTAATCTAGGTTGTTGGGCTATATCTGGCAACACTGTTTGCGAACTAGTTCCAGTTTTGTTATCAATTGCCTCAAAACCAGTGTTGTAGAAATCTCAGGACTGCCTAGTTCAATAATTGTTAAAAAAAGTTGAACTTTCCACTTTGGATAGCGGTACCAGGCTCATTTACAAAAGTGGTGTGTCTTTATGCCCCTACATGCCTGTTAACATAAGGAAAACTCAAAACTGCACAAAATCTGGTGGAAGTGTGACATATGAATGCAATCAATTTTGTAGAGATCTCACAATAGGTGGCGCTATAACAGTAGAAAAGGTCTCAAAACAGTAGTTTTATTGTGTGTTGATGTTAATTTCAGTGGTTCAATTACCATTTTATCTGCTAGATGGCAGCACAACCACTAACTAATGCTGTCTTTTAAGGATGTGATCTCGGGCTATGAGATCTCACAAGACTAAATCGCGATGAGATTTCTCGTCTAGGTTGTCTCGTGAGTTGTGATGTTATGATGGACCATGAAGGTGAATTTAGCACAGAAGATTTGAGGCAGGATTGGATTTGAACGACAGATAAAGTGCTTTGTACACAACTGGCAACCCTGGCTGCCTCTGTGTTACGCGTCACTCGTTTGCTTGGGTGGGTGTGACGTGACCGATTTTTTTCACGAGAGTTTAAAGGTTGCCGTGTCCAAAAGCAGAAGCTGCTGCAACACAAATTAACCATGGTTTGCAACCATGTGATGGAATAGCACTTTAGACATTGCTTCATAATCATCGTAAACACAAATGGAATCAAGACGTGGAGTATTCCTATTTTATTTGCATTATTGAAGTGCAGTGCAGACATGTAAATTCTGTAATCAAACTATTACCATTGTGTAGGACTTTTAGCTGCATTTTCTGACAGGATAAGCCATACACACATTTGACACACATTTGGCTATTTGACACTATTCTCTGCAGTAAAGGGCCACAGACACAAATCTTTAAAAAAAATCTCATCTCGTTCTCATGATCCCAATCTTGAGTCGTGGAGTAAGGGTCTTATCACACCCCTACTGTCTGTGCTTTTCAATTCAAAATGAAATAAAAACAGAAAAAAATGCTGATTTTACACAGCTTTTCACAAATACACTTGATCTACGTATGTGGCAGATCTGCTCTTTTCCTCAAAGACATCTGTGGTCAATCAAACAGTTTATTCAATAATTTATATTACATCACTAATATACATTCTCGCAAACTAGGTATATTGTTTTTTTTGTTTTGTTTGCTCTACATCAGCATAAGTATTTTACAAATCTCTGGACTACCTAAATAAATATTTAGAGGTTGAAGCACGTAGTGCTGAAACCCTATTGTTTTTGTCAGGATTTTTTTTATTTATAAAAAAAAAATTAAAAAAGGGAAAATTAGCAGAAATACAAAGTAAGTACAAAGTGATATGTCATGTTATCTGAACTGGTAAAATAACAATGAGCTAATTGTAATACTTTCTTGAATTTTATAGGATCTTAAGTGCCCACAGTCAGGGGTCAGCACAGAGGTGGGGTGAATTGACAGCATCATCTTGGAAATGCAGGCCAGGTTGGAGGAAAGTCCTTACCCTAGGTGGAGGAGTTTAAGTATCTTGGGGTTTTGTTCACGAGTGAGAGAAGGATGGAATGTGAGATTGAAAGGCGGATTGGTGGAGCGGCAGCAGTAATGTGGTCGATGTACCGGTCCGTTGTAGTAAAGAAGGAGCTGAGCCGAAAGGCAAAGCTTTCGATTTACCAGTCAAACTACGTTCCTACTCTCACCTATGGTCATGAGCTTTGGGGCATGACTGAAAGGACAAGATCTCGGATACAAGCGGCCGAAATGAGTTTCCTTCGAAGGGTGGCAGGGCGCACTCTTATGGATAGGGTGAGGAGCTCTGACACTCGGGAGGAGCTCGGAGTAGAGCCGCTGCTCCTCCTCATCGAGAGAAGTCAGCTGAGGTGGCTCGGGCATCTGTTTTGGATGCCTCCTGTACGCCTACCTAGGGAGGTGTTCCAGGCATGTCCCACCAGGAGGAGGCCTCAGGGAAGACCCAGGACACTCTGGAGGGACTATGTCTCTTGGCTGGCTTGGGAACGCCTCGGGATCCCCCCGGAGGAGCTAGAGGAAGTGTCTAGGGAGAGGGAAGTCTGGGGTTCTCTCCTAAGACTGCTGCCCCTGCGACCCGGCCCCAGAAAAGTGGCAGAAAATGAATGAATGAATGAATGAAAAGATCTTGGAAATGGAATGGGGTGATGGATGCTGCTTTAGGTTCCACACCATCCATCACCCCACCTGTGCTGATTGTCTGGCATTCAGGATGATGTTGCAAGTCTATCTCCCTCTGTTGCTGACACATCTGATGATTCCAGGAGAAAACAAAAAAAGGCACTGGAGAGAGCGATCTTCTGATGTATTTCAGAGAGCTGGTGGAAAGGGAGACACAATGTGAAAAGGAAGCACAAAAAAGAGAGGAAAGAAGAGAAGGAGAGTTAGAGCATTTATTTAAATTCCAAGGATACTTTGACAGCACGTTGTGGCTAGCCGCAGCAGGAAATGGGGCTAGCCGCGGTAAAAAAACGTGCATCTGTATAGCCCATAGGGAAAAAAAAACTTAAGATGTTTTAGGGCTCTCTGGAGCATTCTAGCTGTATGTTTGACTGTGTCTACCGAAATTAGGGTGTTATAAAATATATTTTACCCAAGTTATTACCAAACAGATTCTGTTATTTTATTTTGTGGGTTGTGTGCTGGTCATCGTTCCTCCGTTAGTGTCAAGACCACTCAATGCACGATGCCAACAGTCGGTCTGCAAGTAGGCTAAATGAATGTCTGATGACCAGCATAGAGAGCCCAGAGAACCACAAAACATTAGTAATTCCAAAGTGTTATCAAGATTTATCTGAAGTGTTCAGCAAAATTCAATTAAGTTCAGTTTTCAGAGAATAATTTCAGTTCAGTTTAGCTCAGTTCAGTGTGGTTTAATAATCACTACTGAGAGTCCAAACACTGAAGAGCAAATCCATCGATGCGCAGCTCTACAGATCCCGAACCATGCAAGCCAGTGGCGACAGCGGCGAGGAAAAAACTTCACCAATTGGCAAAAGCGAAGATTTAATAAACCTCGAGAGAAACCTGGCTCAGTTGGGCATGACCATTTCTCCTATGGCCAAACGTCTTGTGCAGAGCTGCAGTCTAGGCTCAGGAAGCTGGACCTCAGCGAAGACTCGTCTGTCCTTGAAGCGTCACAGGGGTCAGTCTCAGGCTCTCACTCCACGACGACCATCACAGCACATCTGGTTAGCCCTCTGCAGTTCCAGTGGTCGATGAATGGATTCAGCGTAGTGAGAGGGTGTGGGACAGTGCCCATGTCCGTCTCCAGCGGGCCGTAAGAACACGTTCCAGGCCAATCACCGATGTCCACACCCTCCCTACCAACCAGGACAGCAGGTCTGGCTCTCTACAAGGGACATCAAGCTATGGCTACCCAGCAGGAAGCTCAGTCCAAGGTAAGTGGGTCCTTTCAAGATTATAAAGCAAATCAATGAAGTGACTTACCAGTTAGAGCTTCCTGCTAACTACCGTATATCTCCTTCCTTCCATGTATCCCTGCTTAAACCGGTCCACCCGGAGGCTGACCCCAGCCAGGAGGCCCCAGAACCACCCCCGCCAATGAACATTGATGGTAATTTGGCGTACAGGGTAAATGTGTTGCATGACTCGAGGAAAAGAGGGGGTCAGCTCCAATATCTGGTGGACTGGGAAGGATACAGGCCAGAGGAGAGATCATGGGTTTCTGCCAAGGACATTCTGGACCCTTCCCTTATCGAGGAATTTCATCGAGCCAGGCTGACCGACCAGCTCCCAGGCCACGGGGGCATACATGTTGAGCTCCAGGAGTTGCTTCTAGAAGGGGGGTTCTGTAACGCCACGCCAGCAGAGGGAGCCTTCGCCCGACACAGCTCCGCTCCCTCTGCGCTCACTTCCTGTTTGTGCTGTATTTCAGCGAGAGCTCAGGCCATGCTTTCTTGCAAAGTATTGCCAATTTACCTGCCTTACCAAGCGTTGTTCCAAGTGACTTTCATGAGTGCTATCCTGTGTATGACCCTGCCTGCCTTGATCATGTATATTTTCTGTCTTTGCCCTCTTGTTCTGATTTGGACTGATTATTGTTGCCTTGAACTTTTGCCTACCTTCTCACCACTGTCTTCTGGATTTGCCCTTGTGTATGTCGATTGGTTTGGACTGCTTACATGTTGCTGACTCTCCGCCTGTTTACACATTGATGTCTCTGTCTAAGCTCTTTAATAAACTTCCGCATATGGATTCTAACACTGTCTCAGACCCTTCGTTACACATCTCTGAGACTTATGCTGCAACTTACTTCTCTGGTCAGGTATGCATCTCTAACTCTTTGATTTATCTTTGAGTAATGGATGTTGTATATGTACAGTATCATCTCTGAATTGGCTTTCTGATTGTTTTATTATGTAATTGGCATAATACTATTTTACCTGACAAATAAAATGTTATATTTGATTTATTTTGAATTCGACTGAAATCATTATTATCAGTAAATTGTGTGGACACTTATGTTGACCTTTGGTGATTTACGGCCAGTGTGGATCAAACTAAAGCATCACATATAAAGAAGCAGATAGCACTTAATCTGGCAAGCTTAATCTTAGCTCTTTTGATCTGGCAAGTTGCATGGTAAAACACTGGGTAGACTACCTTCTCTGTCACAGAGCAAGCAGTAGGCGGCTGACTTAAAAGGTACCAGTCGCCTGCAAACCTCTGACTAAGAATCAAGCTGGCAAGCCCAAATGGAGAAGGCATGTGAAATTGACCACGCATGGACTCAGAATGACAATTGGTCCCCAATGAAAGAATAACTGAAAGTATAGTGTATGTGAAATAATCAAATTTCCAAATGTATTAACTTTTGATGAATGTGATACATTATTAATTGGAAACACAGTCTTAATTTGACGGTTACTAAAAATTGGAGTCAGATTCAATTCAGAGCTGGAAACAAGTAAATAAATTCCAATAAATAACAGAATTAATTTTAGAAGCACTAGAAAAGGATTACACGCATTTAACCTTCAACCATGTATTGGATTCCGCCGTTGGGCCGAATGGACTTTTACAGCAATGTTGATGTATTTGGTCTTGGTGGTATAGATCTGCTATGCGGCTGCTGCTGCTGTTGCTTTGATTTTTATGGGAGACCAAATACCAAGACCTGCTATTGCCAGTATATACACAGATAAGCCATCTGAGAATATAACACGCTGCTGCTGCTGCAAACATACAGTATATGTAACCACAATATGTTTTTGTAGCTAAATATATTGTGGCAGGCAGATAGAAATAACCCAGCAACCACCTGAGGCATATAAATAAATGAACCGCCAACTTATCCGGAATATGTTTTACGCAGCGGATGCCCTTCCAGCTGCAACCCATCACTGGGAAACATCCATACACACTCATTCACACACTTACACTACGGACAATTTAGCTTACCCAATTCACCTATAGCGCATGTGTTTGGACTGTGGGGGAAACCGGAGCACCCGGAGGAAACCCGCGCCAACACGGGGAGAACATGCAAACTCCACACAGAAATGCCAACTGTCCCAGCCAAGGCTCGAACCAGTGACCTTCTTGCTGTGAGGCGATTGTGCTACCCACTGCGCCACCGTGACACCATGCTCCATACACTCCTTTATTTCTTTAAACATAGATATTTCTTAATAGCTTCACATTTTCATTTTTTTGGATTATACAACAAGCAGATTAAATGTCCCATAAAATGTAATAGTTTTCAGACAGGAATGCTTGTAGCACTCCCTAATATTTTTTTTTATAAATATATTTATTTCATACATAGGAAGGATCTTATGGGGTATATGCACAGGGACTTTTAGTTTTCATACAGCCAGCCCAGGTACTTCCGGTGAACTGTCGCTCCATTACAAAATTGCCATGTTTAGTTAAGATCTGTTTTCTTACAAATCAGAGATTTTCACTGCCTGATTGATACACAATAACAGTGGGTATCAGACCAGACAGCAATGCTGCATTAAATTCCATTTCCTTGTACCATGTTTTTAAAATATGGAAATATATTTTATCCCAGTATTTTCAATGGAATTTCTGCACTCGCCTGCTGCTACTGACGGCGCTTGTTTACATGGTCTTTCAACTCGTTTAATGCTTGAACAACTAAATAAATCACCAAGTCTATTTAACTGATTATATTTTAGCTACATTACAACAGCAGTGCTGTAAATTCAATTCAATTCAATTCAAAAAACTTTATTTGTCCCCTAGGGGCAATTCAAGGCATATGGAGCAGCACCAAAAGAAAACAGTATTGTTAGCACACAAAACACAATATACACTTAAATAAATAACAATAACAACTATAAATATAGACAAATAAATTAATTTTAAAAATCCAAAATGCATCTAAAATACATACTGAAATTTGTTACAGTTTTAAAGTGTTACTTCTGGAATTTAAAAACAGAATGGCTTTAGGAACAAAAGTGGCTCTTCTTCTCTGAGTTCTACACACAATGCAACGAAGACGTCTTCCAGAGGGGAGCAGCTCAAATGCTGAATGGAGAATATGTGAGTGGTCCTTAATAATCTTGCTTGCTAACCTAAGAGTCTGTTGATCACATATGCCTGAAAGAGATCTAACAGGCAATCCAATAATCCTAGAACACACTGTAACAATACTTTGTAGCCGATTTCTATTCTGTAAATTAATAGAATGGAACCAACAAGAAATAGAAAATGTGACAATACTCTCAATAAAAGAATAATAAAAGGACAACAAAATGTCTTTACAGACTCCAAAGGAGCTGAGTTTCCTCAGCAGGTACTGCCGCTGCTGGCACCTCTTAAGAATCTCCTCAGTGTTAGAATTAAATTTCAGCTGGCAGTCAAAAATGGTTCCCAAGTATTTATACTCCTCAACTAGCTCCAAAGGTTTTCCATGAATGTAGGTGGTAACTGCTGTAGCCAGATCCCTCTGCTTACTAGAAAAGGTCACTACCATTTCTTTGGTTTTAGTTACATTCAAGATAAGCTGTGAGTAGTCACACCACTCCACGAACTCCTGTAAAACAGGTCCATGACTTTGAGACGAATCCGATAACAGGGACACAAGAACTGTGTCATCAGCAACATACATGGCTGTCAGGCAAAGTAGATCGGCAGTCGTCAGTATACAAGATAAATAGCAGGGGTGACAACACACAGCCCTGAGGGGAGCCAGTGGAGGTGTAACAAAGACCAGAGAAAACATTGTTGACAAAAACTCTCTGTGACCTATTGGTCAAAAAGTCCAATATCCACATAATTAGCTTGTTGTCCAGATGAAAACGAGAGGAGAGTTTAGTGGCCAAAATATGAGGCTGCAATGTATTAACTGCTGAAGAAAAGTCCGCAAATAGAAGTCTGACTGAAGTGCCCGAGTGCTCCAGGTGTTTGTGAATACTGTCTGTAATAAAAATGTTTGCATCATCAACACCTCTACCTGCACGGTATGCAAACTGAAGTGGATCCATCAAAGAGTCAGATGCTTTGATAATGTGATGTTTTACAATCCTCTCCATAGCTTTCATCACTAAGGATGTGAGAGCCACAGGCCGTAAATCATTTAGTTCTTTGGTCTTACTTTTTTTAGGGATCGGAATAATTGTTGAATGTTTCCACAGTTGGGGGACTGTGCTACTGTCCATGGAGCTCTGGAATAAAATTCGAAACACATCCCCCAGCTGCTGAGCACAATGCCTCAAGATACGGCCATTTATATTGTCTGGGCCAGGTGAACTCCTCTCTCTTGTTTTCCTAAAGGCTCTCACTACATCCTGTACACTAAAAGTAAATACAGAGTTGTCAGGTTTGAGTCTAGATCTTATTAACTCAAGCTGAGAGGAATTATCTGACTCGAATCTGGAGTAAAAGGAGTTAAGATCATCAGGAAGAGAAGAAAGACTGCTACCCTCCACCCTAATATTTCTAGGGTAACTGGAAGCAGTGTTAATGGAGGCCATATTTTTAAGGTCCTGCCAAGCTGAGCGAAGATCTCCACCAGTGAATTTCTGCTCCACTTTGTCCTTAAACTTCCGTTTTGCAATTTTTATGGCCCTCTTGACCTCTTGGGAACCTTATGAAATTGAAATTTGTCACATAAACCTTTCACTGGAAGTTTATCGTTGGCTGAAACACTAGCTGTGCATATTGCCCACTGCCACTGTTTTTATTGTTAATATAGGCAATGTTTATCTTGCATTAAATTTATTAAATTCTTATTATAAGAATCACACGAGTCTTAGCTAATGATATTTCTTCCGATGCAATAATATTAAGGTGAAAACAAAGAGATTACTTACCGGACTAGCACAATGAAAGGTTCAGAGAAAGAAACAGTAATTAGAAAAACTGTGGCTCTTAACAAAGTTGGTGACCTTTAAATGAATCAGTAAAAACTCTAGACCCCCATTCACTCAAAGCATTCATTTATAAAGACACTGATGCATTGTTTACGAGACGATGCTAACCTGGGCATTTTCGTTCATATAAAGCATACAGTGACAGTGATACACTGCAGAAGTGAACAGAATCACCCCCTTTTGCTGCTCTTGTTTTAGGAATATAACAGAGATCCCTCTTAAACTGTTTAATTATTTAGACAAGCAATATTTACAAGACGACATCAATATGGGCATATTAACTCATATTAAGCATTTGGCAGCAAAACACTGCGAAGTAAACTACATTCACCACTTTGCTGCTCTTGTCTTTTTTTGCTGCTCTTGTTTTAAGTAGATAAAACAGAGAATCTCTCTTAAACTGTTCACTTTATGTAGACAGTGTTTACGAGACGACACCAATGGCCCGTTTCCACTGAGTGGTACGGTACGGTACGGGTCGGTTCGGTACGCTTTTATGCTCGTTTCCACTGTCAAAAGGCGTACCAAACCGAACCGTACTGTACCACTTTTTCGGCACCCTTTCGAAA